>CM033711.1:14406461-15006461 GCA_019671005.1 Hibiscus mutabilis
GGAATATCGAAAATTCGAGTGGCTGAAGCCGAAGCAGCTACTTTCGAAGTAACAGAAAGAAAAGCAACGACTGGAGTGGGAGAGTCGGAGTTGAAAAGAGGATTTCTCACTTCTTTCTCTCATTCAAAACCATGCATGAGACTTTCATCTCGCACGGCTCCTAAGTGATAAAAGTAAAGAAGAACTTATCTTCTTTCCTTTTTTTTGATTACCTTCCTCGCGTATGTATAAGATCGAACCCATTCGATTTCTAAAACGGATTACTAATCCTTAACTTTTTGAGGAATCCTTCATCAGTGATTGTGAATGACTGATTTTCCTCAATCTTTTCGACCTTGGTTCCATAAGAGCAAGCCAGAAAGATTGAGAAATAGAACCATCTGATTTGACTCGTTCTCAATAGCCATGAGATGATCATCTTAGGGTGTTTCTTTTGTCGACGGATGCTCCTATTACACTCATAGTCTCTGAAGGATGAGAACCAACTATGTAGCATCTACATTGATAATTCAATCAATCTTTTTTTTGGCGAAACATAGGATATCTCGATCGGGCGAGAGAACGGGGGAATCCCATATGACCCAATATATTTGACAAGTCGCACTATACGTCAACCCAAACTGCATCTTCCTCCCCGGGATTTTGAAAATCGAAAAGGAACTCTTGGGACACCAATAGGCATTAAAGGAAAGAAAAAGATTTAAATACTATATTTCACTTTGATGTGGAAGCGTAATAGTGGTCTTAATAATAATGGCCTTTATCATATTTTATACATAGATAGAATAAGGCCATAAAATAAAGAAAGATAGAATGAATGGATGAAAGAGAATTCTTACCAATAGGCCCTTTGAATGATGAACAAAACAAATAGGGATGCGTTCATTCATAAAAAATAGGATCAACCCCCATTGCGTATTGATGCTTATCGGGTATAAAAAATAGGATCAACCCCCATTGCGTATTGATACTTATCGGGTATAGAATAGATATGCTTCTCTTTTTTCTTCTGAGCCGAATTCTTCCCTTATTACTAATGGAATAGAACAAATATTAATCCTTTCTCCAAAAGAATCACCGAAAAGGGGAGGTATTCCAATGCAATCAAGTTGCATAGTGTCTATTTTTCGTTGATAAAGGGGTATTTCCATGGGTTTGCCTTGGTATCGTGTTCGTACTGTCGTATTGAATGATCTCGGTCGCTTGCTTTCTGTTCATATAATGCATACGGCTCTGGTTGCTGGTTGGGCCGGTTCAATGGCTCTATATGAATTAGCCGTTTTTGACCCCTTCGATCCCGTTCTTGATCCAATGTGGAGACAAGGTATGTTCGTTATACCCTTCATATATATATATATATATCCGAAATCATGTTGGCTATTGCAATAAACTAAGGGTAAACTACACCGAATATTACTAAAAAAGTTTAATATCGACTATATCACTAAATTAAAAATCGATATTATTTTATCATCAAACTTTAGTTTAGGCTTTAATTATACCACTAGACCATTAAAATCAATAATGTGGACAGATTTTAATTGTTCGCGTGGTTGAAAGATTTTAACGGCCTAGTGTATAATTAAAGCCTAAACTAAAGTTCAATGCAAAAATAGTATTGATTTTTAGTTCAGTGGTATAATCAGGGACGTCTCTGTAATTTTAGGGGCCCTGAGCAAAAACTAAAAAATAGACCCCTATATTACGAAAGCATATCTCATTACTTTGAATAATTAATTTAATATTTCTTTTTTTATTTAAGCACTGATATCCAATCCATTGGCTGACTAATCTGGATCATATACTACAGAGACCCGTTACGGGGCAACCCCCTCAACCCAATATTTCTTGAATAAGCCATAGCAACATGATTAAACTTTGTCAAATACATTATTTTCATTGTTAGATTAATTTATTTATGTAGAAAAGAGAATTATTTTTTACCATTAGATTAATTTATTTATTTGATAAATTAAAAAAGTAAAATTAAAAAAATACAGGTAATTAAATTTTAGGGGCCTTGAGCGGCCGCTCAAGGTACTCCCTTTATAGTTGGGTATAATCAATATTAAACTTAAAAATTTAGTAGTATAGTTTACACTTACATTTATATTTATACACGAAAGCATGTCAGTTATTGCAATAAATTAACTCAGTTAAGAATGAATGCAGGGAGTTGTGAAAGAGGCAGATGTGGATTCATTCAACCTTCCTATGTATTCGCCTTGCAAAGAAGAAGTGGCTGAGATTGTTGAGAGGGAAGGATCTTTCGAAATTAACGAGTAGAGCTGCTACAGAGCCTATTCTTTGGAGATGCTATAATTGAGGAGTTGTTCATAAGATTTGCAGAAAATGTGCCGAATGCTCCAAATAATTCAATGCATCAGAGGGATAGCATTGTGGTTTCATTGATAAAGAAGGGTTGAACTCTGAACTTGTGGGTGGGTTGATATTGTAACAGCCTTACTGAATAAATGGTCAATTATATCATGTAATCTCTAAATAAATGACCGTAAGTCAATTAAGAAAGAATTAACAACTGCCTATTATAAATTGCATTTTCAAATTTCACCCTGCCATGCAATTCATGCATCCATGATTTCTTATGTTTGGTATAATACTTTTTAAGGTTTAAGGGTTAGTTTTGTCCCTTAATAATTCTAAATCAGTAATATTGTCTATTCTTTTAATTCCATCAATTTAGCTCTCATAGTCTTTTAAAATCAGCAATGTTACATCTTCCTTTTAATTTCATCAATTTAGCCTGAAATTTCTAAATGGTATAAATCTTGTCGTTTGGATGTTGTTGACTGACAAAGCTGTTAAATAATGTGCATGCGGATGCTATTGTTGGTAAATTGATTGCTGCAAAACAACATGATTAGTACTAACTGAACAATATATAAGTTATGGAACCGAAAAGAATGAAATTGCTACTATGTCGTTTAGTCGCTTCTTTAGAAGCATTTACGTATGGATGCATGTAATCGCAAAATTGAATGTTGCCCCCAAAATTAACATAGTCTTGTTAATTTCGTATGCCAGAAAGAAAGCAGTGGAACTAAAATGGAAAGTTACCCTTTTTGAAAATGGTGGTGGGAGATGGATAGAGGAAATGCTTTTCAGTGTATAAAAAACGATCATTAAGGCTTCTTTTGTAGTAAAAGGTTAGGGACACAATTGTCCATCTCAGATAATAAGAAAACCTCGAACATCACTCTCAACCACACAAAAATACTTGGTCCACATGCGTGATCACATGTGTGTGGGTTAGGTCTAGCCTAGACCTTTCTACTCAATGTGTGTAAGGTTGATAGTTTGTATACAAACTATTTCACAAGCTAGTATTTCACCAATGTGGGATAACTTCTTTGTATTACAATATAATACCAACAACTATCTACTACCACATCAGTCGTTATCAACTGTCTTGCCACATCGATGATGACGAGTCAATTTTAATGGCATGATAGTACGATAGAAAGTCTGACATGACAAGGGACGACATAGTTTTGTTAATCTATAACACCCTCAATCCGGATGTCACATTTGAGCCTCCAGTCCAACTCGCTACCACAAAATTGCACCTAATTTAGTCCAATCCATAAATCAATTTTTCATAAATCCATTTAGTTCAAATATTTCAACATAGATAATTACTTCAAAGCGTTTATATAAGAGCTTCATTTAAAATACAAGTCAAACAACATTTGAATCAACAATGTAATTCCAAAATACGAGTTACAATACAACATAGGGTCTTACGAACACATAGCCCAAATAAATCTAAGTATTGTACTCAGATGGTGATCTACCAATGCATGCCAACCTACTAACATGCGAACGGAAACAACAATTTCAAGCACTGAGCTAACAAAGCTCAGTGGATACAGTTCTACACTACTAAGCTTCATGCAAACCATAAATATGAGCATGTAGCTAAAGATGACATCATGGCAATACAATAACATATGGTGCTACCTCTAGTAGCCTAAACACATAACAAGCAACACTATATGCATTAATCTCGCAAAGAAAACATGTGCATCATACCACAAAAAACCTGGAATAAGGTCCGGTATCACACAGCCTTAGGAACGTACACACATACTCGGCATCTCTCCTCGAGTATCTTCTAATAAGGCCCGGTGTCACACAACCTCAGAAATTTACATTCGATGTCTCATCTCATGGTGTTGCAATATTCTCTCTATGGGTATCTACATCTCATCAACCAAAGATGACTCAACCACACAACACACAACATCATCTCAATTACCATTTTTCTATGGTTACTATCCTTAACCAGTCACTCGTTTATATTTACCAGGTTACTACGCGTTATGCCCACATAGAGGATTAAAATCTCGATTCTCAGTTTTACAACTTATTTTATCTCATTAGGGACAAATTAAACCATATTCTGCAATTTATCAGCCCCTTGGGCTCCATTTCAACAACTTTGGGCAAAATTCCAAGTGGGTACAGGTATTGGCCTTCGCGTACCGATATGGTACCCTGGGTATCGATACTCACAACATACTGATACAAAATTAGTTAACTAAAATTTTCTCAAACATTACCGTACCAGTACGAGTCGACCCGCTGCTCTACATGGCGTACCGGTACACCTCTCATTGTCCATCTCAATCGAACAATGTTCTTCAACCCAGAACACTAGGGTACCGGTACAAGCTCTCCGTGTACCTGTACATGTCGACTTTGTTAACGCTTGGCAAAAGATTGAAAAATGCAATGTAAATACGTAGAAAAAAATGCCAAGAGTGAGTCTATTGCGTGCAAGTATACACGGTCAACAAGTAATACAACAGTAATCTGAGTATCATTATAACACCCCTACCCAGTCTAGTAGAGAACCGGATCGGAGATGTTATCAAAAGAAAAATCAAAACAATCGAATAATCAAATTAATTCAAATCAAAGTTGAACATATTCAATTTCAAAGCAATCAGTTAATCATCAAAGAATATAAGTGTCTTAATTCTGATTTAAACATTAGGGTCCATTTTGCAAAACTTTCAAAGTTCAAGATCAAGGTATAAATTTTCTTCAAATTCAAAGGCTTAACTGATAGCATCTTTTAACATTTATTTTTACTGAATCAAGTTTTAACATTTCAAAATCAGATTGACTAATGACTCTAGGTTTAGATTTTACAATTAAGGACTAAAATACAATTTCTGAAAATTTTAGGGTTGTTTATGCCAAATAAAGACATACATAAGAATTTCATATAAATCCATTCCTACTTGTCAAATTTTATCTCATTTAGGTGTCTAGAGTTTAGTTAATTGGTTCATGTAATAATTACGACAAAAAACGAAGTTATCTGATCTTAAACAGTTCATAACTAATTTAACTACCTTCGGTATCGGTACTCGAAAGATCATACTGGTACAAATTTAATTTTTAAAATCCAGTAAATCATTTTTTATCGATACGGTATCCCGTACCGGTACTCAACAAAACCGTACCGGTACGCTCTGTACCAAGTTGTAAATTTAAGCCAAACCATACCAGTACTCGCTCATATCGTACCAGTATGTTTTTTTTTTACATAATTGCAATTTTGGAACTGAATTTCAGTTTTAATCCATCTCTAAGACATCCCATGGTCACTTAAAAGATGTTTCTATAATACATACTTGTTAGGATTAAGCACACATGTATCCCTTATCAAATTTCGGTATTCCTAGATCAAGAATTCAAAGATCCAAGACTTATATCAATATATGTATTTCTTATATGTACTTATCAAACTTTTAACCTACTTTAAGGTTCATAATTTTAACACACCATTTAACATATCATATGTACCAAACATAGCGTACATAGTACCAAGACATAACCATTCCAAATCTTACATATGATTATCCAATTAAAGTTCTTATCTTAAAGCTTATTACTACATCTTGTTTTCCACATTTCTAGTTCAAGGATTCAAAGATACATGGTTTAATCCATCTATGCACATTTTTTAACCTTTTCTTCTTATAAATCTAGATTCATATTTACTATTCATGCTAAGCATAGCATATACCATTTAAACATTTCATAGTCTATCATACCTTTACTTAGATTCATAAATTCATTCAAGCATAGCATGCCAAACAATATATATATATATATATATATATATATATATATATATATATATTATGTCTAACATAATACCATCTTAATTCCATGACATAAACATAGCCTATATATTACCTACTAGTCCAGTACTTCTCATTTTTTCAAAAACTCGTTAATATACCTTATTAGTGTAGTGTCATAACCAAGCATTTAGAACCATAGCAAAATACAATATATCCATTCCATCCCATATCTTCAAATCCAATCATAAAGTCAATAAAAACACAATTATCACAATGCAATCTAGTATGATTAGTTCATATGCCACCATTTAGGAGTTTAATGAAGAAAAACTTGCCCATTGATAAAAGTGCAACCCAAAAATACGATCCCGAATACTTATAAAGATTTATAACCTGAAATGTATACAAAGAAACAAAGTAAGCTTATAAAGCTTAGTGAGGTAGTTAACCTAAAATAAGGATACAAAGTAATATATAGACATGTATGCAAGTATATCACCAAGACTAAGGTGGCATGCTTTCGAATTATTATATACCAAAACAAAGTATATGATCATATTCATACCAATATAAGGCATTTTAATATGGAATATTCATTAATTTCCTTATTAACAATTTTACTAATAAATTCGTATCCGTAAGCGTATTATTTCATATAATTTTCTTGGATTACAAGTGACACTTAGATACACGAATCCCCAACCAACTGTTGCCAACATAACTAAGAATGGTCAAACCCTCCAACTATCTCCAATAACCAAAATAACATCCCTCCTACTGTCGCCAATAAGGATCGTAATCCATTGGGTCGTAACCCACCCTACATATGAGCTCAGTGGACTCTATAGCATGTCAATTGTACCCAAAGTTAACTTGTATCCAAGGTTTATTATCAAAGTCATAGTTTAAATCAAAGGTGAGCTTAAAGCTCCATACTATCAAATATCTTAACATAATTCATGATTGAGCTCCATAGTATATCTAAACTTGATAGATTTTCAAAAGAACCTAACTTGGGTCATATTTCCTTTTCAAAGCATATACAATTAAACATATAAATCATAACTGAGCATATAAACTTACCAAGCTTACCATTATTGTACATTGCCACCAAAGGTTGCTCTAATTGAGCTAGCACACGGAAACACATTACATATACAACCGGAATGGTACTAAACCAAACCTGAGCCTCGAACTATACTCACCTAATCCAAGCTACCGTATGTCTTGGATAACAATTCCTGAAGCTTCTCCATTTTTTTCATAATTTCTTCCATTCATTTTTGTCTTGCACATAAATAGTCAGTAATTCAATAACCTAATTCATTATATAAAAAAAAAAACAGTACACACACTTAGAAAATAATACAATTTATTTAGCTATTGTTTTGATCAGCCCTTTTAACTCCAGTTTGATGTAAAAATTTCTGATTTCGACAACAAAACAGGCTGCTTATCTTGAACACTAAATGCATATCATTTACTACAAGCAAGGTAGTTTCCAATCCTAAATTTTCTGCAATTACTTGTTACCTTAAACAACAATTAACAGCACCTAAATTGAACTCTAATTGAACATATTAGTTAAAAACTTTCCTTGATATGCAGTCGACTAAATCCATGCTTCTAAATTATGTGCTTCTAACATTATAGTGCTCAATTCCATCGTCAAACAAGGCTGTTTTAATGTGTATTTTTATGTATTAATAGCTAATGTTTTCTAGTCTAGAAAAATGGTCACGATCGAACAAACAAGCACATGAGTTTTTATGACTAACAGAGCAGTTTTTACTGCTGTTTTTGTACAATTCCAGAAGCAGTTCCAGCTTACAAAGTAAGCAACATAACAGAAAATTATGGATAGTATTGTTGCCAACTAAGCCACCCACTTGGTTTATTTTGAGACTTAAATGAACATGAATTAGTGTATCAAGGTAAGATACTCTAAACGTAAATTTCAGAATCTAAATACCACATTTTCATAAACACAATCTAACTTACACTCACCTAAAATTGAGCTTTCGATATGCCTCAATTGTCGATTTAAACTTCAATACAAGTTTTGCCTCGATCCCGACACAATTTAATTTCTTTATTCTTCTCGCACTCAACCATGGCAGTTAACAAAGATTGAAGAAACCTTTTCTCCATCTCCCCAGACTAACGAAGGAATAGGCAATAGCCACTTCTCCTCTTTTCTTTTATTTTCTTTTAATTATCAAAATAAGAAAACCATGATTATTCATCAATTAAAGCCACTGCAATATGGTTTAAGCTCGACACCTATCAAGTCACTTAAGTAATTTAATCATTCATTAGTTCCTTGGAAAAATAACACATGCAAATGTTCCTATTTGCCTTTAATTCAATTTAGTCCTTACAATTCAAATATACTTCTATCTTCTCCAATTTAATCTCAATTCGAATAATTCTTTAGTCGAACTAATTTTGGTTCGATCAACACTAATTTCATAAATTAAAATAAAACATTCCCTAATCACCGAAAGTCAAAGAAATTCTAGACCGTTATTTGGGGTGTTGCAATCGTATCCACAAGGATTGACCAAGAATGTTGGATTGATTTGAACTTTTGTTTTAGGAAGTAGATAAAGGAATGCAATGATAGTAAAAACAGTTTGGCAAGAGGAATTATTCAAATGAGTGGTGAACATGTTTTTACGCTAGCAATGCCAGTTATTAATAACGTCCTGCCTTGGATTTATTGCCGAGTAGATTCAAGAGTGGAATTGCCTCTGTCGATGGCAATAAACTAGGTTAACCATATTAAAACCCCCTATATGTCTATAGTGAAACTTTTCATTAATTAACTTGTTTAAGTTCTAATATATACTTCTAAGGGGTAGATTCACTTCCGAAAGTAAGCTTATCTACTCGAACATCTTCTGTCGAAGCTTCTCTCCTTAGTACCTGGCAACTGATCGTTACCCCAAAAGTCTGTTAAGATATTAAGGCGTAATAAGAAAACAATGTCAACTGTCGTATGGGAAGGAGTTTAGGAAATGTAGTGCTAGCCAGATAGAAAATAATGTCAAGAAATTCAAATTATTAAAAAACAAACATAAACAAAGCGTTAAACGCAAACATCCCCAACCAATTGTAAAAGCTTAGTTCATGGTTGGGGTTCCATCCACAAAATATCATTGTATCTCAACATCATCACTTAAATAAAAATAAAACTAAGAGAATGGGAAAGAAGGAGATTCATCGATTCAGCCTTTCGAATGCTCCAGAGCTTTCGGTTTAAGTTGGTTAAACCACACAACCTCTAGCTTCTTCTTTCACCACTGTGCTCTTCCCCAAAGTTTTTTTATCTCTTCTTTTAAATAGGCACGCATGGATAACCCTAGAGTGGGTTGAATTTGAAATTAAATTCAGTACTTAGGATAAAACGCGTTATCCTCTTATCTCTATTTGAATTTTAGGGCTGGTGTGTACTGTGTTTAACGGCTACTTTGACCGGGCATCGTACTTCACTTCTTTGCGAACCGGGCTTGGCAATCTCTGGTCCAAATTTGCCAATTGCAACGCAGAAATTCTCTTCTTCTTTCCTGCTCATGCACTGCTCTGCCAAGCCTGCCTTGCTCCTGCATCAATGCTAGCCAAACAACCCTTCACACTAGCAAAATACAAACTCCCTAACTCCTTATGCAAATGCATGATTTTAACAACTAAATGCAAACATATATACCCAAAGACAAGCAAAAGCATTTTGAAATATGCATAAAAATTAGTACTTTCTAGGAGTTAACACTCCCCCAAACCTAGCGCATTGTTTGTCCTCAAGTAATGCAACAAAAATTAAGAAAATAGAAAAACGAGTACCTCGGCAAATTTTTTTTGAATGCCAACAAATGCCAGTAAGCAGCATTGATAAGTGTTCAAAAGTACTATTTTTCTTACCCTTTTTACTCATATTATTGTTAGACTTAGGCTCATATTAGTTGCATAGTTAGCCATTCATGCATTAATCCACGTTTCCTTCAATCGTTGAGCTTGATTACATAACTTGGTGATTTTTGTGGAAATAGATGCTGCTTTGGTGTGTTTTTGTGTGTGTATGTGCAGGATCACTTGCCAAAGCAATGCCGAGCTAGTTGCTAGGGCAATGCATGAAGGATATGTCGAGCTAGTTGCCAGGGCAATGCATGAAGGAGACGCCGAGCCAGTTGCCATGGCATTTGTCGACAAAGACCAAAAGCAATATGGATGTCGAAATTCATGACTTTACAAGCCCAAGATGACATGGAGCAAGGCCCAAGCCCAAAGGAATTTGATTGCCATGCAGAGATTAAAGAAGAATTAAATTCCAAGAAGAAAGGAGAAGTTCTAATAGGAATAAAATTATAATAAAGAATTATATTCTTTAAAGATAATTTAATTCCAACTCAAACTCCTCCTCAAAGAAGGACTTTGGCCTAGCCCTATAAATAGCAAGGAAATTCGACAAATCCAAGGGGGAGAGCAAGAGTTTATTTCGACAACTCCAAGAGAGGAAGCAAGGGGAATTTTCGGCAAGCATCTAGGGCAAGGGATTTTCGACAAGCTTCATCTTTTCTTCCTTGTTCGATTGGGTTCATGCTAGGGATTGTTTATCTTGTGTTTCTTTGGAACCTAGCCATGAACTAAATTTACTTGGCTATGGTTATTGTGTTTTGTGGTTGTGAGAAACTATTGGTTTTTGTTTAGGTAATAAGAGTTTGCACTTTTCTATTTCAAGGTTTATTCATTCTTGGTTCTTATTATTGCTTGCGAGTGAATTGGGAGAGGATCTCGTGATTTCATCCATTTATCTAATATCGGGAGAGTTAGATTCAAGAAACGAATGAATATGATCTTTATTCAATCCAATGATGGTGAAGATTAATCCGGCTTAGGAATAAGTTAAGGATTTCAACGGCTAAGAGGAGTGCAAGATTGGTTGTTGTTCACCCTTGATTCACGCAGGGATATATTATCAAGGCATGCACAAGTAGCTAGAGTTTCGACTTAGGGATAAGAAGAAACCATTGAAGAACGCTCCGCCGAACCTTGAAGTTGCTGCCCAGTCGCCCAAGTAGTTGCCCAACTAGTCGCCTGTGCAACCATCAATTAGTTGCCAAGGCAACCCCGTCGTGCAAGTTGCCACGGCAACTGAGTTGCCCGTGCATTCTTTTACCAAGACAATCCAATCGGCTATCACACCTCAACTCACGATAACCTGGCCTATTCTCTCTCAATTGAATTCATCTTTTATTTTACTTAATTGCTTTTTAGATTAGTTAAAACTTCTATAATCTTTTACTTGTGTTCTTACTTTTTACAGTGCAAGAGACTAGATCCTTGAAGTAGCACCAATCCCTGTGGAGACGATATCTTTTATACTATAACTTGCGACGTGTATACTTGCACAATTGCGTAGCACTTATTACGCGCAACAAGTTTTTGGCGCCGTTGCCGGGGATTGGCAATAGCGACTTTGTTTTTACTTTCTTGCACTTTCTTTTTATTTTTCTTGTTTAAAATTCAAAGGGCTAACAAACTTTGGTTTTGCATTGGTATATGACCAGTATGCGAGACCGACTTCACCGAATATCCCTTTGATCTAGAAATCGGACGAACCTTACAAAGACTTAGACGAAGGATAAGAGAAGCAATGGCAAATCAAGACGGCAATATTAATCAAGATGTTCGAAAGCGGGAGGAGGAGTGATTCTTGCACGAAATGTAACTATTCGAGACTATCTTGAAGAAGATCTTGATGGACTTAACCCGGAGTTGTCGCACCTAAAATTGAAGCCGACCACTTTGAGTTGAAACCGATAATGTTTAATATGATCAACACAATAGGTCAATTTGGCGGCTCAAAGAATCAAGATGCACGACAACATCTGAAATCTTTCCTCGAGATTTGCAACTCGTTCAAGATACACGGAGTCACCCCGATGTCTTACGATTAAGATTATTCCCTATTCACCGAGGGATAGGGCGAAAGCATGGTTGAATAGCATTCTGCGGGATCCATAGCATCTTGGACTGATCTTTGTCGTGATTTCCTTGCTAGATTTAATCCTACAAATTTGACTGATAAGCTTCGTAACGACATTACTTCTTTTCGGCAGGCAAATGATGAATCCATGTACGAGGCTTGGGAGCGATATAGAGAACTTCTACACAAATGCCCTCTACACGGATTCCCGGTGTGGACTCAAGTAACAATGTTTTACAACGCCGTGAATACACCAACAAGGATGATGCTAGATGCCTCGGCAAACGGCATACTCCTAGATAAGTCGCTAGAAGAAGCAATGCAAATTTTAAACAGGCTGGCCAAGAATGATTATCAATTCCCATCTACTAGAAGAGGAGGAGTTAGACGCCAAGCCACAATACATGAACTAGGATCATCGATTCAATTTCGCACAATTGGCGCTTTAACCAAGATGGTCCAAACATGCAAAAACCAAACAACACACATGAAGTCAAGGTAATGTATTCTTTTTGTGAGTTATGTGGTGATAACCATAATTCTTCCGAATGTATCATGAAATCCGAATCTAGCTTCTATGTGGGGAATTACAATCGAGCAACAACATGATGTCAAATACATACAATCCAGCTTGGAAGAAGCACCTGAATTTTTCATGGAGTAATCCCAACAATGCTCTAAACCAGAACAATCGAAATGCACAAGCATCGGGATTCCAAAGAGAATATGCCACGACAGCAATGATGCCGCAAAGAACAACCGACAACATCTAGTTCTTTGGAAAATTCTCTAAATGCTTTTATGATGAAAACTGAATCTTATATGGTCGAGAATAGTAATTTCATAAAAAGAACTCGATGCTTTTATTAACAGACCGAGATGAGATTGCAAAACCAAGAGGCGGCAATCAAATTATTGGAAAATCAAGTCGGACGGTTTGCTCAAAATCTGAACACTAGACCACAAGGAGGTTTACCTAGCGATCTTTCAAGTCGCAAGAGGAACTGCCATGAGCAATGTAAGGCAATCACCACCGAAGTGGCCAACAACTTAGAGAGGTTCAAACCCGCTCGTCAAACAAAACTCCACAAAAAGATCAAGACGAACCTAGCGGCAAAGCCTCGGATGCTGAACCGAGGAATTGCTGCGGCAACCGAAATAAAGCATGCCTCGGCAACCGACGACGCCTCGACAACTTGCGATAAGCACGCCTCGGCAACCCCAGTTGATAACGCATCGGCAACTCCAGATGTCCCGGCAATGCCGTCAATCAGGTTTCAAACCAATGAAAGGATAGAAGATATCCGACTTCCACCACCATTCCCACAAAGGTTGAAGCGACAAAAGCAAAAATATCAATTCAAGAAGTTTCTTGATATCCTAAAGCAAGTCCACATCAACTTGCCATTGGTGGAAGCAATTGAACAAATGCCAAACTATGCCAAGTTTCTTAAAGACATTGTGTCCAAGAGAACAAGGCTAGGAGAGTTTGAAACAGTGGCCGCGACAGAGGGATGCATGGCAATGTTGCACAATCGTATGCCGCCCAAGTTGAAGGATCCCGGAAGTTTCACAATACCATGTTCTATTGGAAATCACTATGTCGGGAAAGCACTATGCGACCTAGGGGCTAGCATAAACTTGATGCCTAAATCGGTTTTCCAGAAACTAGGAATCGGCAAGGCAAGACCTACAACAGTTATGTTGCAGCTACCCGACAGATCTTATGTGCATCCAGAGGGAAAAATCGAGGACATACTGGTAAAAGTTGATAAATTCATTTTTCCCGCTGACTTTATTGTTTTGGGTTGTGAAGCAGATGAGCATGCACCTATCATTCTCGGGAGACCATTCCTAGCGACAGGGAGAACCTTGATTGATGTTGAAAAGGGAGAACTCACAATGAGGGTGAATGACCAGCAGGTAAAACTAAATGTGTTCCAAACACTAAGGCATGTCGATGATCCAAAAGAATGCCAACTACTTCATGCCATGACAGAGTTTAACTTCGATGAGGAATTTAGTTTCCTCGGCAACTACATTGTCGATCAAGAGGAACCTGAGGAGTATGAAGAACCGGTCGATGAGGAACAACCAGAAGAGGCAAATTGGCTAGTCAATCGACCAGGTACATACTTTGAACCACTGGACTACTCAGGTAAGGAAGGTAAGATCGAAAAACCCTCTATCGAAAATCCACCAATTCTTGAGTTGAAACAATTGCCAGAGCAACTGAAATATGTATACTTAGGGATCGATAATACATTACCTGTAATTATTTCCTCTAAGTTACAGCCTGAGCAGGAAAAGAAGCTGATCAACATGTTGAAGCTACATAAAAAGGCAATAGGGTGGACAATTGCCGACTTGAAAGGAATTAGCCCCGGCGGTGTGCATGCACAAGATCTTATTGGAAGATGATCACAAACCTTCAATTGAGGCCCAGAGGAGACTGAATCATGCCATGAAAGGGGTTGTAATGAAAGAAATCATCAAGTGGCTTGACGCCGGCATTATATACCCTATCTCCGATAGTACGTGGGTAAGTCCGGTACAATGTGTACCGAAAAAGGGAGGTATAACAACGTGGTAAGCAATGAAAATAATGAACTTATCCCAACCAGAACTGTGACCGGTTGGAGGGTTTGTATAGACTATCGAAGGCTAAACAAAGCCACTAGGAAAGATCACTTCCCATTACCCTTTATTGATCAAATGCTTGACCGTCTTGCAGGTAAACCCTTTTATTGTTTTCTTGATGGTTATTCAGGTTACAATCAGATTGCCATAGCACCAGAAGATCAAGAAAAGACAACCTTCACATGCCCATACGGTACTTATGCCTTCCGAAGGATGCCGTTCGGATTGTGTAACGCCCCGGCAACCTTCCAAAGATGCATGATGGCACTCTTTTCAGACATGGTCGAAGACTTCCTTGAAATCTTCATGGATGATTTTTCAGTTTTTGGTAATGACTTTGACGGCTGTCTCGGCAATTTAGAGAGGGTGTTGGCAAGATGCGAAGAAACGGATTTAGTCCTCAATTGGAAAAAATGCCACTTTATGGTAGATGAAGGAATAGTGCTCGGCCACAAGATTTCATCCAAGGGAATTGAAGTAGACAAAGCCAAGGTGGACGTGATCGAGAGATTACCCCCACCAAATTCGGTTAAAGGAATTCGAAGTTTTCTCGGACATGCAGTTTTTACAGGAGGTTCATTCATATTTTTTCTAAAATTACTAAACCTTTGTGTAATCTGCTTGAACAGGATAAAGTCTTCGATTTTGATGATTCTTGCACTCAAGCATTCGAAACCCTAAAGAAAAAGCTTGCCTCAGCACCAATTGTCGTTCCACCAGATTGGACACTACCTTTTGAGCTTATGTGTGATGCAAGTGATTTCGCGGTAGGAGCAGTCCTAGGCCAACGCACAGGTAAGACCTTCCATGTGATATACTACGCTAGTAAAACTCTTAATGGTGCTCAAGTGAATTACACAACAACGGAAAAAGAGTTACTAGCTGTAGTTTTCGCATTTGACAAGTTCCGATCCTATTTAATTGGTACAAAGGTAATTGTTCATACGGACCATTCGACAATCAAATACTTATTTGTTAAAAAGGATGCTAAACCTCGTTTGATTCGTTGGATATTACTTTTACAAGAATTTGATATTGAAATTAAGGACAGGAAAGGAACAGAAAATTAAGTGGCCGATCACTTATCACGTTTGGAACGCAATAGGGAGGAGGACGCGGATCTAGAGAATGTGATGCATTCCCGGATGAACAAATTCTAATTGCCTCGACAACCCTCAATGCCTCGGCAACCCATGACGTCTCGGCAACCATGGATGCACACGCCTCGGCAACTCTCGACGCCGCAGCAGTCTTTGACGCGCACGCCTCAGCAATTCTGGAAGCAGACACTACGGCAGCACATGCCTTGGCAATACCCTGGTATGCAGATTTAGTTAACTTCCTTGTTTGTTGTAATTTTCCGTATGGCATTACTCACCAAGGGAAGAAGCGGTTCCGCCATGATGCTAAGCATTACTTTTGGGACGAGCCTCTTTTGTTTAAACAATGTGCAGATCAGGTTATACGCCGATGTGTCCTTGAAGAAGAGCAACAGAATGTACTCCGGCAATGCCATTCTTCATCCTATGGAGGACATTTTGGAGGAACTCGTACCGCGGCCAAAGTCTTGCAATCCGGTTTGTATTGGCCAACATTGTACAAAGATGCCCAAGACTTTTACAAGCAATGTGATCGTTGCCAGAGGACGGGCAATATCTCTAGACGACATGAGATGCCACTCCAGAACATCATCGAGGTGGAACTGTTCGATGTATGGGGGATCGATTTTATGGGACCTTTCCCATCTTCATTCGGCAACCTCTACATCTTACTCGCCGTCGACTATGTGTCTAAATGAGTAGAGGCAGCTGCAGTTCCCAACGACGATTCCAAGACCGTGCAACGATTCCTGCAGAAAAACATATTTACACGGTTTGGGATGCCGAGAGCAATTATCAGTGACGGGGGCAAGCATTTTGACAACAGACTAATTGCCAAGATGTTGCAACGCTTCGGCATATCACACAATATCGCCACGGCATATCACCCACAAACCAACGGGCAAGCAGAAATTTCCAACCGGGAGTTGAAGGGAATACTCGAGAAAGTTGTAAATCCCTCAAGGAAGGATTGGTCATTAAGACTAGATGACGCGCTTTGGGCATATCGCACTGCATTCAAAACACCCTTAGGTATGTCCCCCTTCCAACTTGTCTATGGTAAAACATGTCATCTACCGGTGGAAATCGAGCACAAGGCGTACTGGGCAATCAAGACCGTGAATATGGATTGGGAAAGTGCCGGACAAAAGCGTTTGATGGATCTCAATGAGATAGAAGAATTCCGTGCACTCGCCTATAACAATGCACGAATCTACAAGGAGAAAACAAAGCGATGGCACGACAAGAAACTATTGCCACGGCAATTCACGCCAGGGCAACTAGTTCTCCTATTCAATTCTCGGCTAAAACTTTTCCCGGGAAAGCTGAAATCAAGATGGTCGGGACCATTTGAAGTCATCAAACCATTCTCCCATGGCGCCGTGATAATCAAGTCCATCTCTGACAACCATGAATTCAAAGTTAATGGACAAAGATTGAAGCACTACAATGGTGCCCATGTGGAACGTAACAAGGAAGTGGTCAATTTAGGAGATGCATGAGCATGCTCTCCCTTTTGATATTTTTATTTTTATTTATTTTTATTTTTATTTTTGTTTTTGTCGATTATTTAATTATTTATTTTTCATTTTTTTCCGATTTTTTTATTATTTTATTATTTTGCCGATTATTAGTAGTTTTAGGATAGATTTTTTTTCAAGTCTAAGAATCCTATTACACATCTTTATTTATTTTCTTTATTAGTTTATCTTTAATTTTAATCCTTATTTGATTTGTTTTTGAATTGTAGGAAATGAAGTTCAAGATAAAGAAGGAATTCTAAACCAAGTAGGAAAACATCTTCAACAAGGAAACTAATGGGCTGAATCTAAGGTTTATATAAAGCCTCCAATTCATCCTAACCAAAACCCCTTTGTCGAAAATTCCTACCAAACCCTAAACCCTTTTTTTCGATTTCCCCCAATCCAACCACCTATCTTTTCTATAAAACCCATCACCCTTAACCTATTCATACTTTCTATCTTGCAACTTTTTAGTTCTTTTCTGTTCTTTTCTTTGTTTTTACTCACAACCAAGATCATACATGGCATCCAAGATTAAACTTTTAGTTCATCCAAGTTCCTCCAAAGAACCAAGATACAAGAAGTTTGCTACACCGGCGGTTCAAGAAAGATTTCAATCCAAGTTTGAAAGCCGGAAGATTCATGAAGAACAAGGCTTTGAATACTCCAGCTCTCAAGATTTCGGCCTTGAACCATTCATCTTCAAGAGGATTGCACATCAAAAGTGGCAAATCTTTTGCCATCAACCAGAACCGGGTAACATCTCATGGGTAAGAGAATTCTATGCTCACTCACCTAACCTGGATAATCCTTATGTTTTTGTTCGTGACAAGGCCATACTTATAAGTCCCGAAAGCATCAACACCTTTTACGGACTTTACATTGAGAAGGACGAGCATCAAGCCTTCGTTGACCAAATCAATCCCAAGTAACTCGACAAGGTGCTTCAAGAACTCACTCAACCGGGAACTCATTGGAACGACGGTAAATACAAGGGCACGGTAAATCGCCTTCGGCTTAAACCCGAGGCAAAACTATGGAATAAGTTTGTTAAAACTTCTTTAATGCCCTCCACACACAATACTACCGTTGATATACCACGTCTTTTGCTCATACATTCTATTTTGCATAATCGCATCATTAACATTGGAAAAATTATTTGTGATGAGATTTTTGTATGCAGCTCAAAAGATAAGGGTTATCTTTTCTTCCCTTGCTTAATTTCTAATCTTTGCAAGGAGATGCATGTCCCGAGTGAGTCCACCGATGAAAAGGCCCTACCCAAGTCTGGTTGGAATCAAGCACTAATCCGGAAGCTAATGGGAGAGGCACCGGAAGATTCTTCAAGGCCTCCAATTGCCACGGCAACTCCTGCCGCCGCGGCAATCCCTAATGCCCAAGCACCTAACGCCAGGGCAACTCGGCCATTAATCCCGGGACACTTTGAAGCACTTTTGAACCCATTTACAAGCCGCCTAAGGCAAATTGAAGATCGGCAACTAATGTTCATGCGGTACATGAAGGAGCACAACAATGCCATCACCCAAGTCATCCTAGAAAAATACCCGAACAATCGTGTGCCGTTCCCAATCTTTCCCGCCAAGATTCTTGCCCCGGCAACCAAGGAAGCTGACGCCACGGCAACCAACCCTGACAATGCCCCGGCAACCACTGCAAAAGCCAAAGGTAAAGCACCTATACCCGAATCAACTCCTACGGAATCATTTTCTGATTTTTCAGATTCGGATGAGTCATCCATTGAACCAATAAAGACCGCACCAATTGAATCCTCCAAGCGAAAAGCCATTGACATTGAAGAAGAGGACGATGAGGACAACCCTGTACGAGGATCGATTCCACCACCGGCAACAAGAAAACAATCATCGCGTTCAAGCAAGAAAATCAAGACGCCAACTAGAAGGAAACTAATCATCTACGATGACGAACTCTCGGAGTAAGTCTTCGTATGCATTTTTATTTTTATTTTTCGTTATTTTTATGCATGCATTAAGGACAATGCCTCACTCGAGTTTGGGGGGGTTGTTATTAGTAATTACCATGTTTAGTTACATTAATCTTAAGCATTACATTTAGGATACATAAACTGCTTGCCATGCCTTTAATTAGAACAAGAATTGCTTAGATTTGATGAATATTCAATGATGACTTTGCCAATGCACTTAATTGATAGAATTTTTATTCTAGGATAACCATGGAAAAACTTAGAATTTTACTATGATGCTAAATTTGATGAAACACTGTTGTGGTTTGATTGATTTAAGGAGTTCTAGTAAACTTAGGTTGATAATTAACTAATTGGGGGATTAGAATAAAAATTGGATGAAGGCTAGAGGTGCCCGAAATTGGCTCTAGCATATGCTAAAAACTCGATCACTAGAGGTGCCCAAATCGGCTCTAGGAGGCGTTAAAATTTTTTTAACTAGAGGTGCCCAAACCGCTCTCTAGTCAATTAAATTAACTTAAGAAAACTAAAAATAAAACACTAGAGGTACCCGAAATTGGCTCTAGTTAAAACATGTTAAAAAGAACCCAATAAAGTAATTTGAAAACCTATTGTTTGCATAGAATCCAAAAAATCAACTTGCACACAACTCCGCACACACGCACAAGCATTATAGTTTGATTCCGAGTAACTCCTCAGTTTTCCGAAAAATAAAAAGCCAATCATACTTTGTGCCCCGGTTCAGAGAATTGAAATCAAGTTCAAAGCTAAGTTTGTAAAAATTGAAGTCTTGGCAGGTAATTATGAGTTTGCATTGCTTGAGGACAAGCAATAGTTCGAGTTTGGGGGTGTGATAAGTGTTCAAAAGTACTATTTTTCTTACCCTTTTTACTCATATTATTGTTAGACTTAGGCTCATATTAGTTGCATAGTTAGCCATTCATGCATTAATCCATGTTTCCTTCAATCGTTGAGCTTGATTACATAACTTGGTGATTTTTGTGGAAATAGATGTTGCTTTGGTGTGTTTTTGTGTGTGTATGTGCAGGATCACTTGCCAAAGCAATGCCGAGCTAGTTGCCAGGGCAATGCATGAAGGATATGCCGAGCTAGTTGCCAGGGCAATGCATGAAGGAGACGCCGAGCCAGTTGCCATGGCATTTGTCGACAAAGACCAAAAGCAATATGGATGTCGAAATTCATGACTTTACAAGCCCAAGATGACATGGAGCAAGGCCCAAGCCCAAAGGAATTTGATTGCCATGCAGAGATTAAAGAAGAATTAAATTCCAAGAAGATAGGAGAAGTTCTAATAGGAATAAAATTATAATAAAGAATTATATTCTTTAAAGATAATTTAATTCCAACTCAAACTCCTCCTCAAAGAAGGACTTTGGCCTAGCCCTATAAATAGCAAGGAAATTCGACAAATCCAAGGGGGAGAGCAAGAGTTTATTTCGACAACTCCAAGAGAGGAAGCAAGGGGAATTTTCGGCAAGCATCTAGGGTAAGGGATTTTCGACAAGCTTCATCTTTTCTTCCTTGTTTGATTGGGTTCATGCTAGGGATTGTTTATTTTGTGTTTCTTTGGAACCTAGCCATGAACTAAATTTACTTGGCTATGGTTATTGTGTTTTGTGGTTGTGAGAAACTATTGGTTTTTGTTTAGGTAATAAGAGTTTGCACTTTTCTATTTCAAGGTTTATTCATTCTTGGTTCTTATTATTGCTTGCGAGTGAATTGGGAGAGGATCTCGTGATTCCATCTATTTATCTAATATCGGGAGAGTTAGATTCAAGAAACGAATGAATATGATCTTTATTCAATCCAATAATGGTGAAGATTAATCCGGCTTAGGAATAAGTTAAGGATTTCAACGGCTAAGAGGAGTGCAAGATTGGTTGTTGTTCACCCTTGATTCACGCAGGGATGTATTATCAAGGCATGCACAAGTAGCTAGAGTTTTGACTTAGGGATAAGAAGAAACCATTGAAGAACGCTCTGCCGAACCTTGAAGTTGCTGCCCATTCGCCCAAGTAGTTGCCCAACTAGTCGCCCAGGCAACCATCAATTAGTTGCCAAGGCAACCCCGTCGTGCAAGTTGCCACGGCAACTGAGTTGCCCGTGCATTCTTTTACCAAGACAATCCAATCGGCTATCACACCTCAACTCACGATAACCTGGCCTATTCTCTCTCAATTGAATTTATCTTTTCTTTTACTTATTTGCTTTCTAGATTAGTTAAAACTTCTATAATCTTTTACTTGTGTTCTTACTTTTTACAGTGCAAGAGACTAGATCCTTGAAGTAGCACTAATCCCTGTGGAGACGATATCTTTTATACTATAACTTGCGACGTGTATACTTGCACAATTGCGTAGCACTTATTACGCGCAACAAGCATCTAGCGCTAGCTCTGTCCTTAGGTATCCCGGTGTAGTAATGCCAAGCAGATAAGCAAATGCAAGTGCAGCAATATAACACTAGTCTAAGGTTATGAAGTGTGCATGAAGTGCAAGCAATATGCATCAAGTATCCTTTTACTCCCTTAGTCAAATTTACTACCCAAAATCAGAATTATTTTTTTCCTTTTATTCGTCAAGGGTTTTTGTTGGCAATATTTTAAGGCTTGCTTTGTAATATTGTTTGACGTGAAAAATAAGAGGGAGCATACCATGAACCCCCAAGTTAGTCCATACATTACTAGGCTTTACTCTTCAACTCATACCCCAAAGTTTTTGACTTGAGAACTAAGAGGGGGCAAACCACGAAGCCCCAAGTTACTTATTATCTCTAAGGCAGAGGAGAGTTCTACATTTTTTCTTGCCTTGGCAAAACATTGTTGCCTTATTCTTTCTTTTTACCCTAGCATCATCATCATCATTTTTTATTCTGAGCTTAGTTTCAAGAATTATAAATTTGTTCAGGAACTAGATGCATACTACGTGTTAAGTGAGACTTCAATTAATTGCCAAGCAATTCTGGCATTATTAACCTGCTAGCACATACAACTAAAGATTTCCAATTTCATCATCAGACAGAGTGTACTAAAGCAAATTCTAACTAATCTAGCAAAGTATTGACAAAATTTTCAAATTTAACCGAGGAAACAACAAAAATTCAGTGCATGCAAATTACACCTAATCTATATGGCAACAGAATGCAAACAGAAATATAAACATGAATGCATGGCATGTCAACAGATGCAAGGCAACACCCCCCCAAACCAAAGGTATGCATTATCCTCAATGCATGTAAACATAAATAAACAAATGAAAGAAAATAAAATGCATGAACAATATGAACAAAATGAATGCCAGGAGTTTAAGGGGAAGATGACTCCCCTTCGAAGTTTTCTTGGCATGAGACACGGGTCTTTCTCTTGACAAAGCTCCCACGATCAGGAGCCATGCTTTTCTTTCCCTTCATGTTGGGCTTTGAGGCGGCAGTGGACGCTCCAATGACACGAAGAACTTTCTTGACAATCTTTACTGGCTTAAAGGTAGCAAGAGCATTAGTGGCAGCAGATAAGGCAGGTGCAATAGGTGTTGTGGTAGGTTTGGCTTGGATTCCTTGTTCTTCTGATTCAGGTAGCGTATTTGTTCTGGCCGATTCAACTTGGACGGGGGACATTGGTACAGTGACATCTGATCGCGTCAGAGTATGAACTAAACGAGGATTGGCTGGCACATCATTGTTGGCAAAGAGATTAGTGGGGAACTAAGGGAAGGCTGACAAGACACTCAGGGACATTACTTCAAGAGTTTTCTTGATGGCACAGTTTAACATCCCAATTTTTCCCCCAAATTAAAAACCCTAATATGTGAAATCCCTAATTAGCAACCTTAATTTAATTTGTGGATTTTAATTTTAAACCTTAGGAATTGGGAAATTAAATATGAAACCCTAATTAAAAAATTTGGGAATTAATTAGAAATTAAAAAAATTTAGTAACCTTTTTATAAATAATTGATATTAAGTGCCTATCTCGTGAACCCTAAAAATGTCAAGGACTTACCTAGTAGATTACCCAAAAGATTGAAGTATTTAAACCTACCTAACCCTTCCTTTTCCTAAATTATGTTCTGCCGCTTGCATCACCCATATAGTTCTTTCTCTCTCTCAATCACCCAATACCGCAAACATGATCATACCAAAACATTTTCAATTCGGTTAAGATCTAGTACTAGACAAGGAGCGTTGCTCGTTACGTCGTTATAGCTTTATCATTGCGAGGTGTGTTTCTTCCGGTGCTATAAATAAATTATATGTTATTTTTCTATGTGTTGGTGTTTTACCTATTATGTGATTATTTATATGTATTATGGTTTGTATGGTTGACATCACGTACATATGATTTCAGAATGTGTTTTAATTATGATTTATGGAACATCGGATTTACGAAACTATGATTTACGGATTTATGGACCATGATTTATGAAGTATGTCTTATGGAATATCGGATTTATAGAACTGTGTTTACGAATTTGAGTTTCAAACATCATATATGTATGAGCATAGGTTGGGATTTGTACAGGGATGTTTAGTGGTTTCACCTTTCGAGCTGAATTCCACTTCGGATTGGCGATTGTAGTGAGGAGTTCTGGGGAACTTTCCTATTGGCAGTTGTAGATGGGTGCATTGCATTACACTTGTGATATGGTACCGTTTGTATTTTTTATGTTTTAAAGAGTTTTAAGAAAATAATATTATGTTTACGCTTATGGTTTTTCTTGCACTTTAAAGACACACTAAGCTCTTTAGCTTACTCCCCCATAGTTTCCTTTTACAAACATCATTGGATTTTAGGCGACATGATACTTGGAGGATGTCACCTTTATTTGGTTATTTTATCATTCAATACGAAACAATTTTTATTTATTCAGATTTTTATTTATTATTTTGGGACATGGATGTAATTCTATACTTTAGGGCTATTTATGTTTTTAAGATTATTTCTAGAATTCATTTACTCTGGTCTTCATCCAAAGATTCTTATCAAACATTCGAACATTGGTTATGTTATTTATTTTTTATTTATTACAAGATATCTATTAAATTGTCGTTATATATATATATATTCTTTTTAAATTTAAGTGTAATTTTTAAAATTGATTTTCTTGAGGGTTAAGTTTTCAATCGTAACTTCATAAATTTGATCTTTTCTTCTAGGCCAGGTTTAAGGGGTTACACACAGTCCCAGGCATGAGTATAATGCCAGAGCTTGGTGTCCTGCCATCTGCTTTCTCCAGCTTTTAGAGAATGATCTCCTGACTGGTAGATTTGGGAAAACATTGTCACTAAACCAGCTGTCATAGGAGTCTCACTTTCTGCCTTGGGCACCTTGGCCTTAGACACTGGCTCTGCAACCTTTCCTTTGCCCTTCTCCTTAGACTCTGTGGCAGTGAGTTGCCTCCATAGGGCATGAGTGATAGTTGTTCCCTTACTCTCTTCGACCTTGTCTAAATCAATCTTTGTCACACTGTGCTGCATACAAATGTTAGAAATCAATGAAAGGGAAAAAAATTCCACTGCCCTTATCGGCGTACTTATAAGTTTCATCAATAATGATACGACCGATGTTAATCTTGCAGGCCACGATGATTGAATGCAACAATGCCAATCTTTCTTTCGAGAAAGTCTCGTTATGGGTGGTTGGCATCAGGTTTGCATTCAAGAAGTGGTTCCACCCCCTTGGTTGTGGCTTCAATGCCAGTTGCTTCACCGTCCGGTGGCTCTTCAATGACACGGTCCACTAAGTGCCAGGCTCACATAAATCTTTCAAGATCTTTTGCCTCTTGGCAGGGTCCAACGAATCAGCAAACTCAGAGTGTTTCTCATCTGCACCATCCAATTTAAACATAGCATTAATAGACCCTTCATCAAATCGAACACACGCACCTCATATAAGCAAGAAATGTGAATCTTTGGTCGTGAGATGAGCATAAAATTCTCGGACAATGTTGGAATAGATTTCCCTCATTTGTTGGAAAAACAACTCCCAATTGTGCTACTTCACCACTATCATGAACTCCGGTGAATAACCCAAGTTAGGTTCGTCCTTGAACATAAAGTTCTTCTCGTAGCAAAATGTTCTTGAGGCAAAGTTCTCCTCGTACTTCTTGTGAATCTCCTCATTAAAGAAGATCTTGAGAGGTACCGAAGAGGATGCCATGGAAAATTTTGTAGAGAAATCGAAAGGATTTTGGGGAAAAGAAGATGTGGGTTCAATTGTTTCTTGCCAAGGAAGATGAAAAGAAAGAAGGTAAAATCTTGGCTAAGACAAAGGTTGGGATTTAAGTAAAGGGAAAAGTAACAGTTGAATTTCAAAACACCAATTTTTGAGTGTGGGAGTTGAGAGAATGGGAAATGGTTGAGGGAAGAAGATAAGGGAGACAAATGGTGATATCACCACAACTTTTCTACAGAGGGAAATAAAGACCCTTCTTTTTCCTCTTCAAAAATGAGGTAAATTACCTCTTTGCCCATCTCTCATCCTCTCATTCACTACACAACCCAAAACATCTAGCCCAACAACATAAGGAGGCCCACTAAGGCTCTCTTGAGCACTCCAAGGTCTAAACTCACAGCCCAAAATGCAAGGCCCACAGTTCGGGTTAAACCAACCCACAGATTTCGAAATTTGGGTCGTTACATAATCAACCATAATTAAAGGATAAAATTGATGCAATTTAAGATTTGGATTCAAATTAAAATGTTCATATAAGTTGTGTTCAATGTCTTAAAGTGATGCTTGACACAATAGACACTAACCTAAACATGTGAAGAAAACACGAAGGTGAGTTGGGAGCAAGCCAATGTACGAATAAGAATTTAGGATCACTCAGTCCATTTTTATTTTGGAGATGCGACAAGAGGGTTGTTGAGTTTGATGGAGGAGAATTTTACCGACTACAAGTTCGGGTCCAAGACACATGCGCACATAACTCTCCAAGAAGTTTTTTGAGAGATATTGGGCTTGAAGATACCACCATATGGACATAAAATTTGTTTCCATCGATATAGATTGTATTTTAGAATCATTCCTTATTTTGTACCATTGTGGTAAGTGTATTTCGATCTTAACCGTTGATCTTTATTAAGAACCGTCGGATGTAAGTGAATTTAACTATAAATAGAGGTCCTTTTCACTTCATTTATACACAACTTCTACCAACAGGGAGAAACAAAGGAACTCAAATAAGCTCTTCAATTAAGAAGATAATATAAGCTGAACATCTGCAACTAAACGAAATGCAAATTAATCAATCATAAATATTTTGTCCCATTCAAGGACAAATTCATTTACTTGGAAAGAACAATTACAGAAGAGTTCATAAGGACTCAAAAACTACATTGTGAGCAATGTCATACTTAATGTATATAGAGATTTACTTCTTTGTGAGTGAAACGAGAAAGTTAACAAGCTTCCCCTTGTTTCGATCACGAAGATACTCTTCGATGTTCGTGGCATACTTCATGAACAATCTGTCAGTTGTAGCGTCTCCAAACTGAAGTGAAATCATCTGTTCAGAAACAGCTCGAACTATATTCGATAAGTATTGCCCACTTGGAATTCAACATCATCTTTGTCCCTAGGAACCCAATCCACTTCAGATATTTCCATTCTGTCCACACCAAACGACCCTTCCCTCTCAATTATCTCATACAACTCCCCTTTCCATGGCTTATACAGCGGAAGGTTAAAACTATCAACATCTGCAGCTTTTGCAAGTCCCTACACGCATGCAACTTATTTCATAATTTGGCCAACTTACATAACATATAATATGTGATTTCGAAAATTACCTCAGAAACCAAATCAACAAGAGATTGCCCTAACTGTGCAAAAATGCAATCTTCAGTCCATGAATTTTGATTATGCCTACCCTGGAACAGAAGTAGCATTTTGCCTCCAGGCATTAGTTCTTGGGAGCGTGAGCTTAGAAACGCTGAGAAATCCGTTACGAATTGCTTTGCATAGGCTTTAATTACATTGCCTGGACTTGATTTTGTTATGCATATGTTTCCCTTGTTTGTATCCTTAAGCTCCGGAGGAACCTAACCATTTGCTCAAATTCAAAGAAAAAAAACACAATTTATGTATACATATATACCTGTAAAAAAATAAATTAGTAAATTATCACTGAATTTTACTCTCAATTTTTTTTTAGAAACTGAAGTTTTAAAACCTTTAGTTTACTCGCTGAAGTTTGGACATTGAACATTTATTACCACTCTTTCGTTAACCTTTTTACAGCGTCCATATATCGGCGAACGGAGGAGCTTCTGTAATGTTTGAACAGTAAAATATTTCATCAGTACGAGGGAAGCAATATACTGAGAAACTGACTTCATCTTATGGTGGAAGAGGAAGATCGACAAGATAAAAACCGAAAAGTTTTTACTTGATTTGTGGACTTTGGGGCACTTTTCGACGAAAATGAATGTCGAATTCAGACTCAAGAGGTGAGACATAGTGACTAGTGAAATTTGGTACTGAACGACCATCATCTACGGTGCACGTCTGACGACAATGAACGGTGGAGTGACCAAAAACATTCAATGTTTAAAGTTCAATGCCATAAAAAAAATATTTAATGTCTAAACTTTAGTGAGTAAAATTTAACGTTTTGAAGCTTCAATGACCAAAGTAGTTTGAAAGTAAACTTCAGTGATATTTACATAATTTACCCGTAAAAAATTATGCAAAGTTATGCCCACCTTTGACAACCAATGAAGACAGTTAAAAGAATGTACAAAATGAAGGCTTCTGCTTGGAAAGAGTCTGCCATAGAAAGAGCCTGGCACTCCCACTATGAAACAAGGCTCCACCAGCTTTCCCTTTGCCTTGTTAATCAACTCGAAGAAAGCAGGGAGTGATTGGAAAATGGCATTGAAATCATTTCCGGGAAGATCATTTAGAAACACTCGAATCTGGGGAACCTTCAGCTGTGCTTGTTGGCAAACCCCATGGATTGAATCGATGACTTGAGATATGATGAGGAAGATATTAGGACCTGAAGAACAACCCAAATCTGCCATCTCAAACGTGCTGCTTGGGAGCCTCTTGATGAACGTCTCCCTCAGTGCATCATTCAGGGTTGGCAATAGCTTTTGTATTATTGTTTTCTTAAAGATTAACATAACAAAGTAAAAAAAAAAAAAACAATCAGTCGTCAAGTTTATAATAGAAATATATATGATCAACAATCAAATATTTATGTGAAATGTGAAAGAGAGAAACAAACTTGTAGCAAGGAATTGTTGGCATAGCTAATATCTTTATCTCCTGAATTGGTGCCATGAAAATCTGAGGTGAACTTGTTCTCCATTGTAAAAGGAACTTGATGTGCTGCTTTACTTCAAATTTGGAGCGTGCTCAAGGTACAAGAAGCTATGAATACACTACTTGATAATGGAATCCACCGATAACCAATAATAGTCATAATAAGATTTACATGTCATTTTCAGAAATAATTGAAGGCAAAGAGGAACAACAATCCTCTCTCACTTTTCGGTACCCTTTGTCTCAACATTAAAAAATTAAATTTTAAATTTTAATCTTAAATTTATAAATCTTAAACTTTAAACCCTAAAAAATATACTATGTGTTCAATTCTCTAAATCCTAACATTAAACATTAACTTTACAGAAAAAATTTTAAAACTAAATTACAAACCTTAAACTTTATTTTTAATATGAATATATAGATAAGTGTATCAAAAAAGACAGAATTTCTGTTCCGCAAACAAGTTGGTTATTTGGAACTTTCCGTAATTATAGTTGGCCCCTCTTCATTGTGGAATAGCATCATGGCTTTTTCAGATATTTATAATTCGCCCTCTAGGTTGACATCTTATTCCAAATATAGAGTTACGAAAAGTAAAGCTTGGAAAAATTAAAAGGTCGGCTGTATGGAAAATACTTCAATAACTTATGGGGTAAATAGTCCGACTTTCACCGCAAGAAAAATTGATTTTAACATTAAGATTTCATAAATACATTTGATTTAGTTGTCAAATATTATCGGGACATTAGATATTAAGTAAAATTAGAATGTTTAGAACAATTTTTGAACGTTGTTGTTGATTTAATTTTCAGTGAATTACTTTCAATCGTAAGATTTTGTATTATAATTTTAAGTTTATATGTAATAATAAAATAAAGTGTTGTTAAATATTATAATATTAACAACGACCTTGAAATACCGTTAAGTAATTAATGGCCCTGTTTGACAATTGGTGGATAGTTGATAGCGGGTTACATTAGCTGATAGCTGATTGCATTAGTTGATTTAACTAGCGAATTGTATTAGCTGATTGTATAAAAGTGTTTGGTAAAATTAACTGATAGCTGATAGTTGTTTGATTATTTAAACAAGCAAAATGACATATAAGGACATGATTATATTCGATGTTTGTTTGAATAGTTTATTAGTTATCAATATTTTGTATATACCATTTAAAAAAAATGTATCTATTAATATTAATTAGATTATGAAAAATATTTTTTAATATAGCAATAATAAGCATATTTGAAAGATCTATATATTAATTTATTATTTATATAATTATTTTTAATACAATTTAATTAATTATTAAATTTAAATAAAAATATAAATGTGTGAGAATAAAAAGAAAAAACAAAAAGTATTACTTTACAAATGTCACTATATAAATGTGTGAGGGTGAAAAATTAAAATAGAAAAGATTAAATTTAGGTTATTTGGAGATTTTTGATAATCGTTAAAAGTAAAAGGGTCTTTATATCTATTATGTTAAACCGCTAATTTCAAAAATCTCTTATTAGTAGCTTTTTCAAAATTAGAGGTATCACCTCAATTCGCTATTTCAATATGCTATTCACCAAACATCCAAATTAGCGGATTTGACCGGTCAAACCTCTAATATTAACTCAAATCGCTATTTACCAAACATGGCCAATATCTTTGTTTATTACTTGCAACAATGTTTATTGTTGTTGTATGAGATTGAAACATTTGCAACAACGTTTAAATGTCGTTTCTGAATTTATTTTTGTAGATATTGATTTCACATTGACAATACAAATGAGGTAATGATCTCATGGACATGTATAAATCTTTTTCATCGGTTTAAGGGATTTTTTTTAATAGTCTTATATCAGCAATGTTGTCTATCTTTTTTAATTACAGTAATTTAACTTTTGTAGTTTTCTAAAATTAACATTGTTTCTCAACTTTTTCAATTTTATCAATTTAGTCATCGGACTCCTGAATTTTATCAATATTGCCTTTTAATTGTCTTTAACTAACATAGCCGTCAAATTCTATGCATGTGGTCACTATCTACATCTACATCAACCCTTATTGCCAATTTTCTCACCATGTTGATGATGACGGGTCAATTTTGATAACGCAATAGTACGAACGAAGAGTTTTGAAATCATTTACTTATTTTAAAATTACATGTTTTTTTAAATCACGTCAATTGTGTTGTCATGTCATCAAAATTGCCACATCATCATAAATGGAGAACATTAATTTATTAAAGAAAATGACATATGGACATGCTTACTCGGACGTTGTTAATTATTTAATGATGGAATGTCTAGCATGACAAAGGGCAACTGATGATAACGATAATGCCAGTCAATAACAATATTAATGATTACGAGATTGATGCAATTTAAGAGTTTGATGGCTAAATTGATGAAATTAAAAAGGATATTGATGATAACGATTATGCCAGTTGATGACAATTTTGTTTTGCTTGATGACTTTGTCAAAGTAAGGCGTTGTATTTTACTCACGTGTATTTTCTGATTGTGTTATATTCTTTTCCTCTAATTAAGATTATAAAATTTTTTAACAAAGCATACAATTCAGGTTTAGACTTGTATGGTTACTTTAATAATAAATCATATTTCCTAAGCAAAAAATGAGATGAACAATATTACTGATTTTCAAAAACTACGAAAACTAAATTAATACAATTAATAGTGAGAGATAAATTTGTTGATTTGAAATTACAATACGACAAAATTTCCCCTTAAGCCTTTTTCATTCATCCTAAAAAATCATATCGCCTTTTTTGTTCTGTATATTTTGAAAATGCTTTGAAATTCAGGTTTAAATTTATATTTTGCGGAAGAGAAAATAAAAATGAATTTTTAGATATTTTTTTGACAAATTTTATATCTAATTATAATCTTATCTAAAGAGGATGGGAAAGAAGGGAAGTACTCCTAGTGAGTTTTGGACTTATAATTTAAGAGAATATGAGAGAACAAATATGAGTAGTTTAGCAAACTAACCAAATGTATTTGCTCAATTTTGTTATAAGTAGAATAATTAAAATTGAAAAACAATCAGCTTGATATCGGAAAAATATATTTTTCACAAGAGGATTCAATGTAGGGTGTTATTTTAGGGTTTAATGTTTATGAATTTAAAATTTAGGATTTATAGTTATCATTGAGTGTTTAGAGTTTAAAGGATGAGACGTATGATTTAGAATTTTAAGAATAATAATTTTAATTTTTAATGTAAGATTAAATATGCTTGTAGAAAGAAATTTATTGTCAGTACGTGAATAATAACCATATGGTAACTAAAATATTATTGTTTAGATAGTTTGTGTTCTCTATTCCCTATTTCAAGAAAAGAAAATTTTGTTTTGCAAAAGCTGTTGTAATCAATTTAGTGATCCCTAAAACATAGGGATAATTAAATGGGAAAATTTTTATGTATGGGTAGCGGAATTTTTTTCATAAGTGTGTATACTTTAGAGGTTTAGGTATAATTAATTAGAATTTATGGTTATGGTTAAAATTTTGATTTTAAAGTTTAGGTGATAGAGTTTAAATTTTTGGATTGTAAGGTTAGGAATTTAAATTTTAACTTTTCAAGTGAATTTAGATATGCTTACTTGCGAAAAAAAGGTTTTTCATCGCCGATGTATAAAATAATAACCCATAATCGTTGGTTAAACTGCTCACCTTTGTTCCCTCACATACTTTTAGACCATTTTTTTCTCTCTAGAATTCTCTCTCCCTCTCACCTTTAGACAGAACTAGGATTAAAATTTGTAAAAAAATATTTATTTCTATTTTCAACATTGTTCCACATACTTTTAACAATAAAATTATGGTCATGTTTGGTAAATAGCGGTTTGAACTAAAATTAGAGGTTTGAGCTAATATTAGAGGTTTGAGCGGTCAAATCCGCTAATTTAGATGGTTGATGAATAGCGGATTGGGGTAAAACCTCTAATTTTGAAAAAGCTGCTAATAGGAGCTTTTTTAAATTAACAGTTTGACATAATAGTTGTAAAGACTCTTTTACCCTTAACAATTATCAAAAATCTCCAAATAACCTAAGTTTAACATTTTCTATTTTAATTTTTCATCCTCACGCATTTATATTGTGACATTTGTAAAGTAATACTTTTTGTTTTTTTCTTTTTATTCTCACACATTTATATTTTTATTTAAATTTAATAATTAATTAAATTATATTAAAAAAATTATATAAATAATAAATTAATATATAGATCCTTCAAATATGCTTATTATTGTTATATTAAAAAATATTTTTCATAATCTAATTAATATTAATAGATACAAAATATTTTTTGAATGGTAGATACAAAATATTGATAACTAATAAACTATTCAAACAAACATCGAATATAATCATGTCCTTATATGTCATTTTGCTTGTTTAAATAATCAAACAGCTATCAGCTATCACTTAATTTTACCAAACACTTTTATACAATCAGCTAATACAATCCGCTAGTCAAATCAACTAATACAATCGCCTATCAGCTAATATAATCTGCTATCCGCTAATTGCCAAATAGGGCCTATATATCACGATTTAGTAACAACATTTTGTAATTATAATATATTTTTCATAATAATAATTTTATATTTTATAATCAGTTTTAATACATTTTTTTCTAATTTTTATCATGAATAGTGTTGGTGACTTGAAATTTCAAGCTCTACATTTATTGCAGTATTTAATAAAAAAGGACAATTATTTGAAGAGAAAAAGTGTTTTGTTTTTTGTTTTGTTTTTTCTATTTATCTTCAGCTGAGGACGAATGGTTCTGGGCCTCTGGCTGCTCACAAATCCTTACGTGCCTACCGCCTACGTGGTACACTGTTACTGTGTTTTTTCATCTTTATTCTATTAAGGGTAAATTACATTATCAGTCCCTAAATTACTTGTTTCTTATTAGTCCCTACGTGGTGGAGCTCTTGAATGCGTGTCGATCTGTTTCGGAACATTAAGTCATTTCTAGCAATCCAGATACTTTAGAGAGCAGCCACAAACAGTCACCTGCCATATGCTTCTAAGGGTGCCTGAAAAGCATTGTCAAAACAGAAATCAAACAATCCTTGAATGTCAGAAATATGCCTCCACTGGACCTTCTACCATGAAAAAAAATGGCTCCAAAAACAGTGTATGAATCTGCAGCTAATAAAGAGATGATTTGTATTCTCATGCCAAGCACCACACCAACAACATAAGGACTGATTTTCCCCCAGTTTGACCCATCTTTCCCTGAGAAATTTTTTCATTGGGATAAACCAATTTGAACATCCAAAGGAAGGATTTGACTTTTGAGGGACCTTCATTTTTCACAGCATCCCATAATTGAAATCCTGCTCTTCAATGTCAGAATTAACCAATTAAAAAGATAATTTTTTCACTAAAAACTGTCCAGAATTTCCATGTAACCACACAATTCTATTTGAAAATTCTGAATTTAATTTACAATCTTGTAAAGCCTTTCGCAGGCCATCCACCTCTCTTTATGGTAGCTGTTTCGAAAGTAATTCTTCCCAAACCACCTCAGCAAAGCCATCATTTAATGTTATTTCAGCTACCACCACTCCCTTGTTCTTTACTAGCCTATATAATCTACCAAACTATTTACACAGCGGGTGACTTCTACACCACAGTCCTCCCAAAACAAAATTGATTTACCATCTACTAGTAACCATCTAAATGCCTTATCTCCCATCCATCTCTGCACCTCTTCACTCACCCAATTTTTGACTACACCTCTCCACAATAGGGACATTTTTTTTAGAATTTGACAGCTTCATTCTCTAGCTTCTAGGGGTTCCACCATATTTCGGACAAATTATTCTCCTCCACAACAATCTGCTCTATGTTGCATACTTCCATCCCCACTTTGCCAGCAGAGCTTTGTTCTTTGCATTGAGATTTATGACTCCTGCCCCTCTCTTGTTTTTGGGTAGACATGCTCGATTCAAGTTAATCCTCGTCATTTTTTTCTTATCTTTGGTATAACCCCATGTAATACCCATTTTATGTTCGGACTATAATCACTTATTTTTGTCTTGATGATATTATTATTATAAAAAAATAAATTAAAAAAAGGGGATAGCATGGGCGGATGCTATGCATGCGTCCACCTGACCCCCCAATTGCCTATAAAAGGCTTGGGGAGGCAGCACAAAGGAAGACAAGCAGAAATCGCCACAAATTGGCCAAGGCAATTGGCAAAAGCAATTGCCAAGTACAAATGGCCATGAAACTGGCTCGGGGCGATGCCCGATGAGGTTCGAGAGCAGTCTCTCTTCGGGGATTTTTTTTCGGACAGTTCGTTCGATCGGAGATTCTGCTGACGTTCGTTTGAATCGATTTTTGAGTCATGGCGAGATGATGCGAAGAACTTGTTAGGGGTCGGTCAAAGTTCTTTATTCGGGTTTCTTGTAAGGTAACTTTCGATCTTTATTTTTTAATGTTGCCTTAAATATAGGGTAATATATATGTAATTATTGGCATGTTTTTGTAAAAAATATATTTTATATGTCATGTTTGTTCTTGTATTTTAAGTTGTATAAGTTATTTATAATGTTTTTTATTATTGACATGTTTTTTAAGTTATGATTGTGTGTATTATTTACATAAATAAAATATATTTATTGAATGTTAAATTAAAACCTTTTATTAGGGATTACCGTGAAAAACGTATCCCGTACGTAAGGGTGTCGCTTTCCGTTAGTCCCTATTATAAAACATCGTCTCTTGATTATAATTATGATTTTCAAAATAGATTTCCGTATTTCGGGAATCCAACGGGAATTATGCCCCGGGTGTTGGGGTGTAAATCTCTTTTATATAAAAAATAGTCTTTAAGATATTTTTAAGGGATCACAAATTTTAAATTAAATTTGAATTATTAATTTCCATCTTTAAAACATCAAGTAATCGACCAGGTACCAATTTTGGGTGTTGTGGGGTGCTCACCCTTCCCCACGCGTAACTGACTCTCGAACCTATTTTTCTGGTTTTGTAGACCAAAACTCGTTGTTTTAATAAAAAAACTAAAAAAGTTTTATTAAAATAACCGGGTTTTCAGGTGATCCAATCTCACCTAAACTAAAATTAAAAAGATTGGTGGCGACTCCCCATTGTTACAGGTTGGCGACTCCGCTGGGGATTATTTTTTTTAGAGTCGAGCCACCGGTCGATTACTTTTTGTCTTAATGAGTGGAAACTATAAATTTGATTTAATTTATTTTATGATCCTTTTCCTTTTGATTTTTTTACAAAAAAGTTTCTTTAAAAATTTTACTTTCCCGGTTTTGCATATCATGAGCTTTGCACCTGAGCTCCGTCTCTTTTAAGTGGGGGCGGGAAGCTACACTTTCTTGAGGTACCGCCTCCATGCAGGATAGTGGATCGCTTAAGGGATATATGTCCTTTTGTCTTCGTGAGATTTTCATCTCCGTGCAGACCTAGGGAAATGTATCCTCCCGAATCAATGTCCTAGCGACAGTTCGGGTACCGTCACCCTAGAACCGAACCACATGTAGTGAACCGTAAGAGCCTACCCTTTAGAGCCATACCGAACCTATGCCCGTTTAGAGAGTTACCCTATATGTGCATAATAGAGAGTGACGGGGGTTTAATTTTGTTCAATTATGCCCTTTAATTTCAGTATTGTTTATTTATTTGCTTATTTATTTCACAATAATTACATACCATGTCTATATTTTATTTATGCAAAATAAGCATGTGGGTAGAAAGCATGTGTGGGTAGGAACCACTTTTTGTTCAAAGTATGCGGGTAGAAAAGCATGATTGGGTAGGATTGCTTTTATTCGAATAAAACATGTCAACTTATAGGTTCTATATCTTTTGATTTTTGTAATACATTATTGATTATTCCATTCGTACTAACTTGTTTTATTGTTGTATCGTATTAACATCTCATTTTACATACATTTGCATCGCATCATATTACATGATCATTTCTTGGTCAAGCTTCTAATCCCGAGAGAACTTCGAAAAATGATTTTGGGGCATCTGAGTCAGCCAAGTTAGTATCGGTTTTTCACTCGAAGCAAAGCTAATGGATGGTTGTTTAGAAAAAGTTGAAAAAACGTGTGAAGATATAAAGAATGGCATAGAGCAACACTTGAAAAATGCGCAACAAGCAACTCTCGACCATATCTTACAGTCCCAGGCGAATTTACTGGCCAAGATAGCTGCCATGTTGGCAGGTAAAGATCTTGAAAGGGGAAAAGGATTGGTTATTGACTTTAGTGTTCTACACAAGTCAGAAAATCTTTTTGGCAAGAAACATCTACAAGTGTGTCTTCAGTTGTAAAGCAACAAGGTCCACAAGCCGGATCTTCATCGCATAATAACCTTAGTAAGCACACTGGCCCTGATCCAAATGAGGTGGCTAAAGTCAAGATCGAACTACCTAGGTAGTTTGAAGAATGGTGTCAGCGACTAGAGGAAAAGTTTAAAATTATAAAAAGACTGGATGTATTCTACAAGATTGATGCAAGAAAATTGAGTCTAGTCCCTAATCTGGTGTTGCCTCTGAAGTTCAAAATGCCAGATTTCAAAAAGTTTGATGGAACAAGCTCTCCATCTGCTCATCTCACAATGTTCTATCGAAAAATGTCAGGGCACGTCGATAATGATGACCTTTTAATTCATTGTTTTCAAGACAATTTAAAAGGGTCTACTACCAGGTGGTACAATTAGCTTAGTCTGGACAAGATATAATCATGGAGGGATCTGGCTAAAGCCTTCACAGAGTAGTACAAACATATAACAGACATTGACCCAGACCGCTTAACACTACAAAATATAAAGAAGTAGTCCAACGAGAGCTTCAGACAACATATACAAAGGTGGAGGGATGTTGCAGCGCAAGTACAAACACTGCTACTTGAAAGGGAGATAAAAACCTACTTTTGTTAGAACCCTGGAAGACCCATTCCTGAAGCATATTTTGGGAAATATTGTAACCCCTTAGACCGGCCTATGCGAAAGGACCGAGTCAAAGGGATACATCTCAACTTAAATATCTAAATTAAAAATCTGTCAAATATTCAAGTATTTAATTTGAATATATATATATATATATTTGTAAATCTACGTAAACTAATAAAGTCATCTTTATAAACCTGACATACAATGATTACAAAATAGGCAACATCAAGTAATGTATCAAAAGATCGTAACAAAATGTCATATATCTCAAATATAGGCACATGTCACCCTAAAATAACAAAATGGTGGATGGAAACATTGCAATCTATATAGAATACGGAATGTTTCGATCCTCTGAGTGTCAGGTGCAGGGTAGCCTATCCAAATTATCTAAAAAGAGAGAAAGATGGAGTATGAGCTAGAGAGGTCAGTGTGTTCCATCAGTGCAAGTAAAAACATTTATGTCAATAGCATAGTAAAACATTTCAGTAAGACATGTTCATACGCATGCAAGTTTCCATAACATTTCAGTAAAAACATTTATGTCAATAGCATGGGTGGATGCCATGCATGCGTCTACTTGACCCCCCAATTGCCTATAAAAGGCTTGGGAGGCAGCACAAAGGAAGACAAGCATAAATCGCCACAAATTGGCCAAGGCAATTGGCAAAAGCAATTGCCAAGTACAAATGGCCATGAAAATGGCTCAGGGCGATGCCCGTTGAGGTTCGAGAGCAGTGCTCTCTCCGGGATTTTTTTTTGGACAATTCGTTCGATCAGAGATTCTGCTAAGGTTCATTTGAATCGATTTTTGGGTCATGGCGAGATGATGCGAAGATCTTGTTAGGGTCAGTCAAAGTTCTTTATTCGGGTTTCTTGTAAGGTAACTTTCGATCTTTATTTTTTAATGTTGCCCTAAATATAGGGTAATATATATGTAATTATTGGCATGTTTTTGTAATAAATATATTTTATATGTCATGTTTGTTCTTGTATTTTAAGTTGCATAAGTTATTTATAATGTTTTTTATTATTGAAATGTTTTTTTTAAGTTATGATTGTGTGTATTATTTACATAAATAAAATATATTTATTGCATGTTAAATTAAAACCTTTTATTAGGGATTACCGTGAAAAACGTATCTCGTACGTAAGGGGTGCCGCTTTCCGTTAGTCCCTATTATAAAACATCGTCTCTTCATTATAATTATGATTTTCAAAATAGATTTCCCTATTTCGGGAATCCAACAGGAATTATGCCTCGGGCGTTGGGGTGTAAATCTCTTTTATATAAAAAATAGTTTTTAAGATATTTTTAAGGATCACAAATTTTAAATTAAATTTGAATTATTAATTTCCATCCTTAAAACATCAAGTAATCGACCAGGTACCAATTTTGGGTGTTGTGGGGGGCTTACCCTTCCCCACTCGTAACCGACTCTCGAACCTATTTTTCTGGTTTTGTAGACCAAAACTCGTTGTTTTAATAAAAAAAAACTAAAAACGTTTTATTAAAATAACCGGGTTTTTAGGTGATCCAATCTCACCTAAACTAAAATTAAAAAGATTGGTGGCGACTCCCCATTGTTACAGGTTGGCGACTCCGCTGGGGATTATTTTTTTTAGAGTCGAGCCATCGATCAATTACTTTTTGTCTTAATGAGTGGAAACTATAAATTTGATTTAATTTATTTTATGATACCTTTTCCTTTTGAAATTTTTTACAAAAAAGTTTCTTTAAAAATTTTACTTTCCCGGTTTTGCATATCATGAGCTTTGCACCTGAGCTCCGTCTCTTTTAAGTGGGGGCGGGAAGCTACTCCTTCTTGAGGTACGCCTCCATGCAGGATAGTGGATCGCTTCAGGGACATAGGTCCTTTTGTCTTCGTGAGATTTTCATCTCCGTGCAGACCTGGGGAAATGTATCCTCCCGAATCGATGTCCTAGCGACAGTTCGGGTACCATCACCCTAGAATAGAACCACATGTAGTGAACCGTAAGAGCCTACCCTTTAGAGCCATACCAAACCTCGGCCCGTTTAGAGAGTCACCCTATATGTGCATAATAAAGAGTGATGGGGGTTTAATTTTTTTCAATTATGCCCTTTAATTTCAGTATTGTTTATTTATTTGCTTATTTATTTCACAATAATTACATACCATGTCTATATTTTATTTATGCAAAATAAGCATGTGGGTAGAAAGCATGTGTGGGTAGGAACCACTTTTTGTTCAAAGTATGCAGGTAGAAAAACATGATTGGGTAGGATTGCTTTTATTCGAATAAAACATATCAACTTATAGGTTCTATACCTTTTGATTTTTGTAATACATTATTGATTATTCCATTCGTACTAACTTGTTTTATTGTTGCATCGCATTAACATCTCATTTTGCATACATTTGCATCGCATCATATTACATAATCATTTCTTGGTCAAGCTTCTAATCTCGAGAGAACTTCGAAAAATGATTTTGGGGCATCTAAGTCAGCCAAGTTAGTATCGGTTTTTCACTCGAAACAAAGCTAATGGATGGTTGTTTAGAAAAAGTTGAAAAAACGTGCGAAGATATAAAGAATGACATAGAGCAAAACCTAAAAAATGCGCAACAAGCAACTCGCGACCATATCTCATAGTCACAGGCGAATTTACTGGCCAAGATAGCTGTCATGTTGGCAGGTAAAGATCTTGAAAGGGGAAAAGGATTGGTTATTGACTTTAGTGTTCTACAAAAGTCAGAAAATCCTTTTGGCAAGAAACATCTGCAAGTGTCGTCTTCAGTTGTAAAGGAACAAGGTCCACAGGCCGGATCTTCATCGCATAATAACCTTAGTAAGCACACTGGCCCTGATCCTAATGAGGTGACTAAAGTCAAGATCGAACTACCTAGGTAGTTTGAAAAATGTGTCAACGACTAGAGGAAAAGTTTAAAATTATAAAAAGACCGGATGTATTCTACAAGATTGATGCAAGAAAATTGAGTCTAGTCCCTAATCTGGTGTTACCTCCAAAGTTTAAAATGCCACATTTCGAAAAGTTTGATGGAACAAGCTCTCCATCTGCTCATCTCACAATGTTCTGTCGAATAATGATGGGGCACGTCGATAATGATGACCTTTTAATTCATTGTTTTCAAGACAATTTAAAAGGGTCTACTGCCAGGTGGTACAATTAGCTTAGTCTGGACAAGATATAATCATAGAGGGATCTGGCTAAAGCCTTCACAGAGCAGTACAAACATATAACAGACATTGACCCAGACCGTTTAACACTACAAAATATAAAGAAGTAGTCCAACGAGAGCTTCAGACAATATGTACAAAGGTGCAGGGATGTTGCAGCGTAAGTACAAACACCGCTACTTGAAAGGGAGATAAAACCTACTTTTGTTAGAACCCTGGAAGACCCATTCCTGAAGCATATTTTAGGAAATACTGTAACCCTTAGACCGGCCTATGCGGAAGGACCGAGTCAAAGGGGCACACCTCAACTTAAATATCTAAATTAAAAATCTCTCAAATATTCAAGTATTTAATTTGAATATATATATTTGTAAATCTACTAAACTGATAAAGTCATCTTTATAAAACTGACATACAATGATTACAAAATAGACAACATCAAGTAACGTATCAAAAGATCGTAACAAAATGTCATATATCTCAAATATAGGCACATGTCACCCTGAAATAAAAAAATGGTGGATGAAAACATTAGAATCTATATAGAATACAGAATGTGTCGATCCTCCGAGTGTCAGGTACAGGGTAGCCTATCCAAATTATCTGAAAATGAAGAAAGATGGGGTATGAGCTAGAGAGCTCAGTATGTTCCAACAGTGCAAATAAAAACATTTATGTCAATAGCATAATAAAACATTCCAGTAAGACATGTTCATACGCATACAAGTTTCCATAACATAACTACCCTCCAACCAAACTCCATGATACGGTTCCCAGAATGGTATCATATACTGGCGTTAACCTCAGCCCATTGGGCATGGGTACCATCCTAAGGGAATTTCTTAGGTCCGGGCGGAATTACTCTAGCTGAACGTAGGAATCGAATACATGCAGATTTACCCTAGCTGAAGCATATGAACCTCATACGGGCAGAATTACCAGCCAGATTAGGGCTAAACCGTATGATACTTCATATCATAACCCAAGTACCCCTATTAATCAATCCAGGCAACATCATGGTATGCAGTATTAAACAGTAAGAACATCACTCGATGAACACAATTCTATACTGATAAACGGTAATCATAGAACATGCTTGTCCTATCGGGTACTAGGGCATATATCAATCGTATAATATAATCATGCTTACTTCAGAAAACATGCTATGTTCGTGTGAAATCAAGTAAATAATCATGTGTACATAATCGGTTTGATAGGACATATATAAAGCAGGTATAACAATTAGAAATCAGTCATATAGCACATAAGGAACACACCTAAAAAGTCAGGTAGGTCCGGATCTACTAGGCACTAGGACTACGCTCCGTTACAGTACTGGAACCTAGATCGACAAGGATTACTGTTACTATCAGATTCACATCTTGATCGAAATAAAATACTAAGTTATAGAATCGTACGAGTGACGATGTGATCACGGGGTTGTACTAATCGGGACGAGCTGGGCTGGGCGAAGGCACGATCAGGAGATCCACGAGTGCCTTTAATCAAAAGATCAATGTCAGTCATTTATTCTACAACATTTCTCAAATAATTTAACTTAAGACAAATGCATGTTCAAGTTCAATGTCCCATTTGGAGGTTTTCGGGTTATAATTTCATGAAACGGGCTTCAAAATTAGACTCAAGACGTCGAACCACATAGAATAGGACTTTTCAGGAAAAGTTGACTTTTTGGTCAAAGTCAACGCTGACGTCAGCAGTCAACGCTGACGTCATACTGACATCACTGGTCAAAGTCAACGTTAATGTCAGTAGTCAGTCAATGCTAACGTTAGCATGACATCACTAGTCCATTGGTTGACTCAGGCAAGTTGACTCACTGGTTGACTTGGGCGAGTTGACTCATTGGGTTAACTCGGTCAACGGGTCAGGTTTGGGTCAACTCTGGCCAGGTTTACCAATAGGCCCAGACCGGTTTGGTCTGGACCGGTTCGGGCAGCTCGATCTATGGGTCTAGGCCAGCTGAATCAACGGCCACCGTCCAGAGCGGTCGAAAATTGCCCCGGACAACGCGTGAAGCCCACGCTTAGGAATCAAACCAAAATGAGCAGAAAGCAACGATTATCACAATCCAAGCTTAAAAATACCTATATTTTGGCCGAAAACTTATCGGCTTACCTTAAATCTAACGAACAAGAGTGGTCTTCGATGAAGCTTCGAACGACATCGATTAGGTGATCGATGACTGGTGCTACATTCGCCACGATACGAGAAGTTTGTAGATGGCGACAGCACGACAGAAACACGGCCGAGGTAGCCAGAAAACCCAAAACTTAAAATGGTTTAACCCTAGGTTCGACGAACCTAAATCCCTTGGTTACCAGCGATTGCAACGGCGGCCGAGCGCGTGGCTTTAGGGGTTTTGGTCGGTGTAAGGTGGTGATCACGAGGGTGATGGCGGTGCGCAGTACGGCGGTACGGTGGGGGCAGATCGGGGGTGGCTGGGATGGAGGGTTGGTAGGAGGAAACTAATGAGGTTTAGGGATTTTGGATCTAATGGTATTAATTTTGATAGGTGGAAAGGTAGATTGGGATAATAATTATCCTTGATTAGAGGACTGGTAGGATTCAAATAAAAATTGGGAGATTAAAACATCAAAAGCTATTTAGCTCAGTTGGCTGGGTCACTAGCCAAGGTATCCTAAGGTTGTGGGTTCGATTCCCACAATCAGCAACCCCTTCATTTATTTTTTAACCTTCTAGGGTGTTACAACTCTCCCCCCTAAAAAGAAATTTTGGCTTCAGAATTTACCTGAGTTGAACAGATGTGGGAAATGCTCTTCCATTGACTCAAGGGTCTCCCAAGTAACTTCTTCTGGACCACGATTACTCCACTGAACTTTAACCATAGGAATACACTGATTCCTCAGAACTCTATCGTCTTGATCAAATATCTGAACAAGCTACTCCTCATAAGACAAATCTGGCCTCAACTCCACATCTTGTACCTGAATAACATGGCTCAAATCCGGGTGGTGCTGGCTCAACATAGATACATGAAATACATCATGAATACGGCTAAGCTGGGGAGGTAACTCAAGCTGATAAGCAACATGTCCAATTCTCTTTAGAATGCGGTATGGTTCGATAAATTTGGGGCTCATCTTTCCTCTACGCTCGAATCTCATAACTTTCTTCCACAAAGATACCTTCAGAAAAACCTGATCACTGACATCGAACTCAATGTCTTTTCTCTTACGATCAGTATATGACTTTTGTCTGTCAAAAGCATCTTTTAGACAGTCACGAATCAATCTGACAGTCTCTTTAGTCTCTAGAACCAACTTTGGGCCTAAGGTCTTCCTATCATATAACTCTGTCCAGTAGATAGGAGTACGACATCTACGACCATATAGAGCCTCATATGGTGCCACATGGATGCTAGCTTGATAGTTGTTGTTGTAAGCAAACTCGGCCAAGGGTAAGAAATCCTTCCAACTGCCGCGAAAGTCGATCACACAACCTCGCAACATATCCTTAAGGATCTAAATCACCCTTTTGGACTGACCATCGGTCTGTGGATGGGAAAATGTACTAAAGTTCAGTCGAGTACCCAAAGCACTGTGCAAAGCCATCCAGAATCGAGAAGTGAACCTCAGAATGGTAGAGAAAGGCCTCTGGTTTTGGGTAGATAGTTTAGGAATGGGAGAAGGGGGCCAATTCTGATGAATCTGGGGTTAGATTAGGGTTTAGGCTTGAGAAATGAGAAAAATGGCCTTTTTAGGATTTTCTGGTGGCAGAGGACGGTGGTCAAAAATTGCCTTGCGACGGCGACCGGTCACTGGATGTGGGACAAGGATGATTGGAATGTACAGGCGGCAGTCGAAAGTTTAAGGCTCACTGGAAGGGATGACTGGAGATGACGGCTGGTTTCCGGCGTCGCCTCTAGCGGCCGAGAAACAAGTCGGGGTTAAAGATCAATGGTGGTTGAAGATCGAGGTTAGGAAAATGGAAGAACAAGTGATGAATACCTTAAGGGAAAGTGGGGTTTGATCTTCATAAATAAGAAAGCTGGGAAGTTTTGGTGTTTTGTGGATTAAATGAAAGAAAAAATGAAGAACTGATGAAGAATTGGGTTGAGTTTATGGGTTTTGATCAAAAATTTAAAGGTTTTCTGGGTTTTGGAATGTTTGAATTGAGTGAATTTAGAGAGAAGAAGCGCTAAGAAGAGAGGGGAAAAGTGATGAAATAGCTGAGTTGGCTCGGTTTAGGGCCCTTTATACACGAGCCAACACGGTGTCGTTTTGGGTAACGGGTTAATAAAGACCCGCGCATTTCTAAAACGGGCATAGATACGGGGCCGTAGTCCGACCTATGACCCGGTTATAATCGTTTAGGTCAATTGGGCCGGGAATTAAGTGGGCTTTGGGTTAGATTATTAGGGAAATTAGATTTGGGCCCTCCACTTTGTTTCATTTTACAAATTGGTCACTAAATCTTTGTAATTTCAGCCTTTAAATTGTCAATTTAATTCAATTTGGTCTTGGGCAATTTAATTCTTTTATTTTAATTGCTTCTTGTTTAATTCACTTAATTGTTTGTATGATGCATGCTTTTAAATGGTCATGTAGTATAATTGTTTAGAGGATCATAAACACCTTAAGTATAATTAGAGCTTTAGAATTAGTTTCTTTAATTAAAATTGATAGGTAAAATCATTATAGAAAGTAAATGGACATTAAATGATCACTTTAATTCCCTAAGTTGATTAGTGTCACATTGTAAAGTGATGTTATTCAAAGGGGTACTTCAGTGAAATATTTAATATTCCATTTAAATCTAGAAAATGGTAATTTCACATAATTAAATAATTAATTGAATAAAATTAAAATTAGGACTAAGTAATTAGTGTCATTAATATTAGGAATATTGTTACTTTTGGGCCTAACATGGGTAGTGCCCAATCATTTGGGTGTTACTACAAAAGCTCAAGAATTAACAATATCCATAGAATTTTAATTAATAAATTGAAGCCCTAATTAGGTTTTTACTTAAATTGACAACAAAATAATCTATCATGCATTTAAACATTTTGTGTTGAGATACAACTTTGAGTATGAATTGAAGCTTCCTAATGTAACTAGCCACTTCAAAAATTCATATTCTTGAAAGAGTGTATTTTCTTACAAAAGGATATCCTCATTCGGAATGAAATCCAATTAACAATAAAAGATCAAATTAAATTCATGTTATTGCTCAAAATGCCACATATAATTAATAAGGTATCGATAACGGGCGTTTATGGGGGTGCTAATCCTTCCCCATACGTAATCGACTCCCGGACCCAAAATTTTAGAATCTCTAGTTCGTTTTCATGGTGTTCGGTCTACCAAAGTGATCGGTGGTGACTCCAAATTGTTTTCTCAAATTAAATAAAGGTTTTAAATGGAAAAAAACCTAGTTTTCAAGATTTAAAGAATTAAAATGAATAAAATCTTGATTTTCAAAAGAATCGGTTGTCGAGCTATTTTCTCGCACTTTTATTTTTCCAGTCGCAAAAACGATCGCGACAACTACAAGTCTAGTTCGAAAGTCATACTTTCCCGTTAACTGAGTCCTTAGATTTTCCCTCGCTTGCTCGCTGCCTCCAACCTTTAATCCTCTACATTTATGGACAAAGAGAGTATAAGCACACTAGGCTTATTGAGGAGTGCTCAAACAACACACCATCAATGCATTTTAAAACCATTTTCCAAAACCACATTGAAATCATCATTCCAATCATCTTACAAAACATCATGCCTTGAAAACCATGCACTTAACACTTTCAAAAACCAACATATTAAACCATATGCAACATGTATCACGGATCAACATCATATCTCATTTGCTAACCCTCGATTTAAGCCTTCCCATGCATAACAACCCATATGCAAAACTTAAAGAGTAAACATGTATAAATCAACATTATACATCAAAATCTATCAACATGATACATTAACAATTATATTGGCTTTCAAGTGATCATAAACCAAGTTCCACTTTCCAAAATATTACATCGGATACACGGATTCAACAAGTTTCCTCTCAACACTTCATGCCATTTCAATTGGAATTAAGGTACATTCACAACCCGGGGACACCAAGCCCAATCATCGGTTAGATGCATAATCCACTAACGAGAGTTTTCAGTACCATATAACCCCTCGACCGTTAAGGTACTCGTGGTGGAGTATTCGGTACACATAAACCCCTCAACACCCGAGGCGATGTATTTACAGTGCACTCAATCCTATAGCCGGCCAACTATATCTGATAACATTTTAAACCATATCACTTGCCAATATAATTCATTATTAACCATGTACCTCACTGTTTTTATATGCATCAATTCAAAACCACTTCCAAAGCAACAAACCATGCTTTAAAACAAGTATCTCACATACTTACATGGATCATTTACCAAATGCATCCATCATCATTATATGATCAAAAACAGTATTAAACATACTTTAAAACATGTTTAAACAATAGGTACCATGTCAATCAAAACAAGTGCATAAAATCTATTTCGTAAAAACACGACCGATGGAGAAATCTCTTTATACTTACTTTCGAGTTTAAACCAGCGTTTTAAGCTAAGTTTAAACCCCCAATATAACCTTTAAACCATTTCAAAGCTGAAATCCACGTTCTCACTCACCGACTTCACAAAGCCTCATTGCCAACACGAGTTATCACTCCAAAGCTTCTGAAACAACACTTAAAGCTTGAGGATCAACCTCTCATGGTTTCACCATACAAAAATAGAGGATCCATTGCATCAAAATGCATCCACAAACCCAGCAACATCAATCCACAACAATCCTCTACAAACTCTAGCCGAGACCTTTCCAAAATTACCGAAATCAACATCAAAAACCTTCCACACTTAACTCAGCCAAATCCTAATGGTTTAATCCATAAATTAACTTCCATTGACATCCAAAAATCAACTTAACATCATCCTTATACTTCTAGCATTCATTAATCAACCAAAACATACCAAAGACACAACACTAACAACCTAACCAATTAGAGATTCACATAGTTTCGAGATCCCAATGTTAAATCCAACTATAATACGCTTTAACAAGAACCATCTCTAGAAAATCTCATCTCACACTATAATACGCTTTAGAAAAGTCAATTTTCACTACTACTCCCCTCTGCTAATTTCAGTTTTCATCAAAATCCTTCTTATTATTTACATTATGTCGATAGCCTAAATAGATATCTTACACGTGGTTTTGTTGCATTCAGCTTAAGGCTCTTTTGCATGAAAATTTGTATTCTGCACATGTAATGTGGTGTACATCAGCCGCTAAATCCATACTCCATCAGAAGTGGTTATGGATATGTGAAATAGAAAGGGTAATTTACATTTTAGATCATTGAATTTAATATCTATTTTTATTTACATCACAAACTATTAATTTAATCAAATTACATTATTTAATTTTTATTATTTATAAATTAAGTCACTTATATTGAAATCATTAAATAGTTCTAATAAAAAACTGAAATTGACAATTTTATGTAACATATTCTTCACATTTCATCATCAAATAGTGTTTAATTGATAACTTTAATAATTTTCTATAAGAATTTTCTGAAACATTTTATTTAAATAAATTCAAAGGAAATATAACTAATTTCCAATAAATCCTAACAAAAAATATTTAAGTTACTAATTAAACACTATTTATTGATGATAAGTGAACAAATATAAAATCAAATGTCAATATCAATTTTTTCATTAGAATTATTTAATGATTTCAATAAGTGACATAATTTATAAATAATAAAAGTTGAATCATGTAATTTGATTAAATTAAAGACTTGTAATGTAAATGAAATTGATGGTTAAGTTTAGTGATTCAAAATGTAAATTACCCTAATAGAAATGACGGCACATGGTTGTAGCAACGTTTTCTTATCTTTTAAAATCACAAGGGCTTCGCAAGTTCGGTGCTACGGGTTGTCCCAAAACCATTCTTTGAAAATTGGTTTTAAAGGGGATCACTTTTGAAAATCTTCATTTTTTGAAAATGATAAAAAAAACTGGGAGTCGCCACCAGCCACTTAGATAAAGTAGGCCGGATACCATAAAAAATCAGAGATTCATTTTTGAAAGGGTTCAAGAGTTGGTTACGTGTGAGGAAGGATTAGCACCCCCATCACGCCCGAAGATTAGTACCTGAATATTTGTTGCTTTCAAATTTATGGAATTTGAATTGAAATTAAATCGGCGTACTTAATTGAAATTTTGTCCTTAATTACACGGGCTTTATCAAATTAGTGGATCAGAATTAATTGGACATTTAATTAATAAGGTTGACGATACATCAGACCATAGATTAAGCCGACATCGAATAAGCCCGACTGTCGTGTTAATTTATGGTTCGAATTTCGCACATCACCTTTATGCATGATGCAAGCATTTAAGTATGATGTTACGATTTGTCCACTTTTAATTAACATTTATTGTGGGACAGTAAGGACTAATTCAAACATTTGGTCAACATCCATTAAGGCAAGACCGTTACGACACAAATACCGAAATTAATAAATACATCTTTTTTAGGGTTTAAATTAATTAACATGCAAATCAAGCGGGCCAAATGATGACAAATAAAATGAATGTCAAGGGCTTGAAAATTAAACACACAAAGGCCCACTAAAATCCCTAACCTAAAAGGTCCAAATTATGAAAAATTAATTAGTGATCTAATTACTAATTAGGTGATTCTAGTATGAACCCTAAATTAATTAGCCCTAAAAGACTAAAAATCTTAACAAATTATGAGTTATCTTGTGATACGATGATTAATTCAATCGATTTTAAACTAGTGTTCCAATAAGCCAAAAATAATATTTAAAACAAATTGAGTTAATTCACCATGGTTTTAGAATTAAATGTCAATCTAAACTTGCAATTGATTTTATCCTAAAAGTAATTAAGAAATATTCAATTAATTTAATGAATTTAACATTTATCCCAATAAGCCGAGGATAAATTTAAATTCACTAAGTTAATCCTAACCTAAATATAACTAAGGCTCTAAAGAGTCTAATCCTAGAATTAACTTAATTAATTCAAGGATCGTACCCCTATTAGACGAGCATGTGACCTAAATTAATTAAATTAATTCCTAAACTAACCCAAAGGCTTTAACAAACAAGAAGCCCACCTAAACTAGGCCCACTAAGCTAGAACTAACCTTAAGCCCAAAAACACAACAAGGCCTAAGCTATCTAAACTAAGCAAGCCCAAAGCCCAAGCACATAAATATACTCCAGCATATAAAAAAACAATATATATATATTTAAACCCAATTATATATATTACAAAAGCTATGCATTATACATATTATAAAAACTCACATTATATAAATATTATAAAAACTTATATTATATATATATTAAAAAAAACTTATATTATATACGTGAGAGAACCCCATATTACATACATTATCATAAAAAAACTATATTATATATATATATTATAACAAATATACATTATAATTCACGTAAAGACTATATTATACATATGTATCATATATCATGAAAATAACATATATTACATATTCCATATGTATTATAAAAGCATGTATTACACTAGTATAACAAACATGCATATACACATCAAGGCCTCATTTAATAAATTTACCACAAATGATCAAAACACCTAACATGAAATTAAAGGCTACAAGCTAAATAAAAAAGAACTGAACAGAGATAAAAAAAAAGCATGATGACCAGGGGTTAATACACTGAAATACGGATCGAAACGTAAAGAAAATAACTCTAAGGGCTGAATCAGAATAACAGAACAGATTGGGCTCAAAAAGGGCCAAATTGCAAACGTTTGTAAAGTTCAAAGGATTAAGGACGAAATTATAAAAGGCTGAAGCCCCTTTTGGGTACAATTTACCCACGCGGGAGGACTAATGATGCTATTTAGGAGTGCGAAATCCCTTATGGAGCGATTATAACGGGGCGGAGGGTTTAAAATGGTAATTTACCCATTTTTAAAACGGGGATCGAGTATATAAAACAAAATCATTCTATTTTTGCCTCTTTTGGTATAAACCTATAGCCGAATTCTCCAAACCCCCTATTCAATTCTCAGAACGGGTCCCCAAACCCATAAAACGTCACTCTTCAGATTTCGGCCAGTGACGGCGGCCGGCAAACTCAAAACCCAACTAAAATTGCTCTTTTTTTCGTTCTAAACACAAATCTGAAACCCTTTATCTTCAAAACTGAGCCCTTCTACCCTTGAAACCTCAAAAACAGAAATGAAAAAAATAACCCCTTTTTAAAAAAACAAGTAAAACCCTCAGCCCTTAACACAATTCACTCTTTCTGGTCTCGGAGAGATCCACGGAGCTTATCATCGGAAGGGATAAGGGTGAAACGCTCTTAAAGGGGAGCGACCAATGGCGAAGGTAAATAGACTCAAACTCTAGTTTCTATATGCATACATATGCTTCGATGATGATAATGAAGAAAAGAGAGAAAGGTTACCTTTCAAAAGCTTTGAGGCTTTCTGGTTTTTTTTGCTTTCTATTTCACTGATTTCCCCCAATAAATACAATAGCTAAGGGTTTTTGTGTTTATATACCTTGAATATTACATGTTTTAGAAAAAATAGAAAAGCTTTTTGAAATTTTCTATTGGCTACTGTATTTTTTGGCCAGATTCATCTGTTTTTCTGCTATGTCGGCTCTGAATTTTTGTGTCCCTGGTATACTAAAATCCCTATTGTTTGCGGTTGCAAATCTGACATTCGTTTGTTTCTTTACATGTGATGGCTCTTATATGATGAAGGGGCACCAGCCTCAGCATGGTGACTGACATGGCGGAGCGATGGTGAGGTGGCGTGGGCCACCGATTCTCTTTGGTCGACGCAGAGGCCATGTTGGAGGATCAAACGACGCGCGTGGAAGTAGTGCTAGAAGATGTAGAGGCGTGCACGCGCGTGTATGGGAACCAGAGAGTTGTGCGTTAGTGCGTGTGGGAATCCGAGACGCCGGGTGCGTGGATCGCATGCGCTCATGAGGGCCGTCTGATGAAAGTTGGATCGGACGGCTTGAAGGTTGGCTACGCAAAAGACATCAAGGAAATTAGGGTTCTGATTGGTTTGGGGCCCTGATGGGCTTAATGTATAAAAATGTTGGGCTTATTATAATTGTAAATGGACCGTTGACATATATATATATAACTTGGGCTTTATTTAATTGGGTTTTTATTTAATATTTCCTCTTTAGCTCAATCTAATAACAATAATGACAAAGATGAATATTAGCAATGACCACTATATATAATAACACTAAGGTAACGTGACATTTAACATAATGATGATACTAAGAATAATAAGGTGGTAGTAATAGAATAAAGGCAGTACGAACGATATAATATATTCTTTTCTAATATATAGTAACAAAGCCGAACTTCAAAGTTAATACTTACTTGTAATACTAGTAATATTTAGGTTTTTTTCTTTTTTTTCAAATGGATAATAGTGTGATAACAAATAAAAATAGTAATATTTTGGCTTTTGAACTTTAAACAATAATCATATATATACTATAGTAATAACATAGGTAAGGTAGGTAAACAAACCCCATTGTATATATTCTTATAGATAGTAGCACCATATAAGAAAACTCATTATTGTAAAAAAAACAAAAAAAGTTTACCCCAAACAAAATTAGTGATTACAATGGTCCTGAAAAAAAGAGGCCCCAAATGAATTAAGTTAAATGCTTATAAGGAAAAAAGAAAAATATTACTTTTGGACTAATGGTCAATACGAACAAAAATTTTATGCCCCTTTTTGGTGTACCTTTTCGTGCCCCAACACTAAAAAATCAAATCCTAAGCCCTAACCCTGAATTCTAAACCCTAAAAAATACACCATATACCAAATACTTTAAGTCCTAACCTTAAACCCTAAATCTAAATCCTAAACCTAATTTTTTTATGTTGGGTCATAAATAAGAGCACTGAAAAGGGACAGACGATTTCTACTTGATAAATATATGGCGAAAACAAAATATTAGTGTACTTTATAGATTTTGAATAATGTTATACTCATTTTTATTAAAAAAAAAATCAGCTAACAACGCACACAAGTCAACAAACATTTAATTTTTGGCTTTATTTCAAAATAAGTGTTCAAACTATCATATTTTTCCCTTTTAGGTACCTAAACTTTTTTTTATCTATTTTAAATGTCTAAACTATATTTTTTGGACAAAATAAATATTTCAGTTGACCTTTAAAAGGAGAATATCACCCGCGTAAGATCAGGCATTTACGATTCAGAAATTCAAAATCTGATAAAGAACTGTTCGCAATATCACCCGGCTTCTTGGGATACTTCTGCGGCCATCCACGGCCTTTCTTGTTCAAACGCACTTCTACGACTGAATACAAGCTCTGAAGCCCTAGTATCCTCAACCGATGCTCTAACAAACACCAAGCCCCTCTCCTGTGTCACCCCAACCACCACATCCTCAACAAAATGCGTCATCACAAACATTCTTACCAACGTTCTCATTCATCGCCAAAGATAACTTATATTAGCCAATTATCTAAACTCGCATGCTTTGATATATTAAGAATTATTATATCTCAAGAAAATGTGTTAATGGTTTATATGTTAGGTATGCAACTCATATATAATATACGACATTTATAAATATGAAATTATAACTTGATTAAAAATTAAAAAAAAAATATTCTCGCAATGAGATTATGTGGTTTATAAATATGAAAATTCGATCATAGAAATTTAGTTGAATAATCCAGTGACTTAAATAATATAATTTTTTAATAGTCTAAAAGTGATTAAAAAGGTAGTATCTATTTAAACATTTTCTTAACAGTTTGACAATAGACATACATCTTATAGACAAAGCAATTTGAACTCGTGTCTCCTTAGATGAACATCATTCGTTTTTTTACTGGGACACTTGTTGGGTTCACTTAAATTAATTAAAAATAAAAAGTCGAAACTAAAATGCATTATTTAGCTTAGATCGAATAAATTCAAATGGTCTTTTTGCTGACTCATTAAAACTCATAATTACTATGCGTATTAAGTTAAAAATGACGGGATAAAATATTGATGAGAAATAAATTCCTGAAAAACATCAAATTAAGTAATAATATTTTTTTGAAGTGATTGAAAGAACTGATTTGAAGATTAATTTAGTAATTTTATATTATTATTTCATTAAATTATAATTGATATATTAAAAAAATTAATTATTATTTAATTTGAAATTTTTAAAAAAATAAATATGTTTTACATCATGATTTTAACCAATTAAAATTAAACATTTAAAGATGATTCATTGTATATTTAATTAATTCACCCACTGTTTAAAAAAGCTCTATGGTTTAATTACCGCGACTAATGCTTGTTTATTTATTGATTTTGTTCTATTATCTCGTACACCGACAGATTGATATCTTGAGGTTAGAACTGCTGCTAAATCGACACCTCTATCCTCATTCCTCAATCCAAACGACATTAGCAAGGACTCCGAAACTACTTTGTGAGCAATTTGATACTCCTATGTCACAATAAAATAAAGGGTAAACTACACCAGTGAATACCGAACTATTTGAAAATACTTATTTTGACCACTAAACTAAGCAACTCATCAATTAAATACAAAACTTATTAAATTGACATATTTTGACCACCGCCATTAAAAAACTAATAGATGGGTGACGTGGCAGTTAACTAAAATTTATAAAATTATACATTTGATCCTTTTTATTTACTTATTAAATCAATTTGATCATAATTTTATTTTAAATTAAATAAAATTAATCAACCAATCAGATGATGACATGTGTTATCACCCAATTGGATAAATTTACTCAAATTTTAATTTATTTTATATTTAATATATTTTTCCTTCCAAACAGTGTCACCACCTGGTTAAAGGGAAATTAATCAAAAATGAAAGAACGACCTTATAGTGGTTTAAACCTAGGGCCAAAAGGCAATACTCCCCTGCCTTTAGCACTAAACTAAGCTACTCTTAATGATATAAATTGCACTATTTTATATACATATTTTATAATGTAGTAAATGTTACGGAAAAAAGAAGTAAAGATAGTTAAAAAGGGACTCGAACCTAGATCACTTGATATGTGTATAATCACACAAACATTCAATTTAATTTAAATCTGAAAATTATCAAATATTTGATTTTAAAAAATATTAGATTTAAAAGAAAAGAAATTCGATTTAAAATATTCGAATATTTTTTCTTTTTCATATTTAAATTAAATAGAATATTTATTAAAAATTAAAAGAAAAATTGATTTAAAATATTCAAATATTTTAATTATTTGATTTAATATTTTAAATATTAAATTTAAATATTCAAATATTTTAAATATTCGATTTAATTTAAATATTTGATTTAAAATAAAAGAAATTTGATTTAAAAAATATTCAAATATTCTAAATATTCGATTAAAAAAGAAATTTGATTTTAAAAAATATTCAAATAATTTAAATATTCTATTTAATATTTTTTCTTTTTTGAATATTTTAATAAATATTCGAATATTTTAAATCGAAATTCTTTTCTTTTAAATTGAATATTTTTAAAATCGAATATTTGATCATTTTCAGATTTAAATTAAATCGAACGTTTGTGTGATTATACACATCCCAAGTGATATAGGTTCGAGTCCCCTTTCAACAATTTTTACTTCTTTTTTCCCTAACATTTTTTGTATTATAAGATATGTATATAAAATGGTGCAATTTATATCATTAAGTGTAACTTGGTGTAGCGGTAAAAGCATGGGGTATTGCCCTTTGGTCCTAGGATCAAACCAACATAAGGCCATTCTTCCATTCTTGATTAATTTTCCTTTGTTAGTCTTTTAACGGCGGTGGTCAAAATATGTCAATTTAATAAGTTTGGTGGTCTGATTGACGAGTTACTTAGTTCGATGATCAAAATAGGTATCCCCAAATAGTTCGGTGGTCATTGGTGTAGTTTACCCTAAAATAAAATTATCATTTTTGTATTTTAAAATTGTCCCACTTAAATTGTCACTTTAAAAAATCAACAACTTTTATAAGACACGCTTATTTATTTTTTTACTATTTTTAGTTTTCCAACAAAAAATAACTTTTTAAAAAGGATGTCAGTACGGTGGGTTTTGCGGGGATTCGCCGCACTTCATATCCAACTGGGCAGAGATGGATACAGATTTTGTGAGTCGTGGGGTGAGGATGGAAATAAAAATTAAATTTGTCGTGTGTAGTGGGGTAGGCGTGAATTTGGCTTTGTACCCTCCCCATCTCTACCCGCCTCGCATCATCCCCACCCACCGTGCATCATCTCCCCCGCCCTAATAGATCTTATAACATGTTATTAAAAATATAATTGGGTTTGAGGTTTATCATATTAAATATATAAATATTTCTAAAAAATCAATTTGAATCAGTCAAATTTAATATAATTCTTATTCACATATCTTGAGATATTAATGAAAATTTCAATATATATATAATTGAGTTTGAGATTACTCAAATCAAATTTATAAATGTTTTTAAAAGTATTAGTTTGGATTAAATTCAAATTTACGATATTTCATATTAACTTATCTTGGGATATTTATGAAAAGTTATACATTTATGAAAAGTTATATATATATATATATGAGATATGATCCAATTACACAATGTAAAACTCTTTAAATTTTACACATTTTTAGATCGTTGGACAGGTGAAACGGATGACTGAGATTAACAGTAGAATATGTGAAGATTATCACTTAGGATAAAAAGTAAGGAGTTAATCTCAGTCATCCGTTTTCCCCATCCAACAATTCAAAACACGTGTAAAACTTAAAGAGTTTTACACTGTCCAAGTGGATCTTAACCTTATATATATATAAAACTTAAAAGTTATATATTTAGGATCCTCATACACTTTGTAGAACTTAAAGGTTATATATTTACGAAAAGTTATACATTTAGGATCCTCATACACTATGTAAAGCTTAAAAGTTTTACACTTTTTTAGACCATTGGATGAAGCTAAATGGATGGATGAGATTAACAGTAGAAAATGTGAAGATTATCGCTTGAAAAAATAAGGAAATAATTTTAGCCACTTATTACAATCATCCAATAGTCTAAAAAGGTGTAAAAGTAATTGAGTTTTACACAATGTAAGTGGATCATAACCCTATATATGTGGGGGGTAATTAATTCATGCACAAAGGCTTGTGTAAACTTTGTTTATGTCTCTATTCTAGGGTTTAAAGACTGTCTAGAGGTTTAGGTTTAGGGGTTTTAAATTTAGGGAGTGTAGTATATATTATATATATAATATTTAGATTTATTGATTTTTCTTTATTGTTGTTTGTCGCTATGCTTTCTTCTTAAAGTCTGTTTTTCCTCCTCAGTCTTCACTATAGGTGATTTTTCTTTATTGTTGTTTGTCGCCATGCCTTCTTCTTAAAGTCTGTTTTCTCCTCCTCAGTCTTCACTATAGGTATGTTATTTACTTATTCTTCTATTTTTTAATTTTATTTTCTTAATATTGTACGTTATTTAGATTCTATTGGGATTTATTCTTATTTTCTAAACCTTGTTTTTTATTATTATTTTCTTTTTACTTCTTTTTATATTGTTTATTTGTTACGACAATTACAATACTATTTTACATGTTATTTGTGTTATTTCCGGTCCTTCACAACATACTCTAATATTTTTAGTTTAAATTTGGCTTAATGCACTTCCCCCCTAAACTGTACTTATTTTTTCAACTTGTACCCTAAAGTATTTTTGACCTCTTTTGCCCCTAAACTATACGTTGTTACCCATATTGCCTCAAAAAATTAACACCGTTAAAAAAATTCGTCCTGACCAATCAAAACACGCAACATAACCAAATTATTTCTTCTTCTTTTTCGTTTTAATATATAAAAAAATTAAGGCTTAAGGGATCAATAAGCCCCTAAACTTTTGTAAAAAATCAATTAAGCCCTCAAACTCGAAAAAAAAATCAATTTGACCCTTTTACCAATGTTGACCGTTAACTTTAATGGGTTTTATTTTTGAAAAATTTCTTTTGACACATGTCGCAATAGGATAATTCCACTTGTCATTTCTAGGAATTTTTAATTTTTAAAAAATATCTAAAAATCATAAAAATTCTATTTTTAAAAATCTGGAAAATTCTAAAAATATTTAAAAATATAAAAGAGTTTTTTTAATTTCAAAATTTATTTAAAAATAATAATTTTTCAAAAGATTAAAATATTTTAAAAAATAAAAAAATAAATATAGTTATGCAAGTGTAATATAATTTGAAGAAAATATAAAACAATAAAATTTATTTTGATTTTTAAACTATATTCTAAAAATATACAAAAAAATCCAAATTATTTTTTATAATTAAATAATAATATTTAATCTTTTTAATTCTGTAATTTTTTTAAAATATTTTAATCTTTTGAAAAATTATTATTTATTTTTTAAAATAAATTTTTAAATTTAAAAAATACTTCTTTTATATTTTTAAATAATTTTTAGAATTTTTCATTTTTTTAGAAATTTTTTATTTTTATATATTTTAAAAAAACCCGTTAAAGTTAACGGTCAACGTTGGTCAAATAATCAAATTAATTTTTTTCTTAAGTTTAAAGGCTTAATTGAATGCAAAAAAATTTAGAGACTTCATTGGTTTTTTTTATAAAAATTTAGGAGCTTGTTGAAACCTCAAGCCAAAAATTAAATATAAAATAATATAAATAATAATATAATATTAATAAAAAAATATTTAACAAACCCATTTCCCCCACCTCTCATTTCTCCTTCAACTTTCTCGGCAACCAAACAGCTAGTTTTTCAAACTGGGTATTTATCCTTTCTAACAAGAACCGTACACAACCCAAAATTCCATAAATTTATCATCTCTTTTGCTCCTTCAAATCTCTCTTCATCCAAACAAAACCCAGAAAACTAAAACCCCAAATTAAGAAAAATAAAAAAAGAAGAAATAAAACTAACAAGAACCATATACAACCCAAAATTCCATAAATTTATCGTCTCTTTCGCTCCCTCAACTTTCAGTGGGGATTCGTTCTGAGAGTTACAGTTCTTTAGATAAACAGCAGCAAAATGGAGTTTTGCCGATTCAAGCCCCTTCAACGACAACAACTAAGCCTTTTAAACTGTTCAAAGAAAAGGAATCATTGCTTCATTGGATCTGCAAATTTGCTCGTCGCCAGAATATTGGAATGCTCATCCTTTTCCTCATCTATGTTGATGTTTTTGTTCGGCTCTTATATGTTGAGAAAGGTTCGTTTTCTTAACTGAAATCAATGAGTATTTTCTAGTTTTATTTAGGCTTAAATGCCACTTCGTTGAAGAAGAAGAAGAAAGATAGGAGGTGGCGAAGAAGGAGAAGATGGGAGGTTGGGAAAGATGGGGAAGAAGAAAAGTGAAGAAGAATTGAAAACGGGAGGTTGGGGAAGATGAGTTTATTAAATATTTTTATTAATATTATATTATATTATATTATTTCATTTTATTTTATTTTTAATTCTTTTATATATTAAATTAGAAAATAAAAATAATAATTAAGTGAGGTGACCTGTTTTGATTAGTCATGATAGATTTTTTAACGGTGTAAGAGGAAGATCTACAAGATAAAAATAAAAAAATTTAGACTTGATTTGTAGACTTTAAGGTACTTTTTGACGAAAATAAAGGTCGAATCAAACTCAGGGTGAGACGTAGCCACTGGTGAAATTTGGTTCTGAACAACATCACCTACAGCGAACATTTGACGACGGTGAACGGTGGTATGACAAAAAAAATTTCATGTCTAAACTTCAATGACAAAAAAATATTTAATATTTAAATTTCAGTGAACAAATTTAACGTTTTAAAGTTTCAGAGACTAAAATAATTTAAAAATAAAATTTAATGATTTACACAATTTACCCGTAAAACATTATGCAAAGTTATGCCCACCTTTGACAACCAATGAAGACAGTTAAAAGAACGTACAAAATGAAGGCTTCTGCTTGGAAAGAGTCTGCCATAGAAAGAGCCTGGCACTCCTACTATGAAACAAGGCTCCACTATCTTCGCCTGCTCAAGCTTTCGAAGAAACCTGGGACTGATTGGAAAATGGCATTGAAATCATTCCCCGGAAGATCATTTAGAAAGACTCGAATCTGGGGAACCTTCAGCTGTGCTTGTAGGCAAACCCCATGGATTGAGTCGATGACTTGAGATATGATGAGGAAGATACTAGGACCAGAAGAACAACCCAATTCTGCCATCTCAAACGTGCTTGTTGGGAGCCTCTTGCTGAACGTCTCCCTCAGTGCATCATTCAGGGTTGGCAATACCCTTAATATTATCGTTTTCTAAAAGATTAACATAAAACAAAAACAAGTCGGTCGTCAAGTTTATATATATAATCAACAATCAAATATTTATGTGAAATGTGAATTGGTGCCATGAAAATCTGAGGTAAACTTGTTCTCCATTGTAAAATGAACTTGATGTGCTGCTTTACTTCAAATTTGGGGCCTGCTCTTGGTATGTATATAGTCCAACTCTGTCATGTTTCGTGTAGGGGTGTAAATGAATAGAGAGTTTGATGAACTGTTTGTGAACAATTCGTACAATGTTCGTTTATATTCGTTTATTAAGCTAAATAAATGTGCATGAGCAAAACTTTTATGTTCATTTAATAAACGAACATATGTGTATAAAGGATTTGTATATTTGATAAACCATACATATTTACAATTGAGTATATATATAAGCTTACAAATGAATATACAAGGATAAGGGAAATCAAATATTAAATACAAATAAAATATTAAATACAAGCTAAGATTTAGAGAAAGATAAGATTTTGATAGAGATAAGATAAAATAGGATTTGAATGAGATTTGACTAAGAGCTATTTTATAACCCCCTTGACTCGGCCTTGTCGCTAGACCGAACCGAGCGAGCTACATTTGGTTTGCTGAAACAAACCCGTAAAGATTTAACCCGAATTATGTCCTTTTTTTCTTTTATCTTATCTAGATGCAACATTATAACCTATGGTGTGCGTACTAGCAGCAAGTGAAAACTCAACTTAATCGGGCGTCAAATCGACATCCAATTGCACGCAATTGCAATTAAGGGACCCAATTTTAATTCTAGAAAATTATAGGGACTTGGTTAAATCTAAAGTCTCAGTTAGTCAGTTTTCATGCTCACTTATCAAATTTCAGCTCGAAACGACCATCTGAACTCATTTAATTGCATGCATAATAATCATGGATCAAAATAGAAGAATCTAAAACCTTTAATATCAATAACAACTAGGCGTACAGATACGATCTCAAAGTGTACAGATACGCGGGGTCGTATCGATACAGCTTTTAGGCATATCGATACGCGGGTTACAAATCATTTTCCCACAATTCCAGTAGCTCAAAATTGTATCGATACACATCTACACGTACCGATACGCAGGCCAAAAATACACTTACCCGTATTGATACCTGTACCGATACACCTAGGCCTAAAATGTCCAATTTTGTTGGTTTTTCATACAATCAAGGGTCCAAACATGTTCTATCAAACCCAAAACATATACACAACAATTCTAAAGATCAAACCATGTTGAAACATCGCAAAAACAAGATCAGATCATGGCATCACATTTCAATCTAATGTCTAGAGGCATGCTTCCTAGTAACAAAGCCATCCATCATACCAAACTTAAAACCAAAGCAATAACCAAACATATAAGGCCAATTACAACACCAAAACAACATAGCAAACTTGCATAAACAGGGAGTTTAGCCAAATACCCTCCCAAATAACAACAATGACCCCATTGCCTTTATTACTATTGTAATACCCGAACTCCGTCCGGGCTTCGTATATATATTTTTCACTATACATACGACCAAATAATAATTAATAATAATCTTTTCTAATATTCAAACAATTAAAACAGTCCATTAAATAAAAATAGTCCCTTAATGTCCATTTACATTCTTAAAAGCCTAATTACAAAGCTGAAAGCCCAACTAGTTACAATTCTTTTGCCCATTTGAAAGAACAAATTGACCAAAGAAACACAAGGGCTCGGTTGTGTTTCTTTTGTCTGCCCATCAGTGCCACATGGCGCTCCCAGATTGGCCTTTAACCCCAACGCTCGGATCGAAGGCCCGTCGCCATGACGTCAGGATTTACCACCGGTATAAATACCTGCAAAAAGAGAGAAAATGGTCAATAACAGCTAATCATTAACTCATCATTAAAAGACAATAATTGAAAGAAGGCATTCGAAAGATTACCAGAAAAGGGGAAAGAACACTCGGAGAAGACGATCGGAATAGATTCCTCATCGCTAGAGGTTCGCCGGAGTTGACGATATGCATCCAGAGGTATATTTCCACCTCTATTCTTTCTTTTCCTGCAATTAAACGAGCAGAAACAATTAAATCCAGGCCTCAAACATTTAAAACCAGTAATAGTAGTATCTAAAGCTAGATAAATCTTAAACCTAAAGTCAGAAACCTAAAAACCCTAGATCTAAAACAAAAATGAAACCAAAAATTAAAAAGGATTTCGGTCACTTATCTTGGATTTCAGTTGCGACGAGTGTTGTCGGTGCTGAGATTGGAGTTGGAAGAGTGTTAGGCTTCAAGGTGAAGTCGAAAATGGTAGAGAAAGGCCTCTGGTTTTGGGTAGATAGTTTAGGAATAGGAGAAGGGGGTTGATTCTGATGAATCCGAGGTTAGATTAGTGTTTAGGCTCGAAAAAGGAGAAAATAGCTTTTTTGGGATTTTTCGGTGACGGAGGACGGTGGCCAAAAACTGCCTTGCGGCAGCGACCGGTCATCAAAGGTAGGATAGGGATGATCAGAATGTACAGGCGACGGTCAGAAGTTTAAGGCTCACCGGAATGGATGACCGGAGATGACGGTCGGTGGCCAGCGTCGCCTCCGACGGCCAGGAAACAAGTCAGGGTTAAAGATCAATGGTGGTTGAAGATCGAAGTTAGGAAAATGGAATAACAAGTGATTAATACCTTAAGGGAAAGAGGGGTTTGATCTTCATAAACAAGAAAGTTGGGAAGTTTTGGTGTTTTGTGGATTAAATGAAAGAAAAAATGAAGAACTGGGTTGAGTTTATGGGTTTTGATCGAAAATTCAAAGGTTTTCTAGGTTTTGGAATGTTTGGATCGAGCGAATTTAGAGAGATAAAGCGTTGATGAGAGAGGGGAAAAGTGATGAAATGGATGAGTTGGCTCAGTTTAGGGCCCTTTATACCCGAGCCAACACGGTGTCGTTTTGTGTGCCGGGTTAATAAAGACCTGGGTGTTTCTAAAATGGGCATGGATACTGGGCCACAGTCCGACCCGTGACCCGGTTATAATCGTTTGGTTCAATTGGGCTGGGAATTAAGTGGGCTTTTGGTCAGATTCTTAGGGAAATTAGATTTGGGCCCTCCAATTTGTTTCATTTTACAAATTGGTCACTAAATCTTTGTAATTCAGCCTTTAAATTGTCAATTTAGTTCAATTTGGTCATGGGCAGTTTAATTCTTTTATTTTAATTGCTTCTTGTTTAATTCACTTAATAGTTTGTATGATGCATGCTTTTAAATGGTCATGCAATATAATTGTTTAGAGGATCATAAACACCTTAAGTATAATTAAAGCTTTAGAATTAGTTTCTTTAATTAAAATTGATAGGTAAGATCATTGTAGAAAGTAAATGGATATTAAATGATCACTTTAATGCCCTAAGTTGATTAGTGTCACATTGTAAAGTGTTGTTATTCAAAGGGTTACTTCAGTGAAATATTTAATATTCCATTTAAATCTAGAAAATTGTAATTTCACATAATTAAGTAATTAGTTGAATAAAATTGAAATTAGGAATAAGTAATTAGTGTCATTAATATTATGAATATTGTTACTTTTGGGCCTAACATGGGTAGTGCCCAATCATTTGGGTGTTACTACAAAAGCTCAAGAATTAACAATATCCATAGAATTTTAATTATGAATTGAAGCCCTAATTAGGTTTTTACTTAAATTGACAACAAAATAATCTATCATGCATTTAAACCTTTTGTGTTGAGATACAACTTTGAGTATGAATTGAAGCTTCCTAATGTAACTAGACACTTCAAAAATTCATATTCTTGAAAGAGTGTATTTTCTTACAAAAGGATATCCTCATTCGGAATGAAATCCAATTAATAATAAAAGATCAAATTAAATTCATGTTGTTGCTCAAAATGCCAAAATGTCACGTGAAATTAATAAGGTACCGATAACGGGCGTTTATGGGGGTGCTAATCTTTCCCCATACGTAATCGACTCCCGGACCCAAAATTTTAGAATCTCTGGTTCGTTTTCATGGTGTCCGGTCTACCAAAGTGACCGGTGGCGACTCCAAATTGTTTTCTAGTATTAAATAAACGTTTTAAATGGAAAAACCCTAGTTTTTCAAGATTTAATGAATTTCAAAAGAATCGATTACCGAGCTATTTTCCCGCACTTTTATTTGTCCATTCGCAAAACGGTCACGACAGCTTGGCAACTTCGCTGGGGACATCGAAGAGAGTCAGACCTAATTAATTAATTCCTCGTGGCATTTTGGCATTTTGAGTAATAGCTTGAATTTAATTTCTTCTGAGAATTGTTGGATAAATCTTCAAGAAAAGTGGGGGTAGCTTTTGTGTATGATATATCTGACATTCATGCATAAGCTCTCGACCCGAGCTTTTCACCCTTAAGTGGGAGAAAGACATTATTCGACGTGATGCACTCCAGCTCCAAGTTTGGATTTTTGTCTTCTTCCGGTATACTAACCTTATGCGTCGTGGGGCCACGCCTCTATTGTAAGGGACCTATACTACCGAATCGATGTATTATTGTCGTAATAGATGGTAACGGCAGTTCGAGAACCCAGAGTCTAGAACTAAGCCCACATTCTGTTCTTAGAAACCTACCCCACTAGAGCCAGACAGGGACCTAGGACAGGTGCTGCCAGTTTAAATACATTTCTTTGGTTATTTTTCCTTGCTAAATATTTTTGTGCTGATATATGATAATGCTTGCTTACTTTCTTTTTATATTAATTCAAAATTACAGACACATATTTCTTTTTGTCTTTGTTTTCGTTCCCGATAAATCATGTTATTTGCATCTATTTTGGCATCGGTTTAAGAAACGGGTAATTAGAAGTATTCAGAAATGTCTAGAGGGGTCAAGATCGGGGAAGATAACACAGCAGTATGGACATGGTCAGAACAGACTCGGCATGAAAAGGGAGACAATTACGCGTGGGTGATGTGTCATGAATGAAGGGTTAGTGTAAGCTAAACACCAACCATAATGCTTGCCTGCAAGAAGTAAAGGAAATTTGGGACCAATGGGGAAGTGAAATGAAAGAGGCATTTAGGAAAGAATTTGGAGATATAGCTTTGTTGCTAAGTGTTAAAGTGGATCAACAATTGCTTAGAGCCATGTCACAATTCTGGAATCCCGCATACAATTGTTTCACTTTCAGCCAAGTCGATATGACACCCTCTCTTGAAGAATATGAAGTACTAGTTAATTGTCCAATCTTCCATAGTGATAAGATATACAAGAGACCTGGAAACATTTCGGGTTTTAAGAAGAAGTTAGCACTGATTACCGGAAAGACAAAGGAGTGGTGGGACACAAAAATTGCCAACAGTGGCAGCACAGACCAGAATGTGGATAAGCAGTGAGTGAATTGGAGGGTCCTGAAGGAGTTGATAATTACAAGTGGAGATGAACCAGCTAGAGCAAGAAGTTTATATGATTTGTGCATATACGGATTAGTTTTTTTCCCGAGAACTCCAGAGCACGTGGATCTATCAACTGTGGGATTATTCGAGCGACTAAAAAAAGGTGTAAACTCGATTCCCACTATTCTAACCGAGACATATAGGTCATTAACTGCATGCAAGAAATTGGGAGAATGAAGGTTTTGATGCGCCCAGCTGTTAGAAATTTGGTTCAGAGGTCACAGGTGGGACACACCCACCGTATAGAGCTGCATGGTATCTCACCTCTTATTCACCGATAGAAGAATATATGACGAGTTGTCCTTTGGAGAGAAAAGATGAGAAACTGTGGGACGAATGTTTCAAAAACTTGAAGGATACCGATGTTGTATGGAGGGCACCATGGTTGCACAAAGGGATGATATTCTTGTATAGATGTGGAGACAGGGACTGGGTCTCATTACCTAGAATTTGGGGAGGAACAACTTATTGTCCTTTTCTAGTATCAAGACAATTCGGTTCGAGGAAATTCATACTGGCTATAGCGGGAATGGAGAAATTTGAGTATGCTCACAAGACCAATGACTACAAAGGGATTGTAGTACAAACAAAGAAGGCATGGGAAAAACCAAGAAGAGTTCAGACATATCATGAGCTAGAAATGATGACGGGATATGAGGAGTAGAGAATGCAAAGGGTGAATGATACAACTTTTCAGGAAATACAAAGGAATGTGGGACCATTTGTTCGACCAGTTACAGAAGCACCATCAACACTAGAAAAACTTAAGCATGATCGAGAGTTGGATTTAAAGAAATACGAAGAGGGGATCAGTGACCTTACATAAGAGTTAACAATGGAAAAATATCAAGTGACTATTCATGAATGACAAGAGAAAGAGTTAATTGCACAAAACAAGAAGATTAGCCAAGATTTAAGAGAGTTGCAAGAGATTCATGATGATTACAAAGCCAAACAGAAAGGAGGAACAAGTAAGACAATACAAGACTTATCAGAGAAGTTGGAAAGCATAACGAAGGAACAGAATGATTATGAGAAGCTGTATAGAAAGAAGTCCCGAGAAAGCAAAGAAGCAAATAACAAGGAAAAGAAGAAGATAGAAGAGAAGCAAGCCAAAAATTTTGATCTGACAAGACAGGTGACACAGCTAGAGGAGTTAGTGACAAGATATCACAATGAAGATAGGGTTCAGATGGAACAAGAGAAATAAGGATTACAGAAAAGGATATCGGATTTGGAAAATGAAGTGCAGACATTGAAAGTGAAACTTGCAAGCTATGAAGGAACGCTATATCAAGACAGTGGAATATGGAAAACCAAATATGAGGCTACACAACGCACTATCTATAATCAGAATAATGAGCTGGTGAATTTCAAGGAGTAGGTTAGGAGTATAGCTTCCTATGTGCAGATACTCTCGAGGCAAGCTATGACCCTGCTGAAGCAACAGAACATCGAGTTGGAATATGAAGAGGCCATTACGTGTCAGCTGCACGAGTTGACCAACTTAGGAATTAGGGCTAGTAGCTTTCTGTATAATGAGTTGTTCTATTTCATGTATTTGAACCTTCTAATGAATGAATGTTTCTAAAGACTGTTTCTTAAAACTTGATGCCTTGTTTGCATACATGCATTCATACATCTACATAATCATGCACTTACACCTTCACCTTTCAAAGTTATTTTGCGAAATCTATGGTTTAACAAAGAAAGTTTCATGACAGTTTTCTTTAAGCCGCGATCATTCCACATTATTACGGAACCCGTTTGCATTCAAAAATTATGGTTATTGAGGACCGAAATACCAGTTTGGAAAATAATCGAATGGAAACTCAGAGTCACTTCGATAGGATGGAGCAATCTATGAAAGATTATTTTGCTCAGACTCAAAGAGAGATCATTAATCAGCTGAATGCTCTATTGGGGCCCAAGGAATCAAGGGGCTAAAGCTCCTGAAGGTACTTCCAACAAAATGAAAGACCAAGCAGAAACTACATCTCACGTGAGGGTGCAGCCTGAAGGACCTCCACCTGTGAAGAAAATCCAAATTAATCTGCCAGGAGCAACACCACACAATCTGGTGAACATTGAGGCAAATTTTGGGAGCAATGACGATGTTCATGATCTGAATACCTTGAACGATATAGAAAAAATTCATGTTGAGATTGAGAAGAAGTATGAGGAGCGCTGTAAGGCATTGGAGGATCATTTGCTGGAATTGCAGAAGGTAAATGAAACAGGACCTGGTGTAGTGGCGATGAGTTTAGTGGCTGGCCTAATACTCCCGCCAAAGTTTAAAATGCCAGACTTCGAAAAGTATGATAGGACTACTTGCCTGAGAGCTCGTCTCAGAATGTACTGTTGAAAGATGGCTGCTCACTTGAAGGATGAAAAACTATTGATACACTGCTTCTAGGATAGTTTGACCGGTTCGGCCGCTCGATGGTACACACAACTAAGCTGTGTAAATATTTGTTCATGGAAAGATCTTTCTGGCACTTTCGTGAAACATTATAAACATGTTATGGAGATGGTCCCTAGCCGTGTAATGTTGCAGAGTATGGAACAAGGAAATAATGAGACATTTCGGCAGTATGCTCAAAGATAGAGGGATGTAGCGGCACAGGTCCAACCTTTGTTGATGGAAAGTAAGGTTGTCCATATGTTTGTACAAACTTTGAAGGGACCGTTGTTTGAAAGACTTAGCAGTAAAGCTACCCAGAATTTTGCTGATATAGTAATGACTAGAGAGTTGATTGAAGCAACAATCAAAAGTGTGATGATTGAGAGTTGAGAAAAGTCTCGTAATATTTACAAGAGGAAAGACAATGAGGTGAATAATACAAGTGCATATGAGGCTCCCAAGAATATGACTATTACTTCACCAGGAGCGGCGTCAGGAAATGTGCAGGGTTCAAACAATACGGATACTCGTGGCTCGAGGAATGATAGAATGAATTTTACACCAATACCCATGTCTTATGCTGAGTTGTATCCTCAGTTGTATGAAACAGATTTGGTGAGGCCGTACTACTGCCGAGTCACGGAGGGCGGGGGTAAATGCCATAGAAGAGGATGATGAAGCGAAGCAACCAAAGACCGATGTGTCAGAAATTAAATCCCCTTTGAAGTGGGTATTTGAGCAGTTGTATAATACCAGAATGATTGAAATTGGCATGAAAGTAGAAAAAGAGATACAATCTAATGTATATTGTGAGTATCATTAGGAACATGATCATGAGATTCAACATTGCTCGGAATTTCGAAGCCTGATACAAAAGATGATGGACAATAATGAGATTGAGTTCTTTACAAGAACAGGGGAGAAGAAAGCAGTGGAGGTCTGTACCTCTGAGCCGTCAGAGGTCATATATGGGATACATAAACCTTTGGTAGTTGCTGTTAGACCCAAAATTGGAGGCCTTGTGGATACGAAACCTGTTGTGGTTCCCAAGGTTGTGATCTTATCCCCTGCACCATTTGCTTACAAGAGCACTCACAAGGTGCCCTGGAGTTATGCTTTTACAGTAATCATACCTGAAGAGGGCAAATTGCAGAAAGAGATAAAACCATTGGAAGAAACGAAGTTGATGCCAAAAGGGAGTAAGAGTGATCAGACAAGTTCTGAAACAATAAATAAGGTGGGGCACTTCACTTGAAGTGGTAGGTGCTACTCTCTGGAAGTTCTCAAAGAAGTGGAGAAAGCCAAAGGGAAAGCTATGTCAATACCAGAAAGAATTTTTAGAGAAGAGCTAGCACCCAAGATAAATGAGCTGGTGACAGAGGAACAAGCTCAGGAATTCTTGAAGTTTTTGAAACATAATGAGTATAATATTGTTGAGTAGTTGAAGAAACAACAAGCAAGGATCTCTGTTATAGAATTACCGTTAAGTTCATAAAGGCATCGCAATGCATTAATGAAGGTGTTTAATCAGATATTTGTACCAAATGACATATCCATAAGCAAATTAGACAGGATAGTGAACCACATAACTGCTGACAATTATATCACTTTCACTGATAGTGAAATTCCTGATGGAGGAATGGGATCAGTAAAGGCTTTGAATATCACCACGTATTTTAAGGGATATGTACTGCCATGAGTGTTAATAGACAAAGGTTCTGCCTTGAATGTTCTGCCAATGGTGACGCTACAAAGGTTACCCATTGATGAATCACACATGAAGGTGTATAAGAATACAGTAAGGGTTTTCGATGGGACTACTCATGAGGTGCTCAGAAAGATTGAAGTGCCATTATTGATTGGACCAGCAGTCTACAATGTGGATTTTGTGGTGATGGATATAAGACCCACGTATAATTGCTTGCTGGGAAGGCCGTGGATTCATTCGGCCTAAGCAGTACCATCATCCCTACATCAGAAGTTGAAATTCGTGATTGAAGGAAAGCTGGTCAGCGTGGGAGCAGAAAAAGATATCATAGCCTCAGTAACCACAGATGCTCCCTATATTGAGGCCAACAAGAACACCCTTGAATGTTCTTTCAGGGCTCTAGAGTTTGTAAATGCTACCTTCGTTGCTAAAGGCAAGCCTTTCCCGCGCCCAAGATTAACAAACTGCACCAAGATGACTGTACGAGAGACACTAGGAAGAGGTGCAGGAACGGGGAAAGGTTTAGACAAGCGACACTAGGGGTGTTTGCGCCCAAATTTATTGGCTATGAAGAAGGATCGTTTTGGGCTAGGATTCAAGCCCAATATCAAGGATAGGTTGAAAGATTTAAAGAAAAGGGGAGAACAGAGGAAAGCTAGCCTTCTAGGATCTAAAGCTTCCCTTGAATCCATGCCTTTGGTGGATCTGACATGTATTTTTAAGTCTAGAGGATATGAGAATGTCGAGGAATAGCTCATGGAGGTCAATCTGGAGACTGCGAGGATGCACGAAGAAGAAATCTTTGGCAATGAGCTAGAAGGGCTTCTTGTTGGGGGATTTTTGAGGGAGCTCAACCTAGGAGGTTTCTGGAGAAAATCCGTCCATGTCTCCCTAGTGAAAAACTCAGCAATTGGACAATTGAGGAGCGTGATTTTGTATCCAATAAAACAAAGTAAATACCAGGAACCAACTCTATACCTTTGCCCTCAGGGTATAGAGCGTTATCTGTAAAGGGCCACTATGTCAATTCATTTAAATAAAGATGCTTTCAATGCTGATTCACAAATGGAAAATGTGTTTCTTGTTTTCCTTTTCGTATTCCTTTCAAATATATATACTACAATTTCCTTTGCAGGTTTTCAACTATTGATTGCATGAATGATCCTGAACCTAATCCTGGAGTGGATCTTGAACAGCCGTTGTGTCTAATGGAAATCAATGAGGTGGAAGATGAAAGAGAATGTAAAATCCCTGAAGAATTACTGAGGTTGGTGGGAAAAGAAGACAAGCAGATTCTACCCCATAAAGAAGAATTAGAGATTCTTAATTTGGGAACTAATGAAATCATGAGAGATATGAAAATAGGAACAACCTTCTCGCCAAAAGCTAGTCAAGGGTTGATTAATTTGTTGTGAGAGATTAAAGATGTATTTCCCTGGTCGTACCAAGACATGCCTGGACTAAATACCGATATAGTGGTACATAAACTGCCTATAAAGCCGGAGTGTAAACCAGTACAGCAAAAACTTAGAAAGCTGAGGCCAGAAATGGTACTAAAGATAAAAGAAGAAGTGCAAAAGCAAATTGATGCTGGTTTTCTTGAGGTATCTAAGCATCCAAAATGGGTGGCCAACATAGTTCCTATACCGAAGAAAGATGGGAAAGCAAGCATGTGTGTGGATTATAGAGATCTGAATAGAGCTAGTCCAAAGGATAATTTCCCTTTGCCCCATATAGATATCTTAGTGGACAATAGGTCAGGACATTCCTGGCTCTCCTTTATGGATGGATTCTCAGGGTATAATCAGATAAAGATGAGCCCAGATGACATGGATAAGATGACATTTATAACCTTATAGGGAGCATACTGTTACAAAGTGATACCTTTTGGGTTAAAGAATGATGGGGCAACCTATCAACGGGGAATGGTGACTTTGTTTCATGATATGATGCACATAAATATTGAAGTTTATGTCAATGACATGATTGCCAAGTCCAAGACCGAAGAAGAACATATCCAGAATTTAAGAAAGTTATTTTTGAGATTGAGAAAATACCAGTTAAAGCTCAATCCAAATAAATGTACTTTTAGAGTCACATCAGGAAAGCTCTTGGGTTTTGTTGTCAGCAGGAAATAAATTGAAATAGACCCAGACAAGGTAAAGGCGATTCAGAATTTGCCACCACCAAAAACACAAAAAGAGGTTCGAGGATTCCTCGGAAGGTTGAATTACGTCTCTCGGTTTATTTATCAATTGATAAATAAATGTGATCCAATCTTCAGGTTGTTTAAAAAGAACAATCCAAGAGAATAGAATGAGGAATGCCAAGAAACGTTTGACAAGATTAAGAAGTACTTGATGAATGATCTGATATTGGTTGCTCTCTGTTCTAGACAGGCCACTCATTGTCTACCTAACAGTTCATGAAAATTCAATGGGATGTGTGTTGGGACAGCATGATGACACGACGAGGAAAGAAATAGCCATCTACTACTTAAGCATAAAGTTTACAGAGAGTGAAGTGCGGTACCCACCTATTCAAAAGTTATGTTGTGCTCTGGTATGGGTAACTCGTAGGCTTAGGCAATACATGTTGTATCACACTACTTGGCTAACTTCCCGCCTCGACCCATTGAAGTTTATGACGGAAATACCAACATTGACCGGAAGACTGGCTCATTGGAAGATGCTTTTGTCAGAATTTGATATTGTGTATGTAAGTCAAAAGGTAATAAGAGGGAGCACTATAGCAGATTTCTTAGCAAGTCATGCTTTAGAGGATTATGAGTCGTTGAACTTTGATTTCCCCGATGAAGATGTGATGAATATCTCCACGAAAGAAAAAAGAATCTCTAGGGATGAAATTTGGAAGTTATATTTCGATGGGGCTGTATATGCCCTAGGACGTGGAATTTGGGCAGTACTGATCTCCCCAAACAATGAACATCATCCCTTCACGAGTAGACTAGAGTTCCTTTGTACCAATAACATGGCGAAATATGAAGCATGTGTTATGTAACTACAAGCTACCATTGAAATAAAGATAGAGTTTAAAAGTATATGGAGATTCCGCGTTGGTTATTTACCAGCTTCGTGGAGAGTGGGAAACAAAAGATGCCAAACTGATTGAGTATTGAAAACTGATCCTTGAAATGATAAAAGAGTTCAAAAAGAATACTTTCACATATGTTCCCAGAGAGGATAACCAGATGGCGGATGCTTTAGCTATATTGGCTTCAGTATTCTTAGCCAACAAGACTGAAGATATGAAGATAATCCAGATGCAGAGTTATAATGCTTATGCTCACTGTTGTAGCATAGAAGAAGAGATAGATGGAAATCCTTGGTATTACGATATTCTGCAGTACCTTAAATTTCAAAGTTATCCTCTAGAGGCAAATGATAATGATAAAAGAATTGTCAGAGGAATGGCTTCAGGATACGTGCTTGATGGAGAAACCCTATATAGAAGGAGCAGGGATCAAATCTTGCTAAGGTGTGTCAATACTAATGAAGCAAGAAGCATCATGGCATAGATAAATGATGGAATATATGGGACACATGCAAACGGTTATGCAATGGCCAGGAAAATTATGAGATATGGATATTACTAGGCAACCATGGAAGGATATTACATTGAATATGCAAAGAAGTGTTATAAATGCCAGATATACGCTGACAGAATCAGTTCTCCGCCAGTGCCACTCCATACGATGAATTCACCATGGCCATTCGTTGTTTAGGGTATGGACGTTATTAGGCAGATTCACCCTAAGGCTTCTAATGGTCATCGTTTCATTTTTGTGGTCATTGATTACTTCACTAAATAGGTGGAAGCGGCTTCTTATGCTAATGTCACAAGAACAACAGCATGTAAGTTCTTGAAGAAAGAGATCATTTATCGATATGGACTACCAGAAAGAATTATAATTGATAATGCCACCAACTTCAACAACAAGATAATAGCAAAAGTGTGCGAGCAGTTCAAAATGATATATCACAATTCTGTAACTTATCGCCCAAAGATGAATGGGGCAATTGAGGCAACAAATAAAAACATTAAGAAAATCATATCGAAGACAACAGAGACGTATAAAGATTGGCATGAGAAGCTTCCCTTTGCATTGTTTGCATATTGAACCTCGATACGAACTTCAACTGGGGTAACCCCTTACTCTTTAGTTTATGGGACGGAAGCAGTACTCCCCATTGAGGTTGAAATTTTATCCCTCCGAGTTTTAGCAGAACTAAAGTTGGACGATGCAGAATGGATACAAGCTCGGTTTGATCAGTTGAATTTAATTGAAGAAAAGAGGTTGAGGGTTATTTCTCATAGTCAAATGTACCAGAAAAGAATTATGCGGGCTTATGATAAGAAGGTACAACCTAGGGAATTCCAAGAGGGAGATCTTGTGTTGAAAAAGATCTTACAGATACACCGTGATGATCGTGGAAAATGGATGCCTAACTGGGAAGGACCTTATATTGTTAAAAAAGCCTTCTCTGGAAGAGCACTAATTCTGACTGAGATGGATGGTAAAGAGTTACAAAAACTAGTAAACTCTGACTCAGTCAAAAATTACTATGCCTGAAAAATAAAAAAGAGATAGAAAAAGAAAAGGAAAAGACAGAGTGAAAACCCGAAAAAGGCGATTCGCAAAATAAAATATCTATAGTGAAAACCCAAAATGACACTATAGATATTTAAAAAAAGAGAGAAATAAATAAAAGAAAAGGGGGGTTCAAGATGAAAATTCGTAAAGGGCGTCTTGAAACCAAATAGGGGTCTGGGTTGAAAACCCGTAAAGGGCGGCTCAGATGATTTAATAAAAGGCATCCATCGGTTGAAACCTCTCGGACACTACCTAGTACTTCAGAAGGGGTTTCACATCTGTAACCATCCAAACAACATTTGAAGTCTATTGGACAAAGGTTAAGCTCAAGACTATCTCTGGTTGATGGGGTGAATGTATCCTTCATGCTATGAATGTCCAAAAATCTGATCTTGTTTCTCGATTTTGTTGTTTTGGATTGCCATGACTTGCTTGTTAAGAAATTCCATTCAAATTTGTACTAATAAGCTTCAATAAAGATCATGTATTTTCTTATGAGCCTTTTCTTTTATTCCAAAGCATCATTAAATGATTGATATAGTGAATAAAGCAGATAATTTCTTGGTATTACTATGTTTTGAAAGATGTAGCTGAACTCTAGCACTCTAGGTTATTGAAGAAGAGTGTATAAAGTAGAGGTATTGTTGGACCTCATATTGACAAAATATTCAAAGATAATAAGGAAATTCAAGGTTGAAGCACCTAAAGAATGTCGTTGAAAATCAGTTTTGAGGCGCTTATGGTGACATGATCGGGATAACAAGGTATGACACCTGAAAAATAATGATTTCTATCTTTGCAATCATGCTGGAATGATTGGATCCACAAGGCCAACACATTATCTTGTACTCTTGGATTAGGTTGGTTTGTCGACAAATAGCTTGTAGGAACTCGTCCATTCTCTATCCTATGAAAATTAAAGAAGTATCATTTTTATCCTCATCATTACTTCTATTTGCTATGCTCTTCTTACAGAATCTTAGTGAGACCAGTTCATGAGGATACTTTCAAACTATGGTGGTATCACAATACTCACGGCTTCATGTTTTTCTGCTGAGAATGAAAATTTGACCCATTATTTTGTAGATTCTCTTGGACTGGGCAAAGCTTAAATGTTAAAGTGATCTGGTCGGCTTGGTCAAGGCTTGAAAAAGAAAAAGAACAAGAAAAGAAAAAAGAACAAGAAAAGAAAAAAAAGAGAAAAAAGAGAGAAAAAAGAAAGAAAAAGAAAAAACCAAAGTAAAAACCTGAAAGGGCGTTTTAGAGCAAAGGGCCAGAAACACAGGAATGAGTTGTTGATGGCTAATCCCAAACGCGAGATAAAATATTGAACAAGAAAATGAAGCATCAAGATAATTCCCCAGGGAGTGACAGCTGATTGATTGATCTCAATAAGTCATAATTCATGCACCATATAGAAATTAGGATCATATTAATCTTTGTACATGCATTCTAGTTTGTTTTGACAGGAAATGAAAGAAGAGTTCCTAATGTGAAGAGCTCGTTCAGCAAAGATAGAGCTCCTAATGAGAAGAGTTCGTCCAGCAAAGAAGAGCTCCTAATGTGAAGAGTTCGTCCAGCAAAGAAGAGTTCCTAATGCGAAGCGTTTACCCAGCAAAAAAGAGCTCCTAAAGTGAAGAGTTCGCCAAACGAAGATAGAGCTTCTAATGTGAAAAGTTCATCCAGAAAAGAAAGAATTCCTAATAAGAAGAATTCATTTAGCAAAGATAGAATTCTTAATGAGAAGAATTCAATAAGCAAAGAAAGAGTTCCAAGTGAGAAGAACTCGTTCGAGCTCCTAGAGAATGAAAGGAGATAAAGTCTGAATAAGACCTTGCAGATCAGAGCAGCAATAGACAAGTTTGGACAAAATTTGTGTCTTTTCAGTCTTTATCCTATTCTTGTTCTACGTCAATGAGCAAAGAGGGGCAGTTGTAATACCTGAATTTCGTCTGGGCTTCGTATATATATATTTTTCACTAAACGTATGACCAAATAATAATAAGTAATAATAATCTTTTCTAATATCCAAACAATTAAAATAGTCCATTAAATAAAAATAGTCCCTTAATGTCCATTTACATTCTTAAAAGTCCAATTACAAAGCTAAAAGCCCAACTAGTTACAATTCTTTTGCCCATTTGAAAGAACAAACTGACCAAAGAAACACAAGGGCCCGGTTGTGTTTCTTTTTCCCGCCCATCAGTGCCACATGGCACTCTTAGATTGGCCTTTAACCCCAACGCATGGATCGAAGGCCCAACTGGTGTCAGCTGGCGTGACGTCATGGCAGTGACGTTGCCATAATGTCAAGATTTACCACCTGTATAAATACCTGCAAAGAGAGAGAAAAATGGTTAATAACAGCTAATCATTAACTCATCATTAAAAGACAATAATTGAGATAGAGAAGGCATTCGAAAGGTTACCAGAAAAGGGGAAAGGACTCTCGAAGAAGACGATCGGAATAGCTTCCTCACCGCCGGAGGTTTGCCGAAGTTGTCGGTACGCATCTAGAGGTATATTTCCACCTCTATTCTTTTTTCCTGCAATTAAATGAGCAGAAACAATTAAATCTAGGCCTTAAACATTTAAAACCAATAATAGCAGTGTCTAAAACCTAGATAAATCCTAAACCTAAAGTTAGAAACCTAAAAACCCTAGATCTAAAACAGAAATAAAACCAAAAATTAAAAAGGATTTCGGCCACTTATCTTGGATTTCTGTTGCAGTGAGTGCTTTCGGTGCTGAGATCGGAATTGGAAGAGTGTTAGGCTTCAAGGTGGAGTCGAAAATGGTAGAGAAAGGCATCTGGTTTTGGGTAGATAGTTTAGGAATGGGAGAAGGGGGCCGATTCTGATGAATCTGGGATTAGATTAGGGTTTAGGCTCGAGAAATGAGAAAATGGCTTTTTAGGATTTTCTGGTGGCAGAGGACGGTGGTCGAAAATCGCCTTGCGACGGCGACCGGTCACCGGAGGTGGGACAGGGATGATTGGAATGTACAGGCGGCAGTCGAAAGTTTAAGGCTCACTGGAAAGGATGACTGGAGACGACGGCTGGTGGCCGGCAACATTTGGCAAATGCCAAAGTTGCAATTTAGCCATTTAATTTTAATTTTTAATTTAATTAATTTATGTATTTTTTTCGCCAAATTTTTAGTTTATAGATTATTAATTTTCCTTTAAGACCTTACCCGTTTAAAAGTTTTCATTTTAGTCCTAATTTAAGTTTTAACTTAATTCAATTTAGTCACAATTACTTTTGAATTTGATCCAATAATTAATTACACATTTGGCATTTGCCGCCCAATCTTTTTGCTTAGTGATTAATTACCTTTTAGGTCCTCACTCGTTTAAATTTTTTATTTTAATCCTAACATTCACTTTTAAATTTTAGTTTAATTCAATTTAGTCACAATTATATATATATATATATTAAATTGTAACATATTCCGGCATCTAAGGGATATTTTGGTTCATATTAATCCTTAAAAATTTATTTTTATCCAAAATTTACCCACAATTACCAGATTGAAGTCTATTTGTACACATAAGACATGACTTGAACTTCAACCGAAACCGATATTACCTGACCTAAATTTTATCTGTTAATGACGTGACCCGACCTGAACGTGGCCCGACTTGAAGTCCATCCGAACCTGAATTAACCCGTTAATTAACTGATTTGGACCCAAACTGTTTTAGCCTGAACTGAAACTTACCTGACCTGAAATTAACCTGACCCGAACTCGAACTCGAACTCAATCTGATTTGAAATCAACTTGACAATGACTCGAATCTGAGTCGATCTGAACCCGACCTGATTCGAGTCAGACTATTAAATTGACCTGACATAACCCGTATCCGATTTGACCTGACCTAACATGACATGACCTGAAACCTGAACGATTACCTGATTTCATATCCCTAATCATGTGGGGCAGTTGTTTTGTATTTGTGCATGATTAACGTATTTTATGTTTATCTAAACTCATTTTCACTTGAATTATAGATCTAAAGTTTTGTTCAAGTTCATCTATATTTGTACATGGTTAATCCATGTATGTTTGATCCTTATATATATATATTAAAAATATTTATTTTATTATAGATCTAAAGTTTTGTTCAAGATGGGTGAGCTCCCAAGGAGGCGAATAGTCACTCGTGAACAATCTTCCGACAAAACTTCACTGGAGAGGACTGAGACAAATATTTGGTTTCCATGGGGATGTGGTCGACACCTTCATAGCGAGCAAGATTTGGTTTTGTGAGATTTTCGAACAACGTTGATGCGAACAGAGCATTGCTCAGGTTGAATGGTTTCCACTTATATGGTTTTCGTTTAGCGGTGTCCTATGCTAGGTATAATAGTAGAACTTCATTCTCGAGGAAAGTGAAACCAACTTGGAATCAAAGTTTTGTTCCGGACAAAACCGTGAAGAGAAATCATATTCATGAAGAGTATCCTGGCCATATCCAAACTTTCAGGAGGGCAGTGTGCGTTTGAATTGGATGTTGAAAAGCCTTGTGGTCGGGGCAGGAGGATTCAAAAACGTATACAGGGGCATGTTGAGGAGGAAGCATTGTGGAGGTTGAACAAGTGCTTGATCGGCACAATGGCATCCGTTTGTAGTTCTGAAAGGGTTATGGAGAGGTTATTAGCATGGGGCTTAGGTGACATTGCCGTGAAGAGCATGGGTGGCAAATGTTTCTTAATCAGCATTAAAGATGATGGTTTGTATAAGATGTTGGAAGATCTCAACTACCTAAAAGAATCATTTGGGTGGAAGCGGTGGGTTACCTCTACATTGCTGGAACCATATTACGTTCAAAAGGTTGGCAAAAGCTTTGTCGGTAGTGGAAAGGAAAAAAAGAGATCGAGCCTTAAAAAAAATAAGAAGAATGGGAAGTTTTCAGACCACTCTGAATTGGAGGGGAGATCTCTCTCTAATTCGGAAGCGAGAAAGGCTTTAAAATTGGGAAAGAAACTTGGCATTCAGATTGAAGGCAATGAGCAGGAGGTAGTTCGTGAAATTGCACTTTTGGAGGCTGCTGAGCGTTTAAGTAAAGAGGTGGAAGGAGGTGGAAATTCATGGTGAGATTTTTTTCATTGATCTTATGAGGCTTTTCAATGTGAGGTGTGAGAGAAGCGGATGTGTGAGCCCCTTAACAACTTTGCAGAATGGATTTTTCAGTTGATTGGAAGTAGGGTAGGTGGTTATGATATGTAGCTGGCCTGAATCTGGTGTCTTAGTAAAGAGGTGGATTTTTCAGTAAAGAGGTGGAAGAAGTGGATTCATTGTTGAGAGGGAAGGATCTTTCGAAATTAACGAGCTACAATTTTTCAAAGTGGACGTCGATTGTTTAAATTGGGATGAAAAGCTTCGTGGAGAAGACTTCGGTTTAAATAGTTATATGCAGATTGGGAAAATCCATGCAAACACTATGAGAGTTGTTTTGGAGCCTATGATCTGCAGTCATTTTGGAGATGCTGTGATTGATGAGTTATTCAACAGGTTTGCAGCACATGCAGCTAATCTTCTAAAGAATTCAATGCATCCAAAGAAGGTTAACATTGTGATTTCATTGACAAAGAAGTAGCTAACATTTTGGAGATGCTATGATTGAATGTACGTGAATATCTTTATACACATGAAAGCATCATGTTATATCTTGAAGCTTATTTACATGGGATAATGCTGTCTGCTTGTAGCTGCTGTTATTTACATGTGATACTCCTTCAATTGTAAGAAATTTGTTATTTTTCTCTTCTAGTTTCTATTTGTGATTTGATAGCTGAAAAGATCTTGGTTCAAATCAAGATATTCTTCTTTATTTTATTCGATAGATGATTTCAAATGAAATGAATGATATGTTCGAAAATTTTTAATTAAAATCAAAATGAATTCAGGTGATAGATAGTCACATGTATATGAATTCGATCTACATCAAATAGTAATTGAACTATTTTAAACATTAATGTTTGAATATTGAAAAAACAAATATAATAATCTTAGTTATTTAATTTTTCAACATGGATTAAATCCTAAAACAAGAGAACTCTTTATTTCCTAATTAATTAAGAGTAAAAGTTTGATACACAGTCTGTGTAAACAAACGTTTACACATGTTTTTTAAATTTAGGGGTTAAGTGTTTAGTTTAGAGGTTTAAGTTGTATGATTTAGAATTTAAGGTTAGTTCTTAGGTTTTAGGGTATTAAGATTAAGAATTTAGAATTTGTGTTTTATAAGATAAAAACACAGGCTTGTATACACAACCTGTGTATCAAAGTTTTACCTATTAATATCAGTTGTTTTGATATCTATATATATTCTAATTTTGCATGAAATGCAAACAAAAAATAAAGTGAGGAAGACAAGCGTTGCTACCGCCTTCATGGTGTTTCTTTAATAACATAGGTATAGCTTTGCTATGATTTAAGGACAAAAATCTTATGTGGTTTTTTGGTTTTTTATGCTTAATATTAAAAATTAAATTTAATACTTTAATTTTAAATTTTAAATTCTAGATTATAAGACTTAAACTTTAAAAATACACTTTATCTTAAATTTCTTGAACACTAGACCTAAACTCTAAGTCTCTAATCTTAAACTTAAATCTTAAACTTAATTTTTTTAAGAGAGAATAAATAAAGGCACAGAAATAGCGAGATTTAAGACTAGTGATTCGTGTTAAAAAAAAACTAGTGATTCGCCTGCTTTGGATTTTGATCTACTTGCATTTTGGTGCATGTGAGTTGCTTTATAATATTAATAAAATTACTGCAAAAAAAAAAACAGAGAAAAAATTGGATAGTTTGATTCGCACTTTATTATGGATATCTTGATTTATTTACTCTATCATGTGGGATACATTACTCGCAAGTTGTAATCAGTTTAAAATAAAAATAAAAATGTATTTTAAAAGAAATTTAATAAATTGGATAGTTGATTTGTTTTGGATAGTTTTGATCTAATTATATTTTAAAAAAATTAAAAATAAAAATATATTTTAATTAATTTACCTTTTAATTTTTAAATAATTTATAATTATACTGTGAGTTTTTTAGATTTTAAATCTTTATAAATTAAATTAATAGTGTTCATCAGTGCTCGTCGTTAGTGGTCAGCGTTGTAAAAATTTTCATTGGTAGAATTCGGTTACTTTGGGAAGACATTGTTTCGAAAGACATTGAAATTTTTTTCCAACCAAGATGGTTCTGTTTCAAGACTGTCTACGCAAGCCCGAATGCATGAGATTCCTTAATCTTGGTCCAAACACGGCTTGGCTTCTAGGAGGGGATTTCAATGTAACTATTAGTATCGAGGAACTACTCAATGCCTCATTAGGGGCGGTACTCAATGCCTCATTAGGGGCGGTACTCAATGGAGACCCACGTGCTACAGCCCCTAAAAAGTTTAAAAATTAAAAAATATGAAATTGGGATAATAGCTAAATTATATTTTAGTCCCTAAAAATATATAATTTATATTGTTGTCCTCTTAAATTTAATTTTTTTAAATAGTCCTTTCAATAAACAACGTTGAGTTCTGTCACTGCCTATCATACTGAACATATTGGGTGGGATAGAGGGAGTATCAAAATTAAGATATTTTTTCTCTATTTTATTCAAGTGGTGATTTCAAATAAACACGAGAATTTTAAAAAAAATCTAATTTAAAGCTAAAAAACAACGGATGAACTGTGATTGCAAATATTATAAAAATATGTAATATTTTAGGTTGGACATGAATACTATTTTAGATCGAAAGTGAATAATATTTTAAGTAAAAACATTGATTTAAAAAAATTGTAAACTGCCGTACAACAAAACTGTCCAACAAACACGCTACAATTATAGACCACGTCGAATTCAGGGAAGGCAATTGATTTACACTTTCTCATCTAAACAAACTTCCTAAAGGAGGTTGTACAAATACATTTTATAAGAAGAAAATTTAACTCAGAAATAAATACTCAAATTATATATTTCTTTAAAATAGGTGTTTAACAACTTTTTTATTGAAATAAGTATCTAAAAATTTATTTTATTAGTGTTTTAAGATAATACTGTAAAAAAATTCATCACCAAATCATAATTTATCACGTGTTTTTATTTTTATTTTTTAATTTTTTAGAACACTACAATCCTAAACCTATAAATTAAAAAAATAAAAAATAATAATTTTTTGAAAATCTATAAACTCTTAAAATCTCCAAAAAGTCTCAAATCATTAAAACTCTAAATCTCAAAATTAACATCACTATCGTCATTTATAGTCTCGTCAGACCTCGTTGTCGTCGTCGTCTGAGGTCACCGCCTATTTTTCAACCACTTATTGATGGTAATTAGTGAGAAACGTGCCAATCGAACGTCGAACAATTATAGCCTTTCTCGTTCGCCGTTCGACATATGTCAATCTATTATTGAGTGATGAATTTTTTAACGGTGTTACCTTAAAACACTAACAGAATAAAATTTTAAACACATATTTCAATAAAAATAAAACGTTAAGCACCTATTAAAAAAAGTGTACAATATACATATATATTTCTGAGTTAAGTCATAAAAAAGACGAAACCGTAAATTCATTGTAAATATTAGATCAGAGGAAGGAATTTTCTGGAATCGAACCATAGAAAAATGAAATGATTGATTTATTTGTAAAGCTTATGTTTTATGAGCTAATACTGCAGGGGTCTATTTGTATAAGTATAGTTGATTTTGAGTCGGGTCAATATTGGTTCCATATATATCACATTTTGATTTTTGATTTAGTTGACTTTTGGTTTGGTTAGTATCAGGTCGGATCGATATTGGGTTAATAGGAGATCAATAGGTTTCAGCCGGATTTTCAGGTTGAGTCAGGCTTTTACAACCTATATATCACTTTATATAGCGGGTATATTTGACTTATTTTTAAGTTGTGCGACAGCTGACATTTCACATCTCATCTTTTTTTCTTTATTTTAATGTCTTTTCTTTATTTCGGGTTGGCTTCGGTTTGGGTGAAATCGGTTCCAGCCTATCAATTCGGTTGAAATAAGTTCATGTCCATTCGGTTTGGTTGACATCGGTTCGGGTCTATTTTCGGTTCAACTAAAACTCAAGTCGATTTCGGTTCAATTTGTTTCGGATTTTGTGTCAAATTGAGATCATCCTAGTCGGGTCGATATCGGGTCTTAGTTCGAATAAATCGATTCAGATCTCAGGTCAAGTTTGTCGGGCTATATATAAATATAATGAGATGGACGTGATAATGCAACAAATGTGTATATTTATGTAACAAGTTAACTAGATAAAATTGTAATTTGTATTTGTTTCGGTCACCAATTTGCTTTTATGAAGCAGTGAAGATTAAGGGGGCAAGTGCTTTAGTGCATGGAAGCTTTCATCTCTGAGGAAATTTTTTCTTCCAAAATGGCCCTTTGGAGTATTGATATGGGCAATTTAATAACTCCAATTTGCGGCCTTGTTGCAGTAAGGTAAAAAAATCAGCTATCCAAGCTTCCAAGTCAATGTTAATAGCCTGACTACCCAGGAAACACATTTGCATTTTAATGGAAACTGGATGCATTAGATCGAGATAATAAGCAAGGTTTCGATCTGCAAAACCAACGAGCTCGGACATGAAACAATAAGCTGTTGTCCAAGACGGTTAGCATCTGGGAACCGAGTACAGATCATCGCAGAGTCGAATTCACAAGTAACCATATAATATTATTAAAGAGACGAGCACCGGCCAATAAGACTAGGTTTCAAGTTGGGCACACCCATTTTGAGAGAGAGAAGAGAATAAAACAATAACCATCTTTGAAGAAGTTCCCCAGAAATACAACTTTAAAGTATAAACAATACTTGAAAAACAAAAGAAATTGCAGCAGCTGGTTTGTGATGCTCCATTAATCTACTCCTAGGACCATACTTCTATTCCCACATCATTGCTCCAAAAAATTTGAGTTGAATGCCACAAGAATCTTGAATAACTAATGAACTAGCAAAGCTAGGGAGAAAACTAAAATCCCAATCACATTAAAACTTCTGAATTCAAACGAATAGTACCTTTCGATGTCAATAAGGTCAGTCTATGAACAACCCCCAACAAATAGGACAGGGCAAGGTGCAGATCAGCAAAATCTGTATCATAATGTTCCACTACCTTCACCAGCAGATATTGAAGGACCTTCAGATTTCACTAAGTGTGTATCTCGGCCACTGATATCAAGCCCCTGCAATCGGCCAAGAGGATCCTGTTGCATCATATCAGCAAAGGCATGTGAGTTGGAAGGAGCTACCACAGACTGATTAGGCGTCAAAAGGTTAGATTGCAAGGGACGAAATGGTGGCATTTGCATATTCTGGGCTTCAACTTGCCGTGGCTGGGGAGGAAAGAAAGAAGGTTGGGTAAAGGGCATATGTTGCATTCCCAAATTAAAGTTATCTGTGGGTGTCGACATTTCTCCGGTTGCCATCTTGAGCCTCTCTACTTCCTTCTTCAGTGCTTCATTTAGAGCTGTAGTCAGAAACAAACAATGAGAAAAACTATATGCAATTAATTACAACTTTCTGCAGTAACTTTTATTAGTGAAACAGCGGGGACATGATACAAACATGACTGATTACCTCCATGCCATATGAACACACTAATAGTACCCAAAGATTGAGCTTTAAAATTAATATGAAGAACAACACTTAAAATGCAAATACCTAGGTTTGGTTTGCTTCTAATTATTAACTATACATGGTAAAATAGTCTGGACAAAACATACCATCACGTAGCTGAGCCTGTTGTTCCATACCTTGTAGCCGAAGCTTAAGCTCAGTGTTCTCAGTAGTCAAGCCTGTTGTATCTCTCTAGAATAGAACACAAAATGCAAGGCTGTTAAATATTCCGGTAATATCAATAAATAAAGATAAAGCAACATTAGATGGATCATATTCAAAACTAATAGCAATTTCAGAAAATCAGATGCCTTTAAACAAGAGTTACAAGCATATATCAACATGTACACGATAAAATAACGAATCAAGAAGAATTAGATCCCTGATTGCAAAAAGCTTTTGATATATCAGAAAGTAGAACAGCCAAATAGTGATTGTTTAATATGTAGGTCTGATATTATCAGAAGAAGGATCACCGCAAACAAGCTCCAACATTATGGCATGCAATGAGAAAGGAAATTATTTTGCAAAAACCTGGAAAAGGGTTAGTTGAGCAGAAAGAGTTGTCGCTTCTGTTTGCAGTGTTTGGACTTTTCTCTCCAGTTCAGATATATATCGGGCTTTTCTCTCTTTAGAGCGAGCAGCTGACTGCCGATTTGCAATGATCCTACACAAATGATGAACATTCTTAGCAGAAACTCGGATGCAAACCCAAATCCCACCAAACAACACGAAACCGTCAATCTATGGAAGAAAATTTCCAATCCAACTGAAGATTGAGGGGTGTTGAGCAGTGAGATGACAATTGCACTAACACAACCTCCTCACCAAATGCTTGTGCATTTAAGGCAAGATAAACCTTTCCAATAACATATAAACAAACGGACTGAGTTTAGAGGCTCTCAAACACTACAAAATATGATTGAAATACGGTCATAACGTTCCAAAAGTAGACAATCTGTAATCATGTAACCTTCACAAACCCATTATTGCATGTTCCGAAGTTCGGAAAGAACTGCTCATTTGCCCAAAAAATCAAACTTATATGAAATCGACAATGGTCAAATGCGAGAAACAGAGAAATATTCCAATTATGACTAACAAAATCCATAGCTGTCCATTAGTCATTTTGTTGATGGTTTAAGTGATATTCCCCAATCCAGTATATTCAATTATGCCAATTGTAATGTCATCCTAGTACTGCATGAAATATAGCGAACAAAACGACAAATAACTTTAAAAGGGTAGGATGCAGAGTAAGTCAAGAATAAGGCTATCAGATTAATCAGTAAAGAATTTTGTTATGAAGCAAATTTTCAGTGATACCCAAACAACATATTTCCTATCCAAGACCTAGCATTACAGCATTAGACCTTGAAACATCCCATTCTATAATGGAAATTCAGATACAATTAACTAATCCGAATATTCCACTCGGAACTTATGGTTACTTCAACATTTCAGGAAGCATTTATTTTATCTCCTAATCAGCGTACAAAACAAAAGACCCCGAGAATTCGGAAATATAATTATAATGCATTTTCCTCATAAAGAAAACAAGAAATAAGCCAAAAAAAACATAATCCATAGAAAACAGCATAAATAGAATACAACTTATAATGCACATGAATTTTTCATATGATAGCGAATACTTTCAAGAACTACTCTGAAACTGAATTTCAGAAATTAACAAAACTCCATACTTCAAAGCTGAAAAAAATCAACTGTAAACACTACATTATTAACAAAAAAGATAGTCAATAATACAACCATAATGTCCATGAAACAATAGAATGAGCAAAGAAGCATGCATGATCGATAAAAGGGCACCTAAACTTAGTTTAAACTCATAATCAACAGCAACTATCAGTTACATAAAATTGCACATGTTTCATGAATTCTACTCACTCTCAGTTTCTTATAAATTCTACCCTCAAAAATTTGTATTTCCATGTTCCAACTTAATTTCATCATTTTACTTCCTAAACTGTCCAAGAAGAGAAACAGAAAGTCAACTTCACCACTGAAATAAAAAGAAAGAACATTTCAACAAAACAATCATAATGCCGCAAAATTTTAAATACATATAACCAACCAAAAAACAAAACAAAAAGGCAAAAACTTTATAAACTAGCAATACAATATCCTTTCATACAGACATTAATTTCTTCTAATAACTTCCCCTAATAATAAACAAACAAAAACTTTAAACTAAAAGTTACAAGCTTACAGTTGCCTACACATTTGCACGAGTACTCAAAACTATATTCACTAAAAAAGAAACCCGAAAAGTGGAAGACACAAAGAAGTAGAACCCCAAACCTTTTGGCTCTCTTAGGGTCAACAGTCCACAATTCAGCAAGCTTATCAGGAGCCATAGCTTTCTTAGCTTCAATCGACTCCATTAGCGAACACCCATCAACTGAATTACTATACCTATGCCTTCCTTTCCCTCCTTCATTACTCCTCTCCCCCATACCCGACCCGCCACTCATTTCTTCTCCCTTGGGGTTGTGACCCGATCCAGCACTGGAAGACCCAGCAGCACCCCCTCCATCTTCGGCACCCTTTGGACCTCCCCCCAGCTTCTCAATGTCCATATAGCTACAAAACAAGTCGTCTTCGGATCCCATTACTTCGAAGGGGTCGGATACGAGATCCAGGTCATCGGGGATCCGGAATTGAACTTCGGAGTGGGCTCGCCTGTGGTAAGAACCTCGGAAAGTGGTGGGGTTGGGGAACGTGGGCGGCGGTTGGGTGGCGGAGGATGCATTGGAGGGAGGTGGTGGATCCGGGTTTAGCTTGATACTTGGCAGATCCTGCATTTTAGTGTATTTCGCTTTAGATTCAGATCTCAGAACTCTCAAGAGAAGAGAGATAGAGAGCTGACTGTTGGAAATATTATTTTGTTCTTTTTCAGCTTTCTTCTTCAGCTCTTTCAAGAAAATAAAAAGTTCCCAACGACGCCGTTTTATGAAAGCACTTTGGTTAATCTTTCGCTTTCTATTTACGAGTAGTGACAAAATTTTAAAATTAATAACTTAATAACTATAGAAAAGATAAAATGTTTTGATTTTCTATGTTTATAAATTTTAGGAAAAACTACACGGGTGATCACCCAACTATTATCATTTTTCTGTTATGGTCATTTAACTATTTTTTTTGTCAAAATTGTGTTTATAAATTTTAGCAAAAGAACCAACTATGCTAGGCTAAATTTTTTATTAACATATATAAGTTAGCAACAACACAAAATAAATATAAAAGGCATGGAGTGACTCGAACACAATACCTCATTGATAAAATTTTAAATATTTAACCAGCAAGTTAAACTAATAAATTAAATTAATTTTAACTTAAATAATATTTAACTAAATTGTGTTTAAAATTAAAATTCAAATTAAATTTATTTTTTTCACTTTGTTCGACAATAACAAAACTAAATAAATATTTATTTATTTCTATAAAATTAATATTAAATTAATAATATTTATTTATGATAGAATATAAATTTGTAAATTATATTTAATAATTATTAAATGACTTAAAATTTAGATTTAAATAATTATTTTTAAATAATATTTATTTATTATTGAATATAAAATTTAAATTATTTAAAAATAATTATTTAGTTCCTAATTTTAAATTATTTAAAAATAACAAATAAATATAATTTAAAAGTTTATATTCTATCATAAATAAATAGTATTAAATTAATTTTTAAAATAATTTAATATCTAATTTTATAAAAATAAATAAATGTTTATTTAATTAATTTTATTATTATCGAACAAAGTGAAAAAATTAAATCTAGTTTGATTTTAATTTAACCAAAATTTAGTTAAATATAATTTAATAACTTATTAGTTTAACTTGTTGGTTAAATATTTAAAATTTTATCGATGATGTATTGTGTTCGAATTATTCCTTACCTTTGTTGTTGCTAACTTATATACGTTAAATATAAATGTTAGTAGAACTACATTAAAAATTTGGCCTAACATAGTTAGTTCTTGTGCTACCTCTTCACGCTATGGTGCCCGAGTTCAATTCTTAGCACTTACAAAATGTGGTTTTGATTTTTCTTTGGGTTTTCTTCAATTAATATAGTAGAGACACGTGTCATCACATGATTGGTTGAATAAAATTAAATAAAAATAATATAAGAAAGAGAGAGAAATGATTAAAAAATATTTTAAAAATATTTTAAAAACTGCCACGTTAGTGCTACTGTTAGTTTTTTAACGGAAATAGACTAAAATATAAAACGTATCTAACGTGAGGAATAGTTTTGGCGAAAAAATTAGTTGGGTGACCAAACCAGAACAAAGGTAATAATTGGATGACCACCCGTGTAGTTTTCCCTAAATTTTATCAACCTAACCCGTACAATTAATTACAAAGCTATAAATGTGAATGATTGAAAAATTGTATAGGTTTGATTAATGATAATTGTTTATCTATTTTCAATGATTTAGTTCAAATTGACAAAAATTATAAATATGGTGAATTAAAATGTTATTTTTACCTTTTAATAACTATCAAATCAGTAATTAATAATAAAATTAAATAAAAGCTAGAGGAGGGCTAAAATTTTTAAATCTAAAATAATATAAGAATTGAATTTTAAAACATATAGAGACTTTTAACCTATTTAACTTATTAGAATCTATATATACTACTTATAAAGGCATAATGCCAAAAAAAAATCTTTAACATTTGATTGAGTAATTATTTTGGTCCGTATTTTTTAAACTAATTTAACTCTCAACGTTCGTTTGGGGTCAAAATGGCCTTTTTGTAGATGAAAATTGTTAGTAAACTAACGATAAACAGTTTGAAATGACGTGACAAACCTACATGTCAGTGCACGTCACGATAGTAATGTCATATATAGAAATATGTTGACTTTACATAATAACTCATCAGTCAAAAAATATTTTTATAAAATATAAAAAATTCTTCTGACGTGTCATTCTGTCAAATCATTTCAAGTTGTTTATCGTCAGTCGATTAACAGTTTTTATCCGTAAAAGGGCTATTTTGACCCAAAATGAAATGTTGGGGTTAAATTGGTTAAAAAGAATAGGAACCAAAATAATTATTCAGTCAAAAGTTATGAGCATTTTTTTGCTTTATGCCACCTATAAAATACTTAATTGAGCATGTACAAGTCACCATTGTACCCGTTTGTATTTGAACAAAAATCATCTGTCCGCTAAGCATGTTCTCATTTATGTCTCATGCTAAAAAATACTTAAAAATTAAATTATAAACCCTAACTCTAAATTTCAAATTCTAAGCCCTACACCCTAAAATATACACCCTACCTTAAATTCTCTATACTATAACCCTAAGCCCTAACCCTAAATTATAATACTTAATTTTAGTATAAGGCATAAATAGAAGCATGGTGAGGGGCAAACCATTTCTATCCCTTGTATTTAGTTCATTTCTTAAGAGGTTTTACATAATTTTATGATATTTTAGTTTGTTTCACATCATGTAGTCTCATATTACACAAATTAAATTTTATAATTATTTTATGGTCATGTTTGGTAAATAGCGGTTTAAGCCAAAATTAGAGGTTTGAGCTAATATTAAAGGTTTGATCGGTCAAATCTGTTAATTTGAATGTTTGGTGAATAACGGATTGATGCGAACCCTCTATTTTTTTTTTATAAAAAAGCTACTAATAGGAGCTTTTTAAAATTAAAGGTTTTGATATAAGAGTTATAAAGATCATTTTGCCCTTAACAATTACCAAAAATATCTAAATAACCTAAATTTAACTTTTTCTATTTTAATTTTTCACCTTTCACGTATTTACATTGTGACATTTGTAAACTAATACTTTTTGTTTTTTTCTTTTTATTCTCACACATTTGTATTCGTACTTAAATTTAATAATTAATTGAATTGTATTAAAAATAATTATATAAATAATAAATTAATATATAAATCATTCAAGTATGCTTAGTTGTTATATTAAAAAATATTTTTTATAATCTAATTAATATTAATAGATACAAATATTGATAACTAAAAAACTATTCAAATAATTATCGAATATAATCATGCCTGTATATGTTATTTTGCTTGTTTAAATAATCAAACAGCTATAAGCTATTACTTAATTTTACCAAACACTTTTATACAATCAACTAATACAATCCGCTAGTCCAATCAACTAATGCAATCAGCTATCAGCTAATATAATCCGCTATCAGCTATCAGCTATCCACTAATTGTTAAACAGGGCATATATGTTTCTAAATAATTTTTAAATTTAATAAATGTTTGCATGGTTTTTATATATATTAAAATGATTTTAGAGAAAATTAATTTTATGTTACTAATTGGTTTCAATTTTGAGTCAAGTTGAGTCAAGTCAAAATTTTTATAACTCAAACTTTATTTGAAATTTTTTGAGTCAAGTCGAGTATCGAGTTTCTGTTCAATTTTAATTGTAAACATTTATAATGTTATGGTAGTAATTGCTTCAAATTGAAACGACTTTTTATAAGTAATATATATATATATATCTTTATATTTTTCATATATGATACACATATATCAAACAGATTTGGGGGACACGACTCGAACCGAATTTGAAAACTAGTCCATCAATTACGTTATTTGAATTATTCAAACTTTCATTTTATAACTCAAGAATAAAAATCCTCGTCCTTTTTGGTGTCCATATTTATGAGCTCATACTAAAAAATTAATATTTAGGCTTTAGGGTTATAGTTTATAATTAGAATTTAGGGAATACGTAGTAGTGTATAACCTTATAGTTTAAGATTTAGAATTTATGGTTATAGCTTAAAATTTATTTTTTTACTGTTGAAATATAGAAATGGGCATCAAAAAGGACAAAAAAAATTTGTTCATAGCTCAAACTTTATTAAAAAAATTTCGAGTCAAATTTAATAAATTATGATTTAAGTCAAATCAAATCAAGCTTTTTACATCAAATTAAATTGAAAGTTTTGATTTCTTCAGGTCAAATTTTAAGTCCCTAACTTTGGTAATAATTCAAGTCATCGCTATTAGGGGCGGAGCTACATAGGGTGGGGAGGGACAATTACCCACCACCACTTAAAAAAAAAGATTCACCTTTATCTCTTTATATAATTTTTTTAAATTAACTTAATTATAAATTTACCCTCGTATTCAAATATTTATGTTTCGTCTTTAACTTCAAATTTTGACTCTGTCTTTAATCACTATCGGATTAAAACGTGTCATACACCATTGGCAAGCTTACTTAGCAACGAAAAAAACGATAAATATCTGGAAACATGATTCCTATGAAAACAAAACAGTCGAATTCGCGATCAAAAAGTTATTCTATCTCTCACTCTCAGTAATATTACAATGACAAGACACCCATATCACACGTTATCGTGTTCAGCCAGTATTTGGTATTTGGCATTTGGCATTTGGCATCTCTTTCCGTATGTAAATATCTGAGTTGCTTGAGCAGATATTTACTCCTACAAGTTGAGAAATCCATGTTTATCAACCCTTAGTAATAAATAACGAGAGAGAGTTAGCCTGTAATCATCTCCTACATAGTCCATACTTCCTTCCCTGTTGCTTTCTGGGTCCCACCTATATTGAATGTTCTCTCCCAATTTGCAAAGAATTTCCAACTATTTTCTGCTACTCATTTCCATCATAACCCCATAATTATATCTTCAGTTGCTTTGGGTTCAAGTTTTTTTTCTTTTATTTTTCCGGCTCTTAATGCTTTAACTTGACTAATTCGGATTAAATCTTATCGTACACCTAATTTTGGTAGGTGAGTATTTCACCAAGAAATTTTACGTACACAATGCCTTTAACTTAAGATTTGTATAAGCATAAACAGTACCAAGTTGATTACTACTTAGACTAACCCGTTGGTTGGGTTCAAGCTTTTTACTGGTTTACATGGAATCTTTACGGTTTTGGAAGCCAAAACTTTTCTCTTTTGCATATCCTTTGTTGCATTGTACTATCAAAGCCTTTTCCTTTAATCACCCAAAGAAGGTGTCTTTTAATGGTGTCTTTATCTTTAGATGGAAGTTCCTGACAGGCACATAACCCTCACTCTAAAGAAAGCATGAGCCCTCACTTTCTCTATATACCCCAAATTTCATAAAAGGCTAGTTGACATATTATTATCAGGTGTTTTATAGGCTTTTTTGGGATGATGCAAGCTAAAGTAGCAATGGTGACTACTCTTTACCATCGACCGCATCGGCATCGGCATCGCCGTCGCCAAATGAAGCCAATTTTGATACCAACATGGTGATAATCCTAGCAGCTTTGCTTTGCGCGTTGGTATGTGTTCTAGGACTGAACTCTATCATGCGTTGTGCGTGGCGTTGTGGCAGACGGTCTGGTTTCGGTGCCTCCAATGAGACTGTTGCGCGTCTAGCTGCATCAACCTGTCCGAAGAAGAGCGCTTTGGAACGGATTCCCGTGGTCGTATACGGTCCGGGGATGAATATGAAGGCTACGGATTGTCTGATCTGCCTTGGAGAATTCATGGATGGTGAAAAAGTCAGGGTGTTGCCAAAATGTAACCATGGTTTTCACGTGAGGTGTATAGATACATGGTTGATGTCAAGCTCATCTTGTCCAACTTGCAGGCGGTCATTGTTGGATCAGACAACAAGAGGCGAAGCTGCGGCAGTGACCGAAGACGGAATCCGGCAACACGAGGGAGGACAACAAGCTGATGTTGCAGATGAGGTTGGTTGATCCTGGTCTTTAAATAGTTTCTTCAGCAGGTGACAAAACGCCAAAAGGGGACCTCAGAGTAGCATTTTTAATGTAATTCTGACAATTTCTAAGTTTTGTTTATGTATCTGCATGAGTCTATTGGGAAACATAATACATGAACCTGCAAATGAAACAGAGGGACTTTCTCCTCCTTGCTAAGTATCAGAATTGGTCTATCAGAATTGATCTATCAGATTAGGGTCGGAGACGTGTGGGTCGCCGGAACCGTCCGGGTGGTGCGATCTATATTGCTCAGGCACTTCATTTTTCATGAAGTATCAGAGTGTGACACTGAGTTCAACACTTGATATTAAGATCTTTTAAATATATAAAATAATTCAAAAAAATCTAATTATGTTCGTGTCGGATACATACTCATATATATCACTAACACTCAAGTTCGAATAACGTAAGTATCATTGTAGAAAGGGTGTTGATGGGCATCTTTGTCACTCCCAAGTGTCACGGAGCTGTATTAGTTTCATTTCATATGCAGGCATATGGTAAAATTGGACCACCGCCCCTCTCTGTTTTTCTCTTTAGATATTTCCTTGATTCCAAGGATTGCAGCAAGGAATTGTGTTGACCATTTGTGGAAGCTTGCCATTGGCCTTTATTTTCCCATATTTATGCACACCAGCACAGTTAATCGTCATTTGTTGCAATCACGACAACTCCATGCAAAGGTACAAAATTCGTGGAATGCCAGATTTATACATATTTTCTGTTTGTTTCTTTCAGTATTTAACGTTTGACTCGAGCCAATTCGACTCGGTTAACATTCGACTCGAGTTGACTCGACTTGAAAGCGAGTTCGACTCGAGATTTTAGCGACTCTAGTCGAGTAAGGCCTGACTCGATTCAATAAATTCATGAGCAACTTGTTATTTTCTATAAATCCTTTTTATAATTTTTTGGTTGGCTACTTTAAAAAATTATATTACAAGAAGTTTAAATATTAGGTAAAAACTCTAGAAAAATTCAATGAATTATTAGGTAATTTACTCATAAAATTTTGATTTCAAATTTCTAAAACATTTTATATTTTCTGAGAATTTAAAAATATTATATTATATTAATAAGAAATTAAATTATAACCATGATTCTTTCATTTTTATTAAAGTTTTCCCTTTTTTCTTTTATTGTTGCTTTACATATAAAAGTAGAAAAATATAAAAGTTTTTAGTTTTCCAAATCCTCTATCCCTTTCCGGTGTACCTATTTATGTTCTCGCACTAAAAATAAAGGTTTAGGATTTAAGGTTTAAGATTAAGGTTTGTAGTTAGGGTTTAGGGAATTTGAGATAGGGTGTATTTTTAAGGGTGTAGGGTATAGGGTTTAGGATTTAGAATTTAGGGTGGCTTGAAATTCAGCTTTTTAGTGTTTTTAATGTTGAGGCATAAAAAGAGGCACCGAAAAAGGGCATAAGATTTTCATCCATATAAAAAAATATGATTGAAAGTTAAAACTTCGAAATTCCTAAGACATTCATTCATTTTTGTTTGTTTGTCAAAGATCGTTGAGAAACTAAAAAGAGTCTCATACTCGAATATCGATTTCATCTCTAACTCGGTCATGTCAGGTTTGTGTATTTATCTCCTTAGACCTTACATTTTTTTCTTTTGAATTTTTATGTTTATATTAAGCTCTAATAATATAACTAGATTTTACCTCTATTTAAAAAAAATAAGGTAAAAAAATTGGCGAGCTTAACGAGCAACGAGATTTTTTTAACGAGCAACAAGTCGAGCAAAATTTTATCGAACTTGACGAGCAATGAATCGAGTCGAACAACGAGATTTTTTAACGAGCACGAGTCGAGCACTACTCACTCGCGATCGACTCGCTCTTTAAGCACCCATAGTAGAGAGATGTGAGTTAGTTCAAAATATAAAATTTTCAAAACTTAATTTTCTTTGCTTCCAATTTTCAACTCTATCCGGTAATAAATGAAAATAAAATATAATTTTCTTTCAATTTTTTTATCCTTTGGAAGCACAACAATAAGAAGAACAGATTAATTTCTCATCTTTCCACCATTTTACCCCTTTAATTTTCCATCATTCTAACTTTATTTCCACCATACCTAATAAAGCCTTAGAACCGAAGGGATGGGAGTAGTCCATTGGTGATTTTTATGTGAAAAAGTTTGTAACTTTTTATTTGCAAAAGTTACATCTTATTATGAAAGTTGTTAGTAATTTTATTCGTGCAAAAATCGGTGAAATAGAATTTTATCATTTTAAAATCAAAAAGTTTGTAACTTCATCTCATGTTGGTTATTTTTTCTATAACAACTTTCAACAATTGGTAATACTCATGATTATTTTTTCTTTAACATTTTTGATACCTCCTTAAATATTTTTAGTTTTATTTTTAACACTTTTATTTATTTATTTTATAAACTTTCATACTTTTTATTTTTGTTACTTTCAATGATTTTTTTTAAGTTTTTTTAATAAATTTTAATGATGATTTTGCTTTTAGTATTTAAAAAAATTGAATATTTTTAATTTATTTAATTTTTATAACTTCTAATTAATTTTTAAAATTTTAAATTAAATTTTTAGTTTTTATGATTGTTTACTTGAGGATTGAATAAATTCTTAGATTTTCTAAAAAAATCAATTAAACTTCTTTGTATTAACATATGAGCTACCACATCAGTAAATCTAATGGTCATATGAGTTTAATGACCACATCAACACAATAACAATCAACAACAAAAATTGTTAATAGAAAACTCACAAAATATAATTTGTTAGTTTTTTATTAAGTACAAATAATTGCATTCTCAAGAAAAATGCCGAGATTTGAACCCGTACAAGATGAGACAACATAGACATTCTTGACCACCAGCCAATTAGTAAATCTCAAAAATAAATCGTTAGTTTGAAAACTCAACTAAAATGATAAACACGCGAGACTCAAAATCTCATGCTAAAGAGCATAGAGGTTCAAGTCCTTTTCAAGGCATAATGTTGAAAATACTCATTAAATTGAAATAAGTTCGACAACTGTTCATGAGACCTTGTTGATCGTCTTTTATCTAATGAATGTGTAGTTTGCTTTGAAATCATTCGCCCTGCACCAACCCTCAAATATATGTTTTAACATGAATCAAGTAGACAAGCGCATATTGATACAATATATGAAAAAATGCCTTCAAAACTTTAAAAATTTAATTAGGATTTTAAAAAATGAGAGATCCATTAATTGACATTATGGCTAAGAATACTTATCTTGTCCCATTTTGTATAAATTTAAATCCCGACATGAGAACCTAATATTTATACTTAATAAAATAATGGATAATGGAAAGATTTATGATTCTTTGGATATGGGTTCAAGTATTGTTGGATTTTTTTTTCTAAAAATATGGTTCCCACCAAATTATTTCCAGAAATATTGTGGTTTACTGTTCAATTCAGAAGACTCATGGATTTCCCCCCATTTTTGAACAGTAGTTTACCAAAAAATATTAAAAAAATAAGGGCACTATTCAAAGTCGGATAGCCCTCTGTCCGACTTCAAATGGGAACGAGGGCCTCCAGATTCTGCCACGTGGCAGCACGATAAAGGGGCAACCACTATTGAAAGTCGAACTGCCCTCTATCCGACTTCAAGCAGTATTAGAGAGGGCAGTGCCGGCGCAGGAAGTGAATCAGTGGCAGGGCATGCATGCCGGGTGAGAAGAATTTTTTTAATTGATATAGGGTTGCAGTGATGTGATGAAGTAGTGGTGTAGGTGAAGTGTAGGGTGGTAAGGTAATTTTTTTAATTCTTATATTAGTTTTAAATTGGGGTAATGTAATTTTTTTAATTTGAAACCTATTAGTGAAAATTAAATTTCGTGTAGGGGTATGTAAGGGAAAATTTGTAGTTGTTTTTTTTTAAATAGGTTATGTTGATGTTGAAGGTAATTTGTTAGAGAAAAAATTAAGTAAAAATTTGAGTAAAGAGGGAGAAGAAGAAGTAGAAAGTAGAAGAAGAAAGTTGTGGGAAAAATATTGTAAGTTGGTTTGAAATTTTGATTTTTTTATCCGTATAACTTTGATGTTTGAAATTTAATTGTTATGTTAGAACGATGAATGCTTTATTTTTTTAGGATTATAGTAGAGCAAAAAAATCGTAATTAGTATTTTTGAGAAATTAGTATAGTTTTTTAAAGTGTATTCGAATATATATTCGAAAATACTTTCCGAACATGCTGAGAAAATGAGCAACAACAGCTTTGTGGCGATTGTCTATTACAATGGACAAATGGTGAAAAATGATGTCGGTATTGTATTTGAATATGAAAGCCCTACGAAGATGATATTTAAAAAAGAAATCACGCTTCGAGTATTGAAGGAGAAGATATCGGAGAAAATTGGAGCTCAGATTCATGGTTTGCGGTATCGTTGGCTAACATGTTACAATCCAGTCAGATATTCCATAATAGCTCTCGAAGATAATACAGATGTGGCATTAATAATCGCAAAGCATGACTCTATGGATATTCGAAATGTCGAGTTGTTTGTTGAGGTGCATGATATTCTCGGCCCATCCAGAAATGCAGTTGGGGAATCTAGTTAAATGGGTTTCGGTAACAAATTTGATATGTTCGGAGGCAATTTTGTTGCAATGTTGGCAACTGGACATCTAGTGGATTTCATCAAGATAGGTCGTTGACATATGCAGCATCACACGGGCCGACTTTTGATCCAACTGTTGATGCTAATATTGAGAACCTATGAGGTCGATAGGGAGAATCACTTGAAGATTCCAGCGAAGATAAAGATATCGGGGATCCTGATTTGTTTTATGGTGACGTTGGTGAAGCCCCTGATTTCGGTGTTGGAGAATTTGTTCCGACCGGGGCGACATTACATTTTATGAAGCTCCTGCTCACATGAACTCGGTAGATTTCGATGTGATGAATCCCAGATATGCCCTAATTAACTTCGAGTCAGCATGGTGAATTATTTGAGGGGCTACAATTTAATAAAAATGATGAAAATATATTGGCAATTAAAGAGTATAGCATCATGCAACATGTGGACTACGCGATTGCAGAATCCACCCCGAGGACTTTCTTTGCGAAGTGTGTGAAATACGGAGAAGGGTGCAATTGGAAGATTGGAGTAACGAAGCTTAAGAAGATAGATCATTGGAAGGTCACAAAGTACAACGGCGGTCACACATGTTTATGAACATCCATCAACCAGAACCACACCAAATTGGACTTGAGTGTAATAAACCATCACGTGATGAAGTTGGTTGAAGCAAATCCAAGGGTTCCAGTTTCAGCGATTCAGGCAACCATTGCGCAACAATTTAAATATCAAATAAAATACAAGAAAGGGTGGCGTGCAAGGGATAAGGCATTGCATTCAGTGTACGATAATTACGATAAATTGTATGATGAGCTACCATTTTTATTGATAGCAATGACACATTTTATCTCGGACACTATAGTGAGGTATCAAACAAAGAATGCATACGACCGACAAGACCAACTACTTCAAGGGTATCAATTTTTTCATCGATTATTCTGGGCGTTCAAGCCATATATTGACGACTTTCCGTATTATAAGCGTATGATCCAAGTTGATAGAATGTGGCTTTACAGGAGATACTCTCATATACTGTTGGTTGCCGTTGCGCAAGATGGTGAGAGTAATGTCATTACGATTGCATTCACAATTGTTGAGGGGGAGATTGTGGAAGCTTGGAATTTCTTTTTGACCAATTTGTATAACCATGTGGTTTGAGAAGATGGGCCTGTATTATCTCTAATCGAGGGACAGGTATCAAAGCAGCAATTAATCGAGAGGGAAGTCGTTGGACACCTCCGTACACATACCCTACATACCGTGTTCGTCACATCGGTAAGAATAGCTACAAGAAATTCAAAAATTAATACATTCACAGTGAAATTTTAAGCATGGGTAAGTGTCATTCTTTCAAAATCTATTATATATGCTTATGTAGTGATGTGCTTTGATTTTTGTTGATGCTAACAACATATATTATGGCACAGGGTATCAATTACTATAGCTAAAATTTGAGAGGAAAATGGCGAATTTACAAAAATACGACGAGTGTGTTTGCAGTTGGGCCAACGGCATCGAGAGAGAGATGGGCACAATCATATGACGAAGGTGGTAGACGATACGGGCAAATGACTACCAACCTTGTGGAGTGCATAAATGGAGTACTGAAAGGATCACGTCATCTCCAAATAGCCAGCTTGGTAACAGAGATGTACTACCGTTTGGCTAAGGTTTGGTCCGTTAAAGGGAAGCAGGTCCAGTTCTTAATAAACAGAGGACAACGTTGGGCTCTTACAATTGTGAAAAAATGGATGATAATATGAATAGTGCAACATCGCTGACCGTTCACGCATTCGACCGAATGAATGAGACTTTCGATGTTGTTGGTTTCCAGAACCCGACACGGAGCACCCCACTCAAACGTATTTTGAGTAGATTTCAGACGTAGATGGTGTGACTGTGGCGAGTTCCAGGCGTGGCAATATCCATGTGCTCATACAGTTGCAACATGTATGTTTGCCAATGTTGACCTGTACACATATGTTGATGAATGCTTTAGTCTCAACCAGATGTTAGATATTTACAGAATTGAGTTCCCACCGATCTCGAATTCAATATATTGGCCGCCAGTGGAGCATAAAAATGGTTACCGGACCCTACACTCTGTAGAACTCCAACTGGCCGACCTAGATCGATTCGCACCTACACTAGTATGGATCTTCATCATATAGAGAAGAGACAACAAAAGAGATGTACCATATATAGGGCTGAAGGCCATTCGAAATCAAAATGTCCAAATGAACCAAGATATGTGCCTATGCCTCAGTGATTTCCGATGTTTGTACTTGAAAATATTATGTTTGTATTTGAAAATGTCCAAATGTGTGGTAGTTGTACTTAGGCTCGTAGTACGCTCAAATCGTTAAAATGGATCAATTGAAAAATTTAATAATTTAATAAAGTCAATTTAAGATGTAGCTAAATATTAATTCGAATCTACTTTGATTTTTAATTTTAATCGGAATTAAAATTTGAATTGAAATTAGAACTTGAGTTTGAATTTAAATTTAATTTTTTGAATCGAATTAAATACCGAACTAAAATATTAAAAAACGAACTATATCGAACTTAAACCGAAATTAATACCACCCACCCCTAGCCCCTAGCTATGCGCAACATCCTTTTTTTTGAATTCAATGTTGAATTCATCTTCTTCAATTCAACACATCATTAATTATTTTAATTCAACGCATTCTTTTTTTAAAAATTCATGCACTTTTTTTTTGAATTCCACCATTTTTTTCAAATTCAATCAATCTCCAATTTTAAATTTTAATTTTTAATTTCAATTTTTAATTTTAATTTTTTAAAACCTTTTGAGATTTTTCAAATTCATGATAATTAGTTTATATTAAAAATGAATAATAAAACAAACATAGAGAAAAATAAAAAACAATAACATTCAAATTCATACATGAAATGGCTTAAATGTATTACACAAAATACATAAAATCATTTTTTCTTCTTGTGTAATTTTTGGCTACGAACGGGATCGGTCGATAGATAGAGACGCGGAGCTCGTCGATTTTGTTGTGGTCTCTGTCCTGCCACGAGATCCTTTTTAGGCTCCGCTTCACTGTCGTACACCTCTTCTTCACTATAGCTCACCTCCTGAGTCACTGAGGGCATAGGATGCGGTGTTGTGAACATATCCATATAACCTCTCTGCCCTTCCATAATCTGTGGCAAATTCAGTAAATTTTGTATTTCCTGGAAATCCATGTTTTGTTCAAAGTTCGAGTACATGCTGACTATGGAGGAAAAAACTTGGGTGTGTATAAGACAACATCATCAAACTCGTGAGTATCTGAAGAGCTCGGGCCAACTTCTGGTTGAACAAATGTAGGAGCCGGTTCCTTTTCCCATATAACTGCCGTGCCTACTTCTAGTTGTTCCCACGTGGTTGGCCAACCTTCGGGGTTTCCACTCTCCACGGGATTTTGAGATGTGCTCATTGCACTCTTAGAGGATTAAACCTTATCGCTGTATTTTTTCTTACATTTTTGACATTGTTCCCATTCATCGACCGAAGTTAATTACGACATTCCATTATTAAGAAAATAGATCAGGTACTCTGACCTCTGAAAATCAAAATCATCCTCTTGGATTGGAGCACGAAATGGTATCGTTGAAGCTATGTTGTTCCACATATTAATTTAGTCGGCGTGTGTGACTTCCCAATTTACTTCTGCCCTGCATCGTCCATCATAATCGTGCAAATGGTCATGCTCAGTGTAGGGATACGGAACGGGCTGGTGGAAGCCAAATTGCCTCAGCACCATGTCGGCAAAGTGGAACTCGACAATCGCAAAGTAGATCAACGGTGTAACACTACACCACTTGTTAGAATACTTCATCAACTCATTTGATACAAAAATACGATCATCGTTGTACATCATCCAAATAAACTACAAAATAGGGATTATTATAATAAGACATCTAACTATAATGTACATAATAAATTGTAAATATCTATTTAAGTAAATTGTAAACAATACAGTTAACCATATACCTGTTCATGACAATACAATTATACAAATCAATATGCGCTCTAAATACTTTCAAGTTGTTGTTCGCCAATCTCGTGTGCACTTTTTTCTCGCACCATCTGCATACAAATCACAAATAATGTTTTAAAAATAAATAAATTTAAGTTTAAAATTAAACTCAAAGTCAGGATAATTACCTGCGACAAGAAGGAACTGTATCTGTGTTCGAGTAACCAGTGTCCAGAAGGGAAGTCGCTGCAAAGCCCACGCTTACAGCAACAACAAACATCCACCAATACCTCGAACCTTATGAGTCGAACCTTATGAGCATTATCCATTTTAGCGCTCTTGCACAATTCACGATACAAGAACGCTAATATGGCCGATCCCCAACTATATTGAACAGCTTCCCACAGATACCTCAAAAAGCGTAGATACCGTGTATGAACAAGATTTACAGATTTATCCGGCATCAGTATACCTCCAATGAGATGTAGAATATAAGCTCGACTGGCATTATAAATCGCTTCAACCGAACTATATGATTTTAAATTCATTTTGCAACCAACTCATTTTCACACGAGATCCTTTCAAATCTGATTTATCCGGCACCTTCCCAAGGTAAAAAGAGCGAATTGCTTTAGGTGTAGCTTCCGTCTGGTCGATCAACAGTTCCTCGGTCAATGGTACCCCGATCAATGGTGCCCCGTTTACCGGGACCCCAATAAGTATGACCACGTCTTCAAGTGCGATCATGCATTTTCCACACGGCATATAAAACGTATGGGTTTCCGGCCTCCAACGCTCAATCAGAGCGACAATCAACCCGGGCACCAACTTGTACCCCGAAAAAATGTCGCATGATAAAATTCAAAATTTGCAACCATTCAATGATTTGATCGTCCGGAGGATTTTTGGCCATGGTTAGGTGATGCTTAAATGTATCCTCAAAATCTTGTAATTAACACATTAATAAATAAATATTATTAACATAATTGAATTTTTAATAAATAAATTATTAACAAAATTATACCATCTCAGCAACCGGCAGACTACTAATGTGTTGATCATGTAACCGCACTAGAGGAGCTTGCTCAACCATCCTACAAGACAAGTAAGAATATATTATAACGCGAGACTAAATCTACTGCATTAAAAAATAATTTACCAATAAACATAATCAACTAAATTTTAAAAATAAAATTTATAATAAATGTATTAGAGTTTAAATTTAAATTTATAATATTAACCCTTTGATAAAGCACATACACTTTGCAGACATTGTGATTGAACCCGTGTTTCTAAAGATGAATATCATCCGCTTTTCCACTGGGACACTTGTTGGGTTCAAATTTTGTTTAAATTTCAATTCAACTACACTTCTAAATTAAAAGACTAATTAAAACATCCATATATTTTTTACTACATGCAATTTAAAAAATTAGTACATGATATTTTAAATTATATAACTAACAAAATCAACTTATTACGTTAAATTTAAATCAATCAATCATCATTAATTAATTAAAATTTTACTTTGCCACTCTAAAATTTGTCATTTTGCCTAAATATTGCAACTCACTACTAAATTAAAATACTAATTCAAACATCCGTATTTTTTTACTAATTGTCAACTCCTAAATTAAAAAAGGTTTTTTTCGAAAAAAATTTAAAAATAAAAATTAAAAAACATTTTTAGTAATGTTATCTTTAGTCCCTATATCATTCGGTAATTTACCTTTAAAACCCTTCAATTTTAAGATTTTTACAAAATAGTCACTAATTTACTAATTTGATCATTGAAGTCCTATTTTCCCTTAACAACATTCATTCCATTCAATAACTAACAAATCCAAACACATTCTACCATATTCTATAAAATCCTCTAAAAATTAATATTTCACTTTAATACTCAAATTTCCCAATATACTCATTTTACTCCCAATATACTCATTTTTTTCCAAAACACATTATAAATAAAATCAAATAAATCATAAATTAAACAATAAAAATATTCAAACATAAAAAATTCAAACATCAACTTCAAAAATTTTAAAAAAATCATGAACTTAAAAGTAAACAATAATACACATCTATTTGCCATACTTACTATATTTTATTCAAATCTTCCTTTTTCTTACTCAATCTCTTCACAAATTTTATTCTCTTCAATCACCTATTTAACACAAAATTGAAATATCAAAAATTCAACTTCAAAATTTGAGCGGATATAAAGGATATAAAATCCAAAAATTTAACTAAAAAAGTAAAAAATTCGTAATAACTTACAATTCCTCCAAATCTTCTTCTTCTTCACTCTATCTTCTCAAAATTTTCATCACAAAAGCTACCTATCTTCAACCCCTATTTATCCTCAACCACCCAACCCACCTACCAACCATCCAATCAATATTTAAATTAAAAAAATTCATCCAAGGTGACTGCCAGCCCTGCACCCGAGGCATGCATGCATGCCACCCTGCAACCCTGCCATTGATTCACTGCCTGCGCCAACACTGCCCTCTCTGATACTGTTTGAAGTCGGATAAAGGGCAGTCCGACTTCCAACAGTGGCTGCCCCTCTACCGTACTGCCACATGGCAGAATCTGGAGGCCCTCGTCCCTATTTGAAGTCGAACAGAGGGTTATCCAACTTTGAATAGTGTCCTTATTTTTTTTAATATTTTTTGGTAAATTATTGTTCAAAAACGGGGGGAAATCCATGGGTCTTCTGAATCGAACATTAAACCACAATATTTATGGAAATAATTTGGTGGGAACCATATTTTTGGGAAAAATTCAACAACCATAGTGGGGTAATTTTCTTATTTTTATATGTTTTTTCTACACAATGGTATGTTTGAGGATTAGGGTTATTCATTCAATTTGATAAAATAAATGTATGTTTGAGGATTAGGGTTATTCATTCAATTTGATAAAATAAATTAAGGATTTAAATAAAAATATTAAAAGTAAGTTATTTTTTTATCATTCAACTATTTTTCACTTTTATTCTAGTCATTGAAACTTTTTTTTTAATTTAATAACTTAATTTTTAAATTATTTTTATTTTGATCAATTAGGTGTTAAATTAGTAACAACATGATGAAAATGATCAAATTTTATGGACATAGCTTGTTATTTAAAGGCTTAAAAGGTTAAACTGGCCCTCAACGAAAAATTAAAAAACCAATTAAGCCCTTATAAAAATTTTCACCAAATTTAGCCCTCAAAAGTCAAATTGCACCCAATTTAGCCCCTCCGTTACGTTGACTGCATTGACCGACAATGCCCTCTAACGGTCAAATATAGAAGGACACGTGGCACACTCTGGCGTGCCACGTCATGAAAATTGACTTTTTTTAAAAAATCTAAAAATTTCTTAAAAAATCTACAAAATTATAAAAAATTATAAAAAATTATAAAATTGTAAAAATAAAAATATATAAAAAAATATTTTTCTTATTTTCCTTTATTTTTTATAAAAAACATAAAATAATATTTTTTTCTAAAAAACCCTAAAGTTTCATTTCTTTCAAAAATAGCCCTATAAATTCCTAAATCAAGCATTAGCATCGATTCAACCACTGGCCACTCCCCGTCGCAGGAAAACCCCTCCCATCTTCGTCGTCCTTGCACCCATTCTCACCGTTCGACACCCCTTGCATCGCCCAACCCGTTCTCCCTCAATATTTCTTCTCACCAGCACCGTCATTTGCCACAGTACCAACAACTTCCACTATCAATTAAACTGATTTGAGGATTTGGGAATGTATGGTTATGATTTAGGGTTAGGGATTTAAAAATTTTGGGCATTTTGAAATTTTTTGAAATTTTGGGATTTTATAATTAAATTTTTTTAAAAAAAGTCATACAATTTTTAAATATTATTTCATTATAAATATTTATATATTTTTTAATAATTATTACAATTATTTATATATTTTTTGATTTTAAGTAAAAAATATTTTTATGATTTTATATATAATTTTAATTTTTTACACATTTAAATATTTTTTTAGATATTTCTTGAACTTTTAAAATATTTTTTTATATTTTATATTTTTATTTTATAATTTTAAATATTTTTAAATTTTTAAATGATTATTTATGATTTTGGTGACATGGCATGTCCAGAGTGTGCCACATGTCACCATCATAATAACTACTTTTGAGTTAACAGTCAACTTAATAGAATGGCTAAATTAATCGCAATTTGAATTTTAAGGGGCTAATTGATCGTAATTTGAATTTTGAGGGCTCAATTGATTGAATTTTTTTATTATAAAGGCTTAATTAGTTTTTTGATTTTTCATTATTGAGGGCCAATTTAACCTTTAAGCTTTATTTAAAAGATAATTTTAATCTTTTAATAAATATTGGATCAGACTTATTGGGCCAAACCTATTGGACTTGAAGTCCAATATCACAAATAAATATTTTTATTTCTTTTCTGACCTAAATTGTTATTTAAAAGATTAATTGACTTAGTGGCTAAGAATGCTTATCTTATTTTATTTTTATGGGTTCAAATCCTGGCACGAGAATGTAAGTATTAAGTACTTAAAATATACTTTTTGATCAAAATAGATATCTAAAGTATTTTTCATCAAAATGGATACCTAATATATATATCTATTTGTCAAAATAGATACTTAATGTATTTTTAATCAATGTTATATGACAACTTTTAAAAATTCGGATGAATATATATATATATATATATTATACTTTATGTACCTATTTTGACTAAAAAATATATTTTAAATATTTATTTTAACAAAAAAATATTTTAAGTATCTAAATGAAAAAATTGGTATTCAGTACATACAAGCTTTTAAGAAAGGAACCAAAGATTTGGATTTTGATATGCTTATCCCAGAAACGAAGTCGTTTTGAATCTAAAAAACAACTGAAATACCCGGATCCCACAATTGTTTCATACCACCCGCTATTATCGAGGTACTCGCCATCGTCGCCGCCGCCGTCTCCACCACTGTCAGCGGCTTCGGCCATCGTAATTTGCTATTCAGGGTGCGGTAGGGGTCTCTCCTCTATTTTATCTTTAGGATTACTAATGCACTTTACACTTTTCTTTGGGCTCATACCCATTGTGGATTCATATGACTAATGATTTGAAGGATTAAACTTCATTCCAATGCTTCTGTGTTTTTTTATTTATTTATGAATTATCCTTTGAAAGGGTGACTTTTGAGCTTTTATTACTTAAATTTTATTGTAATGTAGTTTGATTGTAATGGGGAACGAAGCTTGATTTTAGATGAGCTCAATTTGATTGTTTTTCTGCTTAGTCACTCTAATTTTCTGCGAGATTTCACTAATCAATCTCACTGATCATGAATGAATGAAAGATTGTTTTTTTCTAAGTGGGTTTTGGAGCTTGTTTTACTTGGTCTTCATGATCTTGCTTGAACTTACTTTCCATAAATGACATGAAGAAGCTTTGCTGAGAATTTGTTGTTAAACTGAGTTTGAATTGTTTCTTGAAGGATTGTTCTCTTTGCACTAAACAGCATTGTTCTGTAATGGAGGGGATTCCATATGCTTCCTTTACAAGCTTTGCAACAAAATCGTTGTTTCTTCTCTGTCAACGTCTTCAATAATAGCCCCCCACCAAAAGAGTCAGAAAAATACTCTAAAATCAGTATCTCCTAGAAAGCTTGTTATCCGTGCTTCATCTGCTTCTAGTTCTGGTACTTTTATCGCAAGTCTGGTTGGGTTAGATGAAGATGAAAAATATAATTAAATAATTTTATTATGTTTTTAAAATTATTTTGGTGCTTTTTTAGGTTCAGTTGTAACGTTGCTTGATTATGGAGCTGGAAATGTTCGGAGCCTAAGGAATGCGATTCACTACCTTGGGTTTGAGATAAAGGATGTATGCAACTTTAGCTTTAAGAATATGATGATAATTTGTATCATTTGAATGTTTATTTGCTTTACATAAAAGGATGCGTAGTAAGTGATAACAGTATTCATTCTTTTGATTAAAATGTAGGTGCAAACTCCTAAAGACATTTTGAATGCAGAATGCCTTATCTTTCCTGGTGTCGGGGCATTTGCTTCGGCCATGGATGTACTGGTGAAGACAGGGTATGATTTTGCACTGACTTTTTCTTATGAAAAATCAACTAAATTATTTATCACATCTAAATAAAATTTAAATAAAAGTTCTAACAGTATACGACTTTGTAATTGGCTGAAAAATTTTCCTCCTACCAATAATCATCTCTTTTATTTGGCTTTCGAATTCTAACTTAGTTAATCTGTCTTTCATTTTCCATTTTCTTCAGGATGGATGAAGCACTACGTACCTATATAAAAAATGACCGCCCATTTCTGGGCATTTGTCTTGGACTTCAACTACTTTTTGAGTATAGTGAAGAGAATGGACCAGGTCAATTTTCAATCAACCTTTTTTTTTGTAAATGTTTGATAGACCTATTATATGTGTGTGTGTGTGTGTGTGTTATATGATTATGATTTGGTAAAGTTTCTATGCTTGTAGACTGTCATAAGTAGAGGTATCCATGACTCAAGTCATGACTATATTCCCCACTGTATGTTACGTTTTATTATGTTGTTTAATGAGAATCCTTCTTTGTTGTTTTAAATTCCGTTCTTACTTTATTTTTAAAATATATATTTATAGATAGCTTAAAGAAGAGTTGAAGCATAGGAAGAAGGATTCAATAAGAGAAAAAGGAGATACTAATTATTCTTCATTTTGCAAATAGAGAAAAATTATATGTTTTCTTTTCTTTTATGGTTCTTAACTTTTCAACTTGACTTCATTGTGTCTATTTGTTTCAGTAAATGGTCTTGGCTTGATACCTGGTGTGGTTGGGCGGTTTAACTCTTCCAATGGTTTTAGAGTGCCACATATTGGCTGGAATGCTTTGCAAATTGCAAAAGACTCCGAAATTTTGGAGGGTGTTGGAGGTCAACATGTCTACTTTGTTCACTCTTACCGCGCCATGCCAGTATGCTCTTCCTTGTCAACCTCTTAATTGTTTTTCACTCTTGCTCATAATGTGCATGTTGAAAAAGCTTTAAGCATACTTTGTGCTGTCTGGTAACCTATATAATCATATTTTTGGTAGTCAGATGATAACACGGAATGGGTTTCATCTACATGCAACTATGGTGATGACTTTATTGCATCTATTAGAAGGGGAAATGTGCACGGAGTTCAGTTCCATCCAGAGAAGAGTGGAGGCAAGATATTTTGTGCTCTTAGTTTTTACCGTTTATTCTTGTATGTTTTAGATTTCAAAATACACAAGTTTCTTCTTGTTGGTATGGGAATGATTTCTGACATGCAAATATCAATTGAACAGCTTTTCCATATTAGATTCACCTTCTTGTTTTCTATGTTTGTGAAAAAAGAAACATTAGTAATCTTATTTAAGACATCAACATGGGTACACGTAGAGCATCAAAAGTAGGATTTCTAATGGGTTTCTCCTGGCTTTTGTGGTTGGTTCCTCCATATACTTTACAATGTACTTGGTCTTTTTGATTATAGGACAATTTTCTTTGTAAAACATTTTTTTTCTTCTTAATAAGTGGATAAAATTGTTTCAGATGTTGGTCTTTCTATATTGAGAAGGTTCCTACAACCAAACTCACGGGGAACAAAGGTAGACTCTGTCCTTGATTTTAATTCATCTAGTAACTTCTATTAACTCTTATTTTCATCCATCTAACGATCTGAATGATTAACTAAAGTACAGAATCCTACTCAAGGGAAGGCTTCAAAACTTGCTAAGAGGGTAAGAGTTTCTGTAATTCAAATTATTTTGTATGTTATTCTTGATTTTATTTTCTGTGCACCATCTTTTCTTCCAGTTTTAATTACATATCTCTTAATGACTATTGAGATGTCCTGCTTGATTTCATGGACCATATGGCTCTATGCTGTCTGACTGCTTTATCTTCCATTCAGGTTATTGCTTGTCTTGATGTTAGGACAAACGATAAAGGGGATCTTGTTGTGACAAAAGGGGACCAGTATGATGTCAGAGAGCACACAAAAGAGAATGAGGTAACCCAGAGGAGGTCATCCATTGCTCTAATCTCGTAATCTATTTGAATTTAAAGTTTAGATTGGTGGATACCTAATTCAGAATTAATTTTGCATACCAATGCATTATAATTAACATACACAACAAAAATTGGATGTGCCCTTAGATATCACTGGATATAAGAGTTGAATTATATAGTAAAACTTGTTTGTTTTCTTGTTGATCTCTTATATATTTTTAATCTGGAGAACTTGCATGGATTTGGTGTTGTTTTAACTCATAAGAAACTTTTATAGGTGAGAAACCTTGGCAAGCCAGTAGAGCTTGCTGGACAGTATTACAAAGATGGGGCTGATGAGGTATACTGATAGCTTTGAAGTGTTCTATGTTTATTTGCAATATCGGCTATCATTTAGCCTCTCCAGAGCTTCTCTTATACTTTGAACATTTTGTTTCTTTCATGCCTTAAATTTCAGGTCAGTTTTTTGAACATTACTGGCTTCCGTGACTTCCCATTAGGCGATTTACCAATGTTGCAGGTTTTGACCTTTAATTGTGAATATAATCTGACGTAATGTTCTTCATTTTTTCTTTAGTGTTTGTATGTTTGCAAATTTATATGTATATTTATATTAATTTATGTGCTTTGCAGGTATTAAGACAGGCTTCAGAAAATGTTTTTGTTCCCCTCACAGTTGGAGGTGGTATACGTGATTTTACAGATGCAAATGGCAGGTGTGCTTGGTTTTGTGCTGTGATCTAGTGCTTTATTAGACATTCTCTAACACTGCAGCTTCAAGTGTTCTTTGTGTACATTTGGTCCAAAAAAAAGTGTTCTTTGTGTAATTACCGACACAATTTGTATATAAATTTATTATATTTATTTTTCAGGTACTATTCTAGTTTGGAAGTTGCTTCAGAGTACTTTAGGTCTGGGGCTGATAAAATTTCCGTTGGGAGTGATGCAGTTTATGCAGCAGAAGAATATTTAAAAACCAAAGTTTGCAACTTCACCACGTTAAAACTTGTAGCTTATGGAGTTAAGATGTTACACATGCATATATATATAACTACTACTAATAGTTCTGTAAATGCCCCTTTTAGGTAAAGATCGGAAAGAGCGGCTTAGAACAAATTTCTAGAGTTTACGGAAATCAGGTGATCCCTATTCTTGTTTTTGATGTGTTAATACCTGTACTGATATGTATCCATGTATATTTGTTAGTCTTCTCAACTGTATGCATACATCGATTCTAGCTGATTCTGAAGTTTGCTTCTTGTTGCCTGACCTTTAATTTAATACGGTATACGGAAATAGATGTTTTTTGAGGAAAAATAAATGTAAAGAACAAGAGCAACATACAAATGGTGGATGGATGACAGATTTAAATGAATATATATTTGATTGGGCCTGTATGATAAACATTTTCTTATGTTGGTTTGTATTTTAGTTTAGTGACATGCAAGTTAGAGAAAACAATTGAATGTTGACGACTTTAGTTGTAAGCATTGATTCTCGTCCTTAAATTTCCGTGAATGAATTTGTAATGAATTAATCGAATGTTTTTTGACAGGCAGTAGTTGTAAGCATTGATCCTCGCCGAGTGTACCTTAAAAGTCCTAATGACGTTGAATTCAAGAGTATAAGAGTCACAAAACCAGGTTAAGAAGATTGTACTGTTTTTGTATTTAACATCCATATGAAATCTACATTGTGCCCTTGGAAAATCCTACTCCGTGCTAATGGAAGATAAAGTTTCTAACGATGTGTTTCAAGAAATTTTTACAGTTTTCTTTAACAAGGATGGTTTCATTAAATCATACCTTTCTGGTGTCAGGTCCAAATGGAGAAGAATATGCTTGGTATCAGTGTACGGTAGGCTTCTGTGCTATCTACCTTGTGCGTGATCATTAAAGCATTCATCTAGATGAAGTTTCGAGAATCACTCAAAATGTACGCACAAGACCTAGGACCTAAGCAATGAGCAATCATCACTTGAGTAGGGTTTTCTTTCTAGAATATCTAAAGCAAGTGTTTGGGTATAAAGAGGGAGAGGGAGAGGAGAGAGTCCACGATGCATTAGGTTTTAGAGGGGGGGAAGAAAATGCATGAGACAGGCATCAGGGTTGGCACTTGACCATGAGTACGAACGAAGAGCATGGTGGCGGGAGAAAAGAAGAATAAGAAACCTGGGAGGCACTGAAACAGTAGCATGCAAGCAACATTCAACCCCGTTGATATAGAAGGAAAACATGTGAGAAGAAAGATGTAGCAATGATAAACTAACACTGTCTCCAATTAGTAGTGCTTTGCCTGATTCCCAAACTTTGTGACGAAGGAGCATTTATTTATTTTATAAAATTCAAGTTGCAAAATGAAATCTTCAACATCTCATCATGCAAACCCTTAACCCTTCCCCACAATAACAAGGATCCTCAACAACCAATCAAGTTTGTGGGTAGTTTAGCAAGATCTGAGGTAAAAGGGAAAATTTTAGAAGTATTTGCAAATTAGTTTGAGTTAGAAAGAGAGAAGATAATAATAGGATATTGAAGAAGGAAGTAGGAAAAAAAGATTAAGTGAGAAAATAAGGACAGAAGAGGCTTACTGTTATAGTCCATGGTGTTGATGGCCGTCACTGTGCCAAAGAAATTGAAAATGAAGAATTATCTTTTGAGAAGTGAGCCACAGGATGGTTAAGTGAGAACGGATTCGATTATAATTAACCAGTTGTAGCTAATTTGAAACTTGCAAATACGTAGTGCCATTTTCGGAATGTGAAGGCCACTTCACAAGAAAAGGACATTGTTTTGCATTTTAACCATGCAACATGAATCATGTCACGTTCTTGGGGCTTGTTTAACAGCATAATGCATTTATAAATATTACTTGTACATGGTCAAAAGAAAATTGCATCGCCGCTTGTATTTCAAAAGTTTTACCTTACACATATCTTGAATGGCTTTCTGTTCCTAAGGTTAATGGCGGACGTGAAGGTCGACCAATTGGAGCTTATGAGCTTGCAAAAGCAGTTGAAGAACTGGGAGCTGGAGAAATACTTTTGAACTGCATCGATTGTGATGGTATAAACAAATTTCCTATCACTCAAACAACCCTCCCTTATAATTAATTGCTTCAAACAACTTTCCTGTCCCTCAAACAATCCTCCCTCGTCAAAGTTATGTCTAAGGCTATCAAGCATAGCCAAAGGCATCAAAAGGATATGATGTGATATTATATTATTATATATTAATGTCAGTGATTGTGTTGTTTAACCTTCCAGAATATTTTTGCTTGGTTAATGCCTAGTTGCTGACTTTTGCAGGTCAGGGAAAAGGGTTTGATATAGATTTAATAAAGTTGATATAAGATGCAGTCAGCATCCCTGTAATTGCAAGCAGTGGTGCTGGTGCAGTCGAACACTTCTCGGAGGTATTCACAGAATCAAATGCATCAGCAGCTCTTGCTGCCGGCATTTTCCATCGGAAGGAGGTAAGTATTCAATGCTTTTTTTTTTAGAATAAGGAAAGAATTTTAGCTCCTACTTGTAGAGCGCCAGGCAAGGCACCATTAAATTAAACTCTGATTACATTATTTAATTGTTTGGGTTTTAGGTTCCCATTCAGTCTGTAAAAGGACACTTGTTGAAGGAAGGTATCAAAGTAAGGATCTAATCATATCTGTCGACCTGTAAGATTAAGTGCTTCAAATTTTATTCGTAAAGTCAGAAATGATAGAAATCTGCATGCTTTGAATCTCATCTGTTTTGGAAGTTTTAATGCATTTCTGGGATTCCATGGATTAAAAAACTTATGATTGAAGCATTCCATGGATTAGAAAACTTATGATTGAAGCATTCCATGGATTGAGGCTTCTAAATGTTCAGAAACTTTTAAAGTTAAAAGTATTCTTCCAGTATTCTGTTATGGAGCCCGGCTGTGTTGATTAATGGCCAACTTGTGAAGCTAGAATGTTTCTGGTTACAGGGACGCACTTAAGATTTTATGTCAGTGGTGTGAACTTTTAAGTTAGCATATCAAAAAATTTAGGAGAGCGAAATTACAAAAGTTTAAGGTGCGAAATTAGACCATCAATGGAAAAATACAAAGAAATACTTAACCTAAATTAGGGATGGCAAAATTACTCGACCCGACCCGATCAAGTTTTTCTTCATAAATTTCGGGGATTGGGACGGGGCGGGTTCGAGTATAAGATAGAAATTTCTTGCCCTGTCTCGGTATATTTTTTATTATATTTGTGAAAATTCCACTATGTATAAACACTTTTAGGGGTTGTAAGCTATTTTTTAGTTTGTGTTTATCATAAATTTTTGTTAGATATTGTTTGAGTTTTAACATATATGATTCTGACAGTCAGTTCGAGTTTATTCTTTTAAATATGTATTTTTGTAGGTGGGTAATTTAATTGGTTTTATTTTATTTTTTATGTAGTTTTAAAGTCAAATGAAACCTATATTTTGTGATTGATTGTGGCTTGATTGGATCTAACATTTATTGTCGACAAAAATTAATATTTTTTTAAATTTTCTGGTTAGGTCGGTTAAATTAATATTTATACCTAGGGCGGGATTAGGTCTAGAAGTTTATGTCGGTGTGGGTTTGGGGCAGCCAAAAATCCGCTTGCCCGTTGTCATCCCTACCTATATAGGAATCTGAAATTGTTTGAGAATAACAATACCTCTTGATCCATCTCTGTCCGGAAAGACAGGTGTAAAAACGTCTCCCTTGTGTTTCCCTACACGTTGGGATATGGCTGTTCCTCCACCATCTTTGGAGCTGTTACTCGAAGGTGCATGTTCTATTGATCGAATCAAGAACTTCCCATATGAAATCCTCTTCGCCGTACCATACAAGTACGAGTTTCTATATGAAAAAAATGTTTCACTATTTATATTTATTTAATTCGTGAGTAATCGAATTTGGATAAATTAAACATAGTGGTATAATAATCACTTCTATAATCTGACTATAATAAATTATTTTAAGTAATTGAATTTAAAGTAAAAGTTAAGATAATATTTAATGCGTCGGCGGTGAATTTTTTTATTTCAAAGTAGATTTATTTTAATGTTTAAGGGTTTAAATCTTAGAATTTAAGTTTTAAAATTTAAGGTTATAGTTAGAATTTAAGATTTGGAGTTTAGGGATTTAAATTTTAAATAGGAATGTTTGTGTAAAAAATTATACTAATAGTATATTAAATAATAATTCTAAATTAAAATTTTACCCTTAGTATATAATTAGGATAACTATATATTTAGTATCTACCTATTATCAGGTTACTGTTTTAGTACTCATTTTTTTGGCAAAATAGTAAATAAAAAATACACATCGACTAACATCATAAAAAAAGTACGTGTCATGTTATATAGGAGAGAGAAAATGACGTGACAATATGACATGTCCTTTTCTCTCTTTTATTCAGTATGCTATTAATTTTTTTATGGTGGAGTACCAAAAAAATGAAGCGTAATACTAAGTATATTTTTTGTTAAAAAAATAAGTTAGGTACTAAAACAGTAAAGCGAGAATAGATGAGGTACTAAATATGTAGTTATCTTTATATAATTTTATCTTCTTAGGTCGTCCATGTCAACGATATGTGCCATGCAAACGCGTACCTTACTTTGTATACGTATTCATTGGATACCAGTGCTATATAACCATAACAAAATGTAAAATGAATTCTAATAATCCAGTTGGTGCCGAAGGCTCATGTCGTGAGAGCAAAGCAAGCGACGAACGACATGAGCAAAGCAACCGACGAATTCTCACAGCTTCGACGGAGGGCGATACCACCCCCATGGTTCATCGGAGACATACTGCGTAACTTGCTTCACACTCAAGTAATTGTCAAGGCCCCTGAAAAAAGCCAGCAAAACCAATAAACTATTAGGAACAACCCTGTTTCTTTACAAGAAAGAAAAAAAATTGGTTTTATGCAACAAGAGCGCCAATGCCATAGATTTCATCAACTCGCATATGCTTAGCATTTATAGAAATCAAAAGGTAAGAGTGGTAATGTAATAATAATAATAATATGACATTGCTACACTATTATTTGGATAATCAAGATGAGTACCATTCCCCGAGGTCACGGCCAAAGCCACTGCATTTGTTGCCTCCCCATGGGGCTTGACAGAAGCATGGCTGCGAGCAATTTATCCACACAATGCCAGCTTGGATATCCTGCAAAAGATAATTCACTAATATATTGTCTACGACGTCACCGAAATCTATTTTCTTTCTACTTTTCCGCTCTCCGTTTTCTCATCTTTTCACTTTGCATAATAGCTGAAAATTTCAACTACGGACCACAAGCAACGCTCACCTTGCTTATACGGTCACATCTTTCCAGGTCATTTGATATCACGGCAGAACCCAAACCATAACTGGAAATTTCAAAAATAAATAAATTATCGGAATAATCATTCTTTAGACCAAGCAAAAATGACAATTTACTGTTCGGCAATTTACGGGGTGTCATTTGCCAGTTCAAGGGCTTCCTCTTCGGTTCTGAATGTTTTGACACAAAGACCAGGTCCAAAAACTTCTCTCCATATTTGCATGGAAGTTGTCACATCAGTTATTATGGTTGGTTCAACAAAAAATCCCTTCTTTAAATGCTGCCAAATATTTCTCAAATATGAGAATTGAAAACTTTTAGACAACCAGAGCTAATAACGAGAAGCAATGAATACCTTGGGACGGACTCCACCACTCAAAATGGTAGTACCTTCACTCTTGGCGTTGAGATGAATTTCAATATTTTCTCATACTGCAGCAAATGAATTAAAATTTGAGCAACTATGGATCGTGAAAATATATGTATTAGCATGTCTAACAATCCATACTTTTAGTAACATCGACTGCCAAATCAACTGGATCAACAAATGATACATACTGCTCCAACAGAATCCTTACCTGTCCTGCACTAACAACGGGCCAAGCCTGCATCCTTCTTCGAGGGGGTCACAAATCTTAATGTTTTTAACCCATTTCACAAGCCTGTCCAGAAACTCTTGCAATGTTTTCCCAAGACATTTGAACATGAATTTTCACAATGAGAAGAGGGGACCCAGAAGAAAAGGGGAAGGGCATTTAAAATATGCTAGCTTTATCTATTGTAGAACATGAATAGAGTAATATTTACAATTCTTGCTCACTACATCAGAAATGAGAAATCATGTCTTCCAGAAAGAAATAAAAAGAGACCGGCAAAAAAATCAGCACAATATTACAATCAATATGATGTTTTAGCCCACTGCACCAAATTTATAGCAGATCAGGTGGGCAATAAAGTGGTATGTTAACATGGAAACACGGTCTGCGTAAGCAAATAACTCAGGATACATGTATGGAGGTGAAAGGGACATAATGTTGTGATTACAGCTCTTACTAATAGTTCTGATTTAATAGCTAATCGGATGAACACTAGAAGGGTGACAGTTCTGGCTGAAACGCTACCATTTGCTTTCTATTTGTCAAGTGCATTCCTGAAATAGCCTGTCCAGTCTGTCGTTGACCACAAATTAGGCTTTCGCCATTTTACATTGGGATCCATGGGAAGGTAATTGGCATGGTTATCTAACTTCCACAAGAAAATACCCTACGGAGCCATTCTAGGCTGCATGGTATTGTTACATTCGTGTTTTGGGAGTTGATAGTTCAACTCGTCAAAGGGAAACTGAAACATCTCAACTCGGCTAAGGGAGATTGAAACCTCTAATAGAAACCCAGATCTCTTAGATTACCGACAACAATTCTGCTTATCTTTTATTAGATCCCTTTAGATAGAGATTACAATAATTAAATAACTACATCGCTAAATAAAGTCCTATGAGAGCACAACTTATATTCTAAGAGTAAACAATTAATTTCTACTAAGAATAATAAAACGACTTCTTTTATTAAGAGTGCTACCTAACTTCACCTAAGAAAAATAAAACAATTTCTTTTATTAAATTATTAAGAGTCCTACTTCCATAACAGGTGTATAATAAATAAAAGTAAATAAGGAATTATGAACACATACTCAGAACTGTATAAAGAAGGTGCAAACAATATCATCAAGAAACTTACTTGTACAATAAGACGGGATGTTGCACTGCAAATCTGTCCATTTGTCCAGAAGCAACCAAATGCAGTCCATTCAGCAGCTATTCAGGAAAAACAATACCAACATGCAGTATAGCTTTTCTAATAAGATAGGTTTCAGAAACCTCATATTTCTTAAACAATTTGTTTCTGAAAGCAAGTCCAACCCTATGGAAATATATGCTTAAATTGCAATTCAGATGACACAAACCTTTGTCGAGGTCGACATCCTCAAACACAATGATTGGGCTTTTCCCACCAAGCTCTAAAGAAACAGGCTGCCAAAGAAAGCACATAAGTAATTTTATGCACAGAACAAAAAGGAAAAACTTTTTTTTTTGTTTCCAGAACTTAAATATACCTTGACTTTTTGAGCAGCAGCTGTCATTATCTTGCTCCCTGTTGCATTGCTTCCAGTGAAGGCAATCTGTATAAATTAATCATTGAATTTATGCCACAGTTGATATTTATCATATAATAGTCAATAACTGAAACCAGAAAGTCATAGAAGAGCTTAAATGAATGATGACAATAGAACCTTGTCAACGTTGGGATGAGATGCCAAAGGAGCGCCAGCTTCATGGCCCAGTCCAGTCAGAATGTTCAGGACACCAGGAGGAAGACCAACCTCCCTACACACTTCAGCCAGCTCCAAACAGGTGCCGGAAGGGGAAAGAATGCATATGTGATGAAAAACATTGTTGGTTCCGAATGCAAAATATATACCAATATTCTCAAATTTTCATAAAAACTGAAAAAAGACAGCAACTAAGTTGAGAACGTACACAGATGCCAACTCTGAAGGCTTCAATATTGCAGCACAACCTGCAGCCAAGGCAGGAGCTACCTTCCATATAGCCATCAATAGTGGGTAATTCCTTCAAAACAGCAGAAAAACAACAATATGGAAAAAGGCATTATTGTCTTCAAGTCACCACCAATGCATGAGCACAATGAATTGATATGAAGCCTATAACATCAAATGTGCAGATCAAGCTTGTAAATGAATCTAATTTAACTTGCAACTAGGACAACAATTATGCAATTACCTCAAAAGGTAAAATTCATACAGAGGCCTAGTATCTCGTGCATATATACGCTATGCCAAAGAAAAAGCATAGTGCAATGCACATGAATTATCTTTGTAAGCATGAGCGGAGGCACGTTATACATTGGGGTGTCTAATGACACCTCAAAATTTTTCGGAAATTTTTTTTTCCTATATAATTTGTATATAAAAAATTAAAAATATGTATAAATGACACTCTTTTATAAATAAAATGACACCTATTTATAAATGAAATGACACCCTTTTATAAATAATTAACTCTCCTTAGATACCATTAAAAAAATGACACACCTTAAATAAATTTCTAGCTCCGCTCCTGTTTGTAAGATCTTTACTTTTATTGGTGTAAGTGTGCAGATAAGTATGGTAATATTTAGAAATAGTTATACACCAATTGCACAAAGCACAACAAAATAAGAAGATAGTACCATGGAGTAATCAATCCAACTACCCCAATTGGTTCCTTAAGCACATGACTCTTAAATGTCTCCATGGGAAGAGGGACGGGAGCCTTTTGCTTTGCATCTAACCCTTCAGCAAGGTCTGCATAGTACTCGAAACATCCAGCAACATCCTCCTGAATAAGATGAATAAACAGGTAAGAAAATACAGTAAATAAAGAATCATAAAACCTTCATCGGCGTGACAAGCATACCATGTCCCAAATTGCCTCATCAAGTGGTTTCCCACAATCAATTGTTTCGAGCTTAGCAAATTCAGTTTCTCTCTCTGTTATCTGCACCACTCATATAAACTCATCACATCAAATCAAGCAATACAGCCAATTCAAAGATAAGCACATTCTTCAATTCATTCAGAAATGCTAGAAAACCGTGTTACAAGAAAACAATCAGAAAGGACTTGATAACATAGAAACAACTTCTTTTGGTTCGAACGAGGAACACGTCACATTTGATATGTCATAAACTACTGAGATGACTCGAGTTAGAGACAAAATTGCAACATCATTATGGATTAATTATAGGCAGAATTGAAAATCAAAACAATAGCCAATAGGAACACATTTTATATTATTCTTATTAAGAATAAAATTTATTTTTATTGATTTTAAAACTTTTGTCTATTTAATTTTTTTTAATTTTAATTTTCACCAAAAAAATGTTTTATTTTAATTTAATTATTTGATAATTACTTGTTTATTTTCATTTTAAAAACTAGATACCAAACAAATTTTCACTATTTTTATATTTAAAAACAAGTTCTCATTTATATTAACCAAACGTGTTTTCCATTTTCTAAAAACTTAAAAACGAAAATGATTTTTTGAAAATAAAAATAAAAAATATTTTCTAGAACCAAACAAACCTAATTTTCGTTTCTTATAATTTATTAATACAAATTATGTTTATCAATTTTCAAGCAATTTGAAGATTATACTAATTAATTTAAATTTTATATGTATAATGAACTAAATCCATCGTTTAATTTATTAAAATATTTATAACATTTGAAATTATAAAAAAGTAAGGTTCAGTAAAAATAATTTATCATTGTACCATAAATTATAGAAGTATATCAATTTCATTGCTTTATATCTTAAATTATTTTTTCTCAATTTATCCCTTAAATTATTTATTTTATCTCATTTACTCTTAAAATATCAACATTCGATATAATATATCACGCGTCATGTTGTTATTAATTATTCTTTTTAATAAAATAGTTAATGAGAAACTGAAAAAAAATACGGTGCGAAGGGTGAAAATTAATATACTTTAGGGGCTAAATTAAGAATTAAGCCTTTTTATAATGCAAGTATTTGCCACTTAAAATACCTAAAGGTTCCTCCGTTTCCAATTCAGTGGGGTTTAAGGATTTGGCCTCCATTGGAGAGATTACCAACGCGAGAGAAGAAAACCTGGTAAGCAATTCTATCCTTTGAATGATTGAAACCTGCGAAACGCTAGTTTTTATCCCTATTAATTTCAATGATTCATCCTTTGAATCGTAAAATTTTCCCTAGAAATCTCTATTTCATTCTCAAACTAAACCCTCACTTCAGCACTAGCTCTTCGACAAGCCTGAAATCTAGCAGAAATGCACTCTGTAAGTGTTCCAATAGCTTTAGTTTCTTCAACTCTTCAATGGGTGTCAATCAAATTTCCCCCTTTTTCAATGTTTCTAAAACCCCCAATTTTATTATAAACTCTAGTTTTATCAGAAGTTATTGTTCTCGTGAGTGGACTGGGGATATAGATTACTTGGATGAATCTGGCAGTGTTATATATTCTGGTAAAGGTGTTCGGTCAGTCGAGCCGGGGCTTGATGATCATGTCATGGTTGGTGAGTTAAAGAAGCCTTTTTTAAACGCCTCAGCTGTTGCTAAGATTGTTGAGGTTGTCAAGAGGTGGAAATGGGGACCAGAATTGGAGACCCAATTGGATAAAATACAGTTTACGCCTAACATGACTCATATAACTCAAGCCATGAAGGTTGTCAAAGAAAGTGATGCATCATTGAGTTTATTTCGATGGGCTAAGCGACAGTCTTGGTATGTTCCGAGTGATGAGTGTTATAAGATATTGTTTGATGGGTTAAATCAAAGTAGAGACTTTGATGCGATTCAGTCATTGTTTGAGGAACTGCTTCAAGATTCTAGTGGTAATAGGGCTTCTTTATTTAGTGCATACAATCGGGTGATTCAGTATTTGGCTAAAGCTGAGAAATTGGAGGTATCCTTTTGTTGTTTCAAGAAGGCTCAGGATTACGGTTGTAAAATCGACACTCAAACGTACAATGATCTTATGATGTTATTTTTGAATAAAAGTTTGCCTTACAAGGCATTTGAGATATACGAGAGCATGCAAGTGGCAGGATGTTTGTTGGATGGATTGACGTATGAGTTGATAATACCTAGCTTGGCGAAATCAGGTCGGCTTGATGCTGCTTTTAAGCTCTTTCAAGAGATGAAAGAAAGGAAGTTTAAGCCGGGCTTTAGTATATTTGCCTCACTTGTTGATTCAATGGGTAAAGCTGGTAGATTGGACACATCAATGAAAATCTACATGGAAATGCTGGGATCTGGCCATCGGCCATCGGCTACTATGTTTGTTTCTTTGATCGACTCCTATGCAAAGGCTGGGAAGTTAGATACTGCACTTCAGCTTTGGGAGGAGATGAAGAAGGCTGGTTTTAGGCCAAATTTTGGCTTATACACAATGATTATTGAATCTCATGCGAAATCAGGAAAGCTCGAGACTGCAACATCTATTTTTAAAGAAATGGAGAAAGCTGGATTTTTACCCACTCCATCTACGTACTCATGTCTTTTAGAAATGCATGCAGCCTCTGGACAGGTTGATTCTGCAATGAAGCTTTATAACTCAATGATAAATGCTGGTTTACGGCCCGGATTGAGCACATATACAGCTCTTTTAACACTCTTAGCTAATAAGAAACTTGTGGATGTTGCTAATAAGAAACTTGTGGATACTCTATTGATGTTAGTGCTAGTGATGTTCTAATGGTTTATGTTAAAGATGGTTCTGTTGATCTTGCCTTGAGATGGTTGAGTTTCATGGGTTCATCGGGGATTAGAACGAATAACTTCATAGTTAGGCAGTTGTTTGAATCATGCATGAAGAATGGTTTGTATGAGTCAGCAAAGCCTCTCCTTGAAAACTATGTGAACGCTGCTGTGAAGGTGGATCTGGTTCTCTACACATCGATTCTTGCCTATTTGGTACGATGCCAGGAAGAACACGATGAGAGACATTTGATGGCAATACTTGGTGCTACAAAACACAAAGCTCATGCTTTTTTGTGTGGACTCTTTACTGGCCCGGAACAGAGAAAACAGCCAGTTTTATCGTTTGTGAGGGAATTTTTTCAAGGTATCGATTATGAATTGGAAGAAGGGGCAGCTAGGTATTTTGTCAATGTTCTCCTCAATTACCTTGTTCTCATGGGGCAGATAAACAGAGCTCGCTGTGTTTGGAAAGTTGCCTACGAGAATAAGCTTTTCCCAAACGCAATCGTTTTCGATCAGCATATCGCTTGGTCTCTTGACGTTAGAAACCTGTCGGTGGGAGCTGCTCTTATAGCTGTTGTACACACCCTCCACAGATTTAGGAAGAGAATGTTGTACTATGGAGTGATCCCCAGGCGCATCAAATTGGTTACAGGACCCACTCTGAAGATCGTGATCGCGCAGATGCTGAACTCCGTAGAATCCCCATTTGAAGTCAGTAAGGTTGTTTTAAGGGCCACCGGAGACTCCGTTATGGAATGGTTCAAAAAGCCGATTGTTCAGCAGTTCCTTTTGAATGAGATACCATCGAGAGCTGACATCCTCATGCACAAGCTGAATATACTGTTTCCAAGTTCTGCACCTGAGATTAGGTCAATGGCCCCACCTAAACCACTCATTGCGGGGAAGAGAATCTAGCCTTGTGTAATGATAGTTATGTAGGATGTTTTCTTCTGTGATCACACCCATAAGTTTACTTATGAATCAAATTCTTCTTCATTAGCTTTTTATGCTACATTCGACTAGAGATTTAGTTAGTTGCTGGAATTTCGTTTTGATTGATGAAATTACTCCGTAAATGCTCACACTAGTAGTTGGTCCGTGTTTAAACGAACACAAGCTTTCATATTAGTGTTCTAATTCATGTTGTTGTGCTTGGATCATGTCAATACACTAGAAAAAAGGTTGGTTTAAACAGTAGATGTAGTCTATCCATGTTCTAAGCTATTATGCTTCATCTTTAGATGTCATTAGTTGAATTAAAATCAATCTCGACAGCGAGTACTATACTGTTCAGTCTCGGTCTACTTTGGAGATTAAAATGTGCCGTTTAGTGTTCAGCAAATGTTTAGATTGGCTGCTCAATGCTGTCCAGGTTTTGGTGCTATCAAAGTCCAACTGTTTGCTGTATTTAAGTCAGAACTATGCCCAGTTTCGTTTAAACATATGCCCTGTTTTCAATTAAAACTAAGTTCAAATGTTCCTTAAACATATTCCAAGAGTTCTTAAAATTGACAGCCTATCATTGTCTAGATTTCTAGTACTACCAAGTACGGTTGATGTTCAGATTATGAAATGAGAGCAAAAGCATTGTCTAAATTTGCAATGCGGTCGATCCATTCTCCATTTGACGTCCGGTAGCTTTCCTCGACTTCAACTTGTTCCGGTCACCTTTGCAATCTCATCCGTAAACCATCAGCCGTTTCGATTTTGTTGGCTGAAGGGGAACAAGGTTGCCCTGTTTCCAACACCTGATATGGGATTCTTCTGCCCTGATTGCAGCAGCAGGCCCTAATACCACCAACCATTACGAGATCTGTTACAAACAGTATGAAGGCTCCATTGACGGGGCTTATATCTGTCCACCAGGTCCTTCCACCAGATACTGATGGTTTTATGTGAATTTCACATCCAAAATTTCCAGAATCTAATTTTATGGATGATTTTCGACCAAGACTTGCTGAGATATTAACCTGAACCAGACAAAAAAGAAGGCAGCACCATGAAAGATTGAAACAAGGATTCAAAACCAGAACGAGCAGAAACCATTGGAACTTCGAAATATAACCTTTGTGGATTGGTGTCCTGGTAATTGAATTTGCAGGTACTGGAAGATATGTTTAGCATGTGAGACAGAGCCAGGAATCAAAATCAAAAAATAAAGTGTAATTAACCATAAAAAATAGAGGACAAAGTTTAAATAAATTAAAAATTGAGTATCTAAATAAGTAAAAATCTCATAATTTTGCAGTAAAAAAATTTAGAGAGGGAAGAGCCCCAAACTACCATGTAGCTCGGTCGCTGCCTTAGCTGCATGCGAGGGCAATGTTTTTTATTTTTAATAGAGCAATGTTAAATAGTACTACTCAACATCTAACAAATATTGTATGTATATAATGTAATTGGTAATGATTTTAGTTCTTTTTATAAAATAAAATTTTACAAATTTCTAAAATTTCTTACATTTTATACATACTTTAAAATTTTTAATTTTTTAATAATTTTTACTTAGGAAAAAGAAATAGTAATGATTTTTTTTGTCTAATTTTTCTTTTACATTTTATACAGCTTTATAGATATATAAACAGCGTTTTGTGACGAGACACTGTACACTCTGATTATGACATGGAATTTATGTAATTATGATTTTAATTTTTTTTATGAAAAGAAATGAGTTGCTTGAGATTAAATCTAGGACCTAGTGTTACGTCGGCACATTTTAATAATGTTACGAAAAATATAAATATTTACTTAAATGAAAGTGTTTATCTTTTAAACTTATACAATTAAATCAAAGTTAAAATTTATGTGTATAACTGAATCAAAAACACGTATTATGTGTATAATCTACCGGCCAAAAAAAGACTTTTCTAGTAAAAACTAATGTCCATAACTACACCAAATCAAAATTTATAAATCAAATTATATATATATATATATATATCAAAGCGTGTATAAATATGAGGTTAGGAGTTTATTTTAGTATAGAAATAAAAATTTATTTAAATAAAGTGATAAATTTATAATAAATTGAAAAAAAAATTACATTAATAATTTGGTTTTCGCTTAATATATGATTTGGCATCTGAATTTGTTATTTTATTAATAGTAACACTTATGTTTTATCTGATTGGTATTTAATTTTGTCATCTTTTAATGTAATACTTGTGTTTTTATCCAATTTGATACTTTTTTAACATGTCACATGAATATTCAACATATAATGAAGTGACACTTTTACGTGTCATATAATCTCATTGACTCTTAAAATATCACATCATAACATAGTAATATTATTATATTCAAATATCATATTATAAGAAAATATCAAACTCAAATATTAAATTGGATAAAAAAACATTACATTAAAAAATAACAAAATCTATTTGTAAAAAATATTCTAATATCAAATCGTATATTTAACTTTTGATTTTCACTCGTTGGTTATAGTTTTGATTAATTACACTGAAAAATATATGATGCACAAGCGGTGGAAACACAAATCTTTAATTTTAGGGGTTAAGGATCTAATTTAGGGTTTATAGTTAAGAGATTTAGAATTTAGAGTTTGTGGTTATAATTTAGAGTTTAGGGTTTAGAGGTTAGGGTTTAGGATAATATGGTAGAGATTATGTTTTTATCTATAACCCCTATATTCTAACCCTAAACTCAAAATTCAAACTATAGTCCCTAAATTCTAAGCACATAAACTTAAATCCTTAAGTTACGAACCTTAAACTAAATAATTAAGCCCTAAAATTAAGGCGTCTGTGAAAACAAAATATTTATACGCCGATGCATGATATAATTACCCTAGTTACAATAGATAGTGCAAAAGAAGGAAAGAATGTTAAAAGTTTTGAAGTTACCAGTTGAATAAGGACCAACATCCCTCTGGAATAGGCGGAGCCGCCGGTGAGGGCGACGGAGACGGTGAAGTCTAAAGAGTAACAAGAAAACTATTGTTATTTTAAGAGCTAAAATAAAAAAGAAAAGAAATTAAAAGCAAAAGCACACATTACCAGCAGCGGTACATAATCCAAATTCTGAGCGTAAGATTCATGAAAATAAAATAATAATAATAATAAGAAAATGGAAACAATCATCTTTGAATCCAATTTCTTTTCCTTGGATCTTTTCCAAGCCCTAAGCCACTGTCCATTGCTATTAATAAATAATAATAATATTATTATTAAGTCTCCAATTACAAGAATTTTCATTTTGTTGTTTGATTTCTTCGTTGCAATCTCCATCGGCTGGATTTCCACGTTGGCTTTAGTGTTTGTCCGTATTTAGAAAAAAATATATTATGAGTCTAGCTTACCACATCAGTCATGGTCTCAACTAATAAAAATTACCCACTACATTATTTTTTCGTGTTATTTTTTTAACTAATAAATCTTCACTGACATTTGTTTACATGTCATTTAAAAGTAATTTTTTGAAAGTTATTATATAATGAATCTAGATTAATTTTTGTACACATGGCAAAATACTGAAAATGTTTTTTTAATGAAAGGCGAGCCTTCGAGGCTTAGAACAAGATTATAACATTACACCAAGATAAAGAGGGTTAATAAGATCTCTTTCACCAATAAGGAGGGTCAATTCATCTGCAACAACGTTTGCTTCTTGTTTGATGAGCTTGAAGTCGACATACCATTTTTCTCTTACAAGGGAGCCAATAGCTCAAACTAAAGAGATAGGACTTGAGCAAGCCGAGAAGTTGGATAGCATTCGAGCGACATCCACATTATCGGATTGTACTGCAATATGTTCATAGTCAATGGACCATGCAAGTTGGAATACAGTAAGAACTCCCCAAATTTAACAAGAAGTATCGATGAGTAGTCAACCATTTTTGAGAAGCCAACGATCCATGAGTCTTCCGAGTCTCTTAAAACGCCTCCCATCGAGCCACGGGTTGAAGATGAAACGACCGCAACATCAATATCATAAAAGGAACATAATGTCGTACATCTTTTGAGATTATTAAAGTAGTGATGAAAGATGACCGGTCCAATCGAATTAACAAGTTATCAGCCCCAATAACTGCACATTAGAACATGTCTCAAATGTTTTAAATACTCAAGAGGAGAAACTGTTGGAAAAAAATGTGATGAATGAGAAATTGATGCTTAAAGTGGGCTTGTGAAATGAGTTAAGGAAAAAAGAAAAGCTTATATCTCATATTGATAGGTTATCAAGCGTGAGATATGTTTATATACAAGACTCTACTTGATAATTATAGAATAACTTAAGCTTATATGATATGGGTAATGTGAATGTTTGAACTAATTAGGCTTGCAAATATTTTAACCCATTATGAGATAATTTAAATATTATTTTTTGAATATTTTAGAATTAAAAGGATAAATATATGATAAGATATTATCTTTTAATTCAGATATTATTGTGATAATGCTATTTGATAAATGAATTTTATTTTAAATAAAATTCAGATAATTCACAAGTTTTATTTCCAATGAAACTCCTACCCCTATAAATAGCATGCAAACCTACTAGGTTTTACAATGGCAAAAAAAAAAAAAAACAAAGAGATTTTCTACTACTTTTACTCTGTGATTTTCTAAAGTATTTTCAGTGATAGAGGAAGGCAAGGTTACAGTTTGTGATCTCTGCAGACGTGCTACTACAGTTGATCATCTAGTTGTTGTATCCTGGGAGATAGACGACCAACGTATTTCAAGCTCCATAGGAGTGACCGAAAATCTGTCTTAAGGAAACTGTGTTCGCACAGGCCTCAACTCGTTTCTACGCAATCGAATTACGGTTTATTTATGCGTTTTTTTCATTTTAATTACAGATTTATTTGTAGTTAATTTTATTATGTTTGATCTAATAATATTATCAGTATTTATTTTTACTGTTTTATTATTATTCTTGGATTACTAATGCCATTGTCTAACAATCTTAAGACAGATTCTGAATTTTTAATCTAAGACGAACAAATTATCATATCAAAAGTAGTGGTTCATGTCACGACACTTGAAGGAAATAAAATTGGTCATGCATGAGGCGTGGAACATATTGTTGCAATGTTCTTTGAAATCTCAAAGACATATACGGTAGACAATTTTTATTTCCCTACCATAGTTACACGATATTAAATGCAACTATTGGTATTGAATTTGCATAATATAATAATTGTGCATGAAAAAAAAACATGATATTATTATTCATTGTTTTATCGTTTGTGTTTTATAAACACTGTTTTTTTCTTCATACTAATAATTTTCTTTTGAAAAATTTTATAATGACGAACAGGATACTCATGCGAAATCGTGATTTGTTTTGGAAGATAAGATCTCGTAAATAATTCATTTCGGGATTTAATTCATGTCGTTTAACGGGTTTACTTGATCTTCTTTCCAAACAAGAATCACCGAAATTAAAGGATTAATTCCTTTCGATATCTATTTGTTAAACAGAATTGAGTTGCTTTGATATCTCTATTTTGGGTTTTAGTGCTACTAATCCCGTTGTTTAACAGAAGATATAAGGGAAATAAATAATTAAATTTATTTTTTTGTTAGAATCTTGCGTTGATTCTAATTTTGGAAGGAAAGAAAATAAATTATTGTATTTATTTTCTTGAGAATCTGGTATGATTCTATCTTGGAAAAGAAAATAAATTATTGGATTTATTTTCAACAGAATCTTGTATGATTCTAATGTTGTGGGGAAATAAATCATTGGATTTATTTTCGTGAGAATCTTGTATGATTCTAACTTTGTAAGGGAAATAAATTGTTGAATTTATTTATTGGGAATCAAGTATGATTCTATTTTGTAAAAAGAAATAAATCGTTGAATTTATTTCTTGAGAATCTTGATTAGTTTGTAAATTGAGATATCGTAAATAATATGTTTCAGGATTTAATTCCTGTCGTTCGAACGGATTTACTTGATCTCTTTTTCAAATAAGGAAAAATATGAATAAATTCGTTTTATTCAAATTTATTGTGGATAAATATGTTTTAACAAAAAATTTCATCGAAAGTAACATTGGTTACTATTCTGTTCAACATAATTTAGAGTGTTGATTATGATTGAGGTTTTGAATCAAAGCATGGAAGAACTTTGGTTTTTTATGTCGAAAGTCTTATCTGATGCACGTTATGAAGTGTACAGTGTTTAAAAATGGCTAAAGAATTGAGGGTCGTTGGACCATAAATACAAATAGAAGATGTCGGTGCTAAGGAAATTCTTAGTTATCAAATTCTTAATTTGTGATGATTGATCCCAAATTATTGTGATTCAAAGGCAGTGACTTTAACTGATCACTCACGGTATTCTCGCAAAAGGAATGGTTGAAAGTGAATCCATTCAGGCGTTAGTCATTTGAAAAGCTAACCCATGTTTGGAACGACTTCAAGAACTCCCTTACGCATAGGAGAATGGAACCCATAAACGGTGATTGAAAAACAATATGAAAGTGCATGTCTAGGATAGGTTCTTTGAAAGATCTGGTATTTAAGCGTGCCTAGTGCACCACCTTTCTTTTCATAAGTTACCTAACTGGTGCACTGTTCATTATTGTTCTTTCTATTAAAGCGTTTGAACTTTTGTTTAGGACTTTTAATTTACTAAATTCCTAACATCTAAAAATAGTTGGAAATTATGATTCTGTTTCTAGTTTTAGTCATTGGCTAAATTCCTAATGTTTAACAGATTCATAATCTACTGTTTCTGGTTTGTGACTATGTGACACAATGGAAAAGCGGAATTCATTGGATAGAATTTCAAAACGTGGCAACCATAGATGTTGCATATTTGACCATGATAAAGTTGGTCAAAGATCTGAAGGATGATTCTCCTATTATTTAGATAGGATAAGGTAAATGTTGTTACCACATTCAATGTTGCTAAGGTAAATATTGCTAAGACAAATATTACCATGAAAAACGTAGTGGAAGTCATAAAAGACTTCAAGAAAACAAACCGTGGATTAAACAACATGTTCAAGAAGCAAATTTCATGGGAAATGCTTCAATTGCCATAAGAAGAGGAGAAGCTCTATATGAGTAGTGTTGGTACTATAATTTTGAAGATGACTTCTGAAAAGAACTACAACTTCAAAAAAATGCGACCAACATGTGGAGGAAGCTATTTTATCAGTTAATTACCTATTTTTAAAATAAGGTTCTCTACAATTAAAGAGATAAGACACTGTATGAGTTATGGAAGGGAATATACCCTTTATACAAATACCTTAAAAATGTGGGGGTGTCTTGCAAAGGTAACAACCTCATCACCAAAGCAATGACATGAGAAGTTCGGTATTGTCATGATGACAAACGACTTTAAGATTAATGAGTGTGATAAATGTATATATGTCAAAATTACCGACAATGAATATATTATTCTATGTCTGTATGTTGATGTCATACTCATTGTTGGAAGCACCAATGAAATGGTAAAATGTATCAATGGCATGTTAAATTCAAGATTTGACATGAAAGATATGAGACTAGACGATACGATTTTGGACATCCAAATCAAACGGTCACATGAAAGTCTCATATAGTCACACTATGTGGACAAATTCTTGAAAATTTGGGAAGGATAATTCTGGTATTGCCAGAACTCCAATAGACACGAGCCAAGATTTGTCCAAGAATAAAGGTTAAAATGTTGACAAGTGGAATATGCAAGGGTCATAGGCAGTTTGATGAGTTGCACTAGACTAGATATTACTTTTACTGTGAGCAGTTTAAGTAGATTCACAAGCAATCCAAGTGGAAATTACTGGAAAACGATTATGAGGGTATTGAGATATCTTAGATATACTCAAGATTATAGATTGTATTATTCCAGAGATCCTACTATTTAGAAGGATACTCCGATGCCAGTTGAATATCTGATATTCAAGATATCAAAGGCACAAGTGGATGGAAATCCTCAAGACAAACAGTTATAACCAGATCCATAATGGAATCTAAGTTTGTAGTTCTAGACAAGTCTAGAGAAGAATCCAAATAGCTTTAGAATTTCTTGGAGGATATTCCTGAATGGCCAAAGTATGTGCCCACAATATGCATATACTGTGATGACTAAGCAAAAATTGGTAGAGCACAAAGCTTTATGTATAATGGTAAGTTGAGACAAATGCATCATCAACATAATACTGTTAGACAACTGATCTCAAATGGAGTTATCTCTATTGATTTTGTAAGATCAAATGATAACGTTGCGGATCTACTAACCAAAAGGGTCAAATCGAGATCGGGTTGAGAAAACATAAAAAAGAATGTGACTAAAGCCTAGGAAAATTTAAGGCGCTATGTGAAGGAAAACCCTACCTAGTTGATTGGAGATCCCAAGATCTAGGTTCAAAGGGACAACCTACTTGCATAGACCTTGTGCGGTCACTGTGTGGGTTCTTCTCCCAAGTCCATTCCTATGATGTAAACAGTGATCAAAAGTGGAACAAGCTAAGCAATGCTTTTAATGACCATTGTGTGTTTCGGTGAGCCGAACAACATAAGTCACCTATGTAAGAGTGAAGTGGGGCCGCTTCAAGGAGACTATTGGGCATAGTTCTCTCAAACTCTCGCAGAACCAAGCGATGTCCATGGCTATACGGACATACCCATGAGAACCAAAAATTCTTGCTAGTGAAATAGTTGTGTGAGGTGTATCATCGTTTACAGAAACGGTAGAATAGTTCAAGGACATCACGTCTACTGGTCAACCAGTAAAGTAAATATACTTTCACAATGGAAGGTTCAAGGGTGGACACCTACCTATCCTATGTAGTTATTGGTCGTAGAACTATCACCACATCGAGTTATAATGTTTTGATTTAAATCAATTTCATTCATGTGGGAGATTGTTGAAAAAAATATGATGAATGAGAAATTGATGCTCAAAGTAGGCTTGTGAAATGAGTTAGGGAAAAAGGAAACGCTTATATCTCATATTGATGGGTTACCAAGTGTGAGATATGTTTATATACAAGACTCTACTTGGTGGTTATTGAATAACTTAAGCTTATATGATATGGGTAACGTGAATGTCCGGACCAGTCGGGCCCTCCGTGGGCTTGCGAATATTTTAACCCATTACGATATAATTTTCTTTAAATATAGCATTTTTAATATCTCAAATAAAAGGATAAATGATCAGAGATTATCCTTAAATTTGGATATTATTTTTTGAATAGTCTGGAATTAAAAGGATAAATATATGATAAGATATTATCTTTTAATTCATATATTATTGTGATAATGCTATTTGATAAATGATTTTTTTAAAAATAAAATTCAGATAATTCACAAGTTTTATTTCCAATGAAACTCCTACCCCTATAAATAGCATGCAAACCTACTAGGTTTTACAATGGCAAAAAAAAAAACAGAGAGATTTTCTATTACTTTTACTCTGTGATTTTCTAAAGTGTTTTCGGTGATAGAGGAAGGCAAGGTTACAGTTCGTGATCTCTGCAGACGTGCTACTACAGTTGATCATCTAGTTGATGTATCCTGAGAGACAGACGACCAACGTATTTCAAGCACCATAGGAGTGGCCGAAAATTTGTCTTAAGGAAACTGCGTTCGCACAGGCTCCAACTCGTTTCTACGCAATCGAATTACAGTTTATTTATTCGTTTTTTATTTTAATTACAGATTTATTTGTAATTAATTTTATTATGTTCGATCTAATAATATTATCAGTATTTATTTTTACTGTTTTATTATTATTCTTGGATTAGTAATGCCATCGTCTAACAGAAACTCTTTGACAAATTAGAAAACTTCACGGACTTTCTTCAAAAAGATTATTCGCGCGCAAAACATATTACAGACACAGGCAAACATATGCCAATCAAGGCCGTACCAACCAAGCGACGATGGTGTACTCGGCGAGGGCCTTGTCAATCTATCATTCAACAAGAAGGAAAAAGAAAAACTTTCTATAAACTCATCTTTAAAGCATTTCACTTCCCAATGTGCAGTTTACATGCACTGCCAATTCTTAGCATTTCTAACAATAATTTTCCCTTCAATTCTCAGTTAAAAGTTATTTTATGGCGATTGCAAATGTAATGGATGAGTATAGGAAGTTTACCTAAGCGAGCACAAGATGTGATGGAACACATTAATCAGTAGGATACAAGCAAAGGAAACAATGGCAATGAACAAGAAACTGCAAAAGACTGCAGATCAGAGAACATGGTATCAATATCGAAAGGGGTCCAAGAAATCGAACCCGGTGAAAAGGCATCCGACAAACCTATCTCCTTAAGGTTTAAATACACTTCTAATCAATGGTGCATTGGTAGAACAGAAAAAAGGCTCTTTATGTAAATCATTGCAGAAAAGCGTCTTGGTGCACCGGGAATACGTAGAACCTCCCCTGTTTGCTTCTCCGAATCGAACCATGCTGGCTGACGACTAGAACCACTATCTTCTAACAATATTTGATCACCCCTCCTAGAATATGCTATAGCTCTGGTTTGATATATACTTGTCAACAGCCATTCTTCACCAGATAGATAAATCAGCTCAGTCCATGATTCCTTTACTCCATATTCCTTCATCACCCACAAAATGATATGATCTTCATCGTAACGATTCGTATACTCCCGGAAAACACGCAAGCTTCCTCTCAACACCCCTACATTTTTATACCCGAAGTTTCTGAAAAAAATGTCGGGTTCAGGAACTTGATGGAAGTCCTCGGCCCCGAGATCGAGACCGAAGATCAATCTTCCCCCGAAATACTCATCACGTTCATCCCAATGCAGGGAACCATTTGCTTATGCACCGTCTTGTTTCTCACAGACAGGAATTTGATAAATCCTCTTCAATGAGTCAGTTTTCAAGCTGTAAATCATGACCGACTTTTCGGATGCTGTCATCCGCACCACCTTGTAGTCATCCGCATCATCATCGTCTGTACGACCTTCGAGAACAAGCTTGACATTGTTGTTGGTCTTGAAGGAGTGATGGAGATGGAGTTTGGCAAATGATGATCTTTTATAAGAGAACCCCATGACTTCGACACACATCTAAAGCGTGTAAGTGACTTCACCGGAAGCACACGTAGTATGTCGGTGATCACGTCGGTCGGGAAAGCAGCCATAAGTGGATTTATGTTTCAGGCACCGGAGTATTGTATAATTGTTCAACACTAAACGAGGAGAGTTGGTCATTGTTTAAGACAAGAAAGTGGATAGTATCAATGGCTTCCACGAGGAAAAGCACACGAAGCTCACTTTCTTATAAACTATTTTTAAAGTGTAAAATACACTAGAAGTCATTTAGTTACATGTTAAGTAACATATAGGTTATTTTTCTCCTAAAAACAACAATTCAATCGCTCAATAATAGGTTTAGAAACAAATATATCTTTTCTCTCTCTAAAAGTAACAATAAAACCACTCAATTATAGATTTAGGAACAAATAAGTCACTCAATTAAAAATTTCTGACAAACAAGTCACGTTGTCATTAAAACTAAAACAAGGGCTTGGTATAATAACAATTTTATCCATGCAAACTATGCATTCTATAATTTGGTTCTAATTCAAAATAATTCAATAAATTTAACTCCTTGTACTTAAAAATTTCGACACTACATCATCCTGACACACCCTCCGACAGACACAATCACTTCACTACTAGACAGTTGACAGAAAAATGGTACAGACTCATTATGACCTTAACGTCGCGTGTGTAACACCCCTTCCCGGCCTAGTCGAGAACCGGGTCGGAGTATGTTATCGATAATCAATATGATGATCGCTACAGTGATTTAGGCATAATCCGACAATTCTAGGGAATTAAAACGATGAAATGTTTATTTCGGTGTTGCAAAGAAATGCTAAGTCTATGCAGTAAGACAATGATTCGATATGACATAGTAACCTTGAATTTTAGGGCCAATTTTAAACTTTTAAAAGTTTTAGGGACTAATCTATAAATTTAGTAAAATTAGAGACCAATATGCAACTTTTCAGAATTATTATCAAGCTATTAACAGAAATACTTGTCACCGTATCAATACTCGAAGTGGCTGTATCGGTACGCCATGAACATTTTATAAATTATCAGATTCCAGTGACCAAAACTCGTATCGATATAGCCTTGGTCGTACACCTATGAGCCGTATCGATGCAATTTTTACAACCAAATTCCAGTGTTGACTTTTCATACCGATAAGCTAAATTTTGTATCGATACACCTAGTTGACCAGCTTTGACTTCGTCCAAATAGGCATAGCAAAATCGATACACCATCACCTGTATCGATACGCTCTACTCTATAATGACAGATTTAGTCTGGTTTTTATCTAATTTGACCCATGAAACATTATCCAAATCTTATGAAATTTTTCAGGCAAGTTTATAACACTATAATCTACTATCATGCCAAATTTCATAGCCATATAAATCCATTTACTATATTTTTACCTTTTTAGTGCAAATATGCATATTTTGCCACTTTTAGCCACTTTCAAAACACCATTTAGGACCTTTACCACTATTACAAGCCATATGCAATACATACACAACAAAAGGGCTAAAAGTGACTAGTTTAACTACTTTGCCACCATTCTAGGAGTTATTAGGGATGATATACATTACTTTAGCCTTGTAGTGACTTGCCAAAACTTCCAATGAACATTGATCTCGAAGCAATGACCCTTATAACCTGAAATGCATGAGATGAAATGCATTAGGCATACTTTGCCTAGTGAGGTAGCCAAAAACAATAATAATAATAATAATGAAATTATGCGATTCCAATCATGCTAGATCGATAACAATAAGATGACAATATCAATGCTATAACAATACCAATGCTATGACTATATCAATGACGTTTTTGACATTTATCAACGATATTTCCTTGGATCGAAACAAGATAGTGGATACGCAAACTCTTACGCCTCGCCAAATCAATGAATGGTCTAGTCCCTTCGCCTCGCCAATTGATCAATAACACAAACATCCCACCGCCTCGCCACAATAAAGACCGTAGTCCACCCGTACCAATGAGCTCATGAATTATATGGTATGCCAATTGTATCCAATGTCCTTTTGAATCCAAGGTTCAATTACGATATCAATGTCAATGTTACAATAGCAATGTCGGTGATCAATATTTCAATATCAATGCCAATGGTCTATTTTCCAATATCAATATCATTGATCAGTGTTTCAATATCAATGTTTCAATGACAATGACAATAACAATAACATTATCGATATTCAATAGTAATGGCAATATCAATATCAATATCAATGACTATACAATGCTTACATCAATGTCCAATGTCTATGAAAATAACACTATCAGTATCCAATGGTCAATATTCTATAATTCAATGCTTCGATGATGACAATGGCAATGACAATGTTTCTATAAACAATATTACAATGTAATAGCTTACCAAAGCTTACCAATGATGCCTCCAAAGAGGTTCGATGCAATATCCTTTAACAAAAAGGTTAGCTATGCAAAATTCAATAACAATGAAATCGGGAAAGCTCCTAGCTTAATCCCGAGACTCTGATTACACTCACCTTGATTTCTGAAGCTTCTACAGCTCTCGGATGACAACTCCTTTATTCTTTCAATTGGTTGGTTCCGATAGATTTGCTAATTCCTCCCCTTGTTGCTCTTGAACAAATATGGAGGAATAAGAATTACGATAGATTTCAATGGCAATAGCCAATTCCATAACACAAATTAGCTATGGAACAATAAGAGTTAAGTTAGGAAATCCCATGGATAATCTCCTAAAATTCGAAATTATTGAACATGAAATTAACCATGGATTAGCTATGGAATCAACAAATTGATAGTGGATTATTGCTTACCCAACCAATGGCTATTCAACGGGATCGATGAATCAAAGAAAACTTAAGCTTGAGTTCGAACTCCAATGGTGGTGCTTGCTTGGAGGTTGAAGACAAAGAAAGGTGATTGCTTCCTTTCTCAATCAGGTAAGAGCTAAGCTTTTCTAATCCATTTTTTTCATTTTTTAAGGCTGAAAGCTTTCCTTCATATGAAGGAAAGTGTTCTGATCACTCCACGTAAGTGGTGATTAAAATTGGAGAGGGGCTAATCGCAAGGTTAGTCCATCATTTTTCCAAACTTTATACTTTTGCCCCTAAACTTTCAACTTATACAATTTAGTCACTAAATATTTTTCGATGAATTCAATAAGGTCCTTAATCGATAAATTGACTTAGCTAGAGTCTAATGTCAATGTAATTGACTACACGGTCAAAGTCAATGCAATATTTGGACCTTTACAGTGCAGGGTTTCTTATCGCTGAATCCCAATTCCGACTAAATCAGTTTTTGGGGTGTTACATCGTGCTAGAAGATAGAGTCACTTCACTAATGAAATTTTTAAATATGAAGGGTTAAGCTTATTGAACTATTTTGAATTATGACCAAATTAATAGAATGCGTAAGTTTTTTGGAGTAAAATTGTTATTATACCATCTCTTGTTTCAATTTTAATGACATAATGACTTGTTTGTCACAAAATTTTAATTGAGTGACTTGTTTGTTCCTAAACCTATAATTGAGCGACTGAATTATTACTTTTAGAAGAAAAAATTTGTTTGTTCTTAAATTATAATTAAGTAACTAAGCAAAAGAGGACCAGTGGATACCAAGCAAAAAAAACTATAATTAAGTGATTAAATTATTACTTTTAGAAGAAGAGTAGTATCTTTGTTACTAAACTTATAACTAGGTGGCCTCTAGTGTATTTTACTCCTTAAAATACAATTTCTTTTTCTTTTCTTGAGCGGCCAGAGTTATTTTCCTTGCGTAGTATTATATGTTTCCGATCTTAATCAAATTTGTATATAAAAATCTTTGTGTTACCATCGATGAATATAGAATCGAACCGGTGTGGTGGTTGCTCACCTCATCTCTTAATCATGAGGTTAGGAGTTTGATTCTCGTCAATGGAAATAAAGTACATTTCATGGTCAGTCGTTTACCTCTTAGTGATAGCGCCCAGGCCGCGACGAGGGGATTAGTCACTGTTATCGGTGGTAGATACAAGGGTAAAATGACTCGAAATTTTCAATAATTAGTGGATTGATTTTTAAGTTCCAGTCAAATACCTAAATAACATGATAAATAATTACAGGGGTAAAATACCTAAATCAATACTCAACTTTGCTCTCAGACCTATTTTGGTCCCTTTAAATTATTTTATTAATATTTTGATATGACTTGAAATATTTTATTATTATTAAATATAAAAATTAATTTAAAATAAAAATAAATTATGTTTTATTATAAAATAAAAAATAAATAAAATAAAATAAAATAAAAACCTCGAATCTCAACACTCAAAACCTCAAACCACTTCCACTATCACCGGTCACCTACCCCTTCGCCAGCGTTACCCTCCCTGGCCCCCACCCCTTCACCGACATCATCTACCCAAATACCCCCAAACCAAGAAAAATTTATTAGATGGACCCGACTTATCACGTCACTTGTGGTCCCAGCTAATAAAGTACATCTATTTAATTTTTTTCCAAGGTGAATCATCACCTCTTTTTACATGTTAATAGAGAGTGGGTAATTATAGATAGTTATTTTGAAGTGGATGGATTTTATTAGTTGGAACCACAGATAACATGGTGAACCGGATCCATCTAATAAATTTTCCAAGCCAAAAGAGCTGATCTCAATCATCTTTTGAATCTTTCTCAGCGAATTTGTGCAGCACAAATAAGCAACTTGATTTATCCTTGGGAAAGTAGTGCTTTAAAAGTGCAGGCTGATGCAGCTAAAATCCAGCTATTGCTAAACATATTTCAAACCCTGAATACCAACAATCTCTCAACCATTACAGCCGGATTAATGAGGTCTCAAAATTCTTCCCCATTTGAAGGACAGATACATGGGACAAGCTCTCTTTATGCCGACGGACCAGCTCCAATTACTCAGAAATTTCAAAGTGAGCAACACCAGGGACTAGGTGTTGACAACTCATGGACATGTTTTGAAGGTTACGAAAGTCCTCATATGAGTGATTTACTAACGGGTAATTCAGTCTCAGCATTGGTTTCGGAATCTCCTAAGACTAGGAATTCGATGAACCGAATGGAAGACAACACCAACACCGATCACTACACAGCCATGTCACCGGGCTCTTTCATCTTCCAGGCAAGGGAGAAGCTAATGGATGACGAAACTGAGAGCTCCTCCTGCTGGAAAGATATTCTAGAGTGGATGGCCGGTGAGGGTAACGCCAGCGAAGAGGTGGGTGGTCGGTGAGGGCGAAAGTGATTTGAGATTTTGAGTATTGAGAATTTTTAGATCTTATTTTATTTTTTTATATAATAATAATAAAATATAATTTATTTTTATTTTAAATTAATTTTATATTTAATAATAATAAAATATTTCAAGTCATATTAAAAATATTAATAAAATAATTTAAAGTGACCAAAATAGATCAAAAAATAAAGTTTAGTGAGTAAATTGATAGTTTTGAAAGTTTGGTGACCAAAATAGGTCTGGGAGCAAAGTTGAGTAATGATTTAGGTATTTTACCCTAATTACAATTAAATATATATAGAAACTCGAAGACTCAACTTGAATCGAAAAAATTTCAAATATAAATTGAGTTGTAAAATATGACGCGTCAACTCGAGTGACTCGAAATTTTTTGACTCCACTCGACTCGATCGAACGCTTACACCTAAGAGTAATTGTGACGGTCAGGCTCGTTTGTGTGGGTTCGAGTTGGGTATTTTCATATTCAAGTCTTTTTGTGTTTAAATTTTTCTCATATTTAAGCTATTTTGGATTCGATATTTTTGGATTTAGTTTTAGGTCGGATCCAATTTTATTTTGCATTAGATGTAATTTTATATACATAATTTAAATGGTTATAATTATATCTGAATATTAATTATTAACTTACTATTATTTTTAGGTAAAAAAATTTAAATTGTAATATAATAATTTTAATTATATTTTTATAAAATTATTTATCTGATGAAATAATTAACAAATTGAATTGCATAATATGTACTAAGTATTTTCAAATTCTAAACTTGCATAATATTTTTTGTACTTTGATTATATAAACCTATTGGTTTTAACTAGTCCTGTAAACGAACCGAATGAACACGAACAAGAATATGTTCATGTTCGTTTGTTTAATTTTAACTGAACAAATAAATGAACACAAACATTTAAGCGGACATAATTTTTTTTTCGTATTCGTTTGTTAAGGAATGCATCTTGTTCGTGTTCGTTTATCTTCGTTTGTTTAGATGATAAATGAACACAAGCGAACGAACATAAAATGACATATGTAAATAAATTTAAACGAATATAAACGAACGAACATATGTGAATAAAGTTAGTTTTTTAAAATATAATACTATTGTTATAAAAAAATAATAAATATAAATAGATATATGTGAATAAATTTGAACGAACATAAATGAACGGATTACCGAACGTTCACAAGCGTAAATGAACAAACGAGCCCTTTGTTCGTGTTCGTTCATTTAACTCGTTTGTTCATTTAATTAAATTAACATGAAATCTTGTGCATGTTCGTTCGTTTAATAAATAAACAAACATAAACGCCGAACGGTTCACGAACTGCTCGTTCCTTTACAGCCCCAGTTTTAACATAATATATATATATGATGTTATTTATACATTAATCGAGATTTTTTTATTAGTTTTTTAGTGTTTTAAATTCTTAAACTATATTGTTTCATCTTTTCTGTTAAAAACATATTTACTGTAGCTTTTAGTTTGCATAATTTCTATAAGTTGTTTTTATTAGAGTTTAGTGGGTTAGTAGGAGCAATATCCCCTTTTTCCCTCCCTAAGTAGAAATTGTTCCAAAAAAATAGAATTGTAAAGTAATGCCAAATAAAATGCAACATTGATTTTTTCACCGTTATGCGAGTCAGCATTGGCGTACAAATCTTATCACTGGCCTTTTAACGGATGATGGTTCTTTTCACGAGGATAATAATATTGTGCAAAATATCGATGTGGAGTACTTCTCTACTTTATTTACTTCAGCTGCCACTGGCGACTCATCTGAGATTCTACAAGAAATTAATCTTCGTACTTCAGTCGAAACGAACGTCCTATTGCAGGAATTTACCCTGAAGAATGATTATGTAGCACTGCATTAACTTCCGGCCCTGATGAGTTTGGAGCAGTTTTTTATCAACGTTTCTGGGGCATTATTCGAAGGGAGGTTTCGAATTTCTGTATTAAGGCCCTCAAAGGAGAAGCTTCTATTGATAACATAAATGGTACGCATATTGTTCTAATCCCTAAGGTCTCAAATGCTAGAACAATGGCTCAGTTCCGATCAATTTCTCTTTGCAACGTGTTGTTTAAAATTGTCTCCAAAATGTTAGCAAACATGCTCAAATGTTCCTCGACGTATGCATTGACGAAGCACAAAGCATTTTCATTCCTGGCAAGACTTATAACAGACAATGTAATAGCAGCCTACGAGATCCTTCGCTCTTTTAAAGAGAAGAATTTTGGCCGTTTTTATCATTTCTTTAAAGTTGGATATGAGCAAAGCCTATGACCTTGTTGAATGGATTTTCCTCGAACATGTGATGCACAAGATAGGCTTCTCAGAATTATGGATTGAGATGATCATGTGTTGTATTAATTTTGTCTCCTATTCAGTTGTTGTTTATGGGAGATTTTCCCCAACGCGTGGACTTCGACAGGGTGACCCGCTGAGCCCATATATTTTCCTTCTCTATGGTGAGGGCTTATCATCTCTCCTCAGAACAGCTACAGTTAATGGCACCATAAAAACATCAAGAATAGCATGAGGTGCTCCATATATTTCAATAAGTCCAGTGTCTTCTTTTTCGAAAATGTCCTTGATGCAAACAAATCGGATGTTTGTCGTATCCTGAAAGTTGATGAAGTTGACAATTTCGAAATGTATTTGGGGATTACCGGCGATTGTTGGAAGAAACAAGAAGCAGACATTTTGATATCTGAATGATAGATTTGGTAACAGAGTTTTGTCATGGAGTACAAGGCCATTATCAGCGGGTGGAAAGGAGGTATTTATAAAATCTATACTTCAATCAATCCCATTCTTTGCAAGGTCATGCATTTCATTGCCCATCTCATTTTGCAAAGAATTAGAGGCGATTTTGGTGGCAAAAATCAGCCTCTAGAAGAGGGATCCAGAGATTTGGGCAAAATAGATGGTCGATTGGAAATGGGACAAACGTTTTCATTTGGAACGATTTCTGGCTACCGAACCTAGCATCCTTTTACACGGGTGGATCATCTATCTATGGTTTCGGACCTTATTCTGCCATCCGAACGAATCTGGAATGCTCCCCTAAACTGACAACATTCTCAGCATAAAACTGCCGTATCATGAACAGGCCATCCGTATTTGTAAGAAAACGGTGGGATTTGATTAGAGTAAACTTTATAAATGGTTATTATGTGTATTTTATTTTTTTCATCAAATTATAAATAGTTACATTATTAGTATTATTATTATTAAAATTACTAAAGAGTTATATTTGGATACGTTAATTCAAAATTAATGGGGTAAATTAATCAGGGGCGGAAGCTGCTAAGGACTTATGGGGCCATGATTTTTACCTTTTAAAATTTTAATTTTTTAAAAAATCTATATTAAACTTTAAAACTTTAAATATTTTTAATTAAATTATCTCTTATAATTTTTAAAAAATTTCATTAAATTTTTTAAAATTATTAAAAATTTTAGTTAGGCCCTAAAAACTTTTGAAAACTTTTATTTTAAGCCTCTAAATTTTTTAAAAATTTAAATTGGCCTCCTCTAATTATTTCACTAAATTTTGCCACTGACATTAACTCAAAAGTTACAATTTCTTTTTTTCTGAAATTATAACTAAAATAACAGTATAGTACTTATCAAATTTTTTAAAAGAACCTTTCCAAAAATTAAAATACATGACTTTTTAAAAAATTATAGAAATGTTTTTCTAAAATACAATTATAGAAAACAAACACAAATCATAATTTTAAAAATATAAAATTTCAAAAAAATATAAGTGAATAAAATTAACCATTCGATACCTTTTAAGGACTATTTATTGTAATAAGTGGAAGTGAGAGGGCAAAGCCCACCAAATTCTCTGCTCCCCTAATATATACAACACGTCGGTCGTTCTATTAAATCTAAATTAACCGATTAATATATTAAATATCAATAATTATAGGCTTAATTCAAAAATAGGTGTCTAAATTATACATTTTTCTGAAATAGATATTTTTTGCTGAAATATGTGTCTAAAGTTTTATTTCGTTAGTGTTTTAAGATAATACTTCTAAAAAAATTATCACCCAATAATAAATTGACACGTGGCTTTTGTTTTTTATTTATTTTTTAAGAAATAAACTGTAAATAAAATAAAATAAACAATATCTCATAATTTTTAAAAATCACAAAATAATCTCTAAAGCCCAAAAACGTTAAATCTAAAATTGACGCCACTATAGTCGTTGATAGCCTCGTCGAACCATGTTGTCGCCATCGTTTGAGGTCAAAATCTATTTCTCCTAATCACCTATCGTCAATAACCGGTGGGAGGGGTGTCAATTGGACGTCGGACGACGAACACAAAAGGCTCTAGTTGTTCGATGTTCGATTGGCATGCCTCTCGCCGGTTACCAGCGATGGGCGGTTAGAAAAAATGAGCGATGATCTCAAGTGGCAGAGTCCGGCGAGACTATCGACGGCAGTAGTGGTATCAATTTTGAAATTTTGAGGTATGAAGTTTTAGAGATTTGAGACTTTTTTTAGAGATTTTAAGACTTTTTTAAAAAATATTTTCTCTTTTTTCAATTTTTTATTAAAAAAGTAAAAAAATAAACATAAAGATACATGTTAAATTCTGATTGGATGATAAATTTTTTTAACGGTATTACTTTAAAATACTAACGGAATGAAATTTTATGCACATATTTCAGCCAAAAAACAGTAGGCACTTATTTCAAAAAGTGTATAGTTTGGGCACCTATTTCTGAGTTAAGCCTATAATTATTGATATTTAATATATTAATCGATTGATTTAGATTTAATAGAATGACTATAGAGTTCGACTCTATTAACTTGACGTGTTGTATATATTAGGGGTATGAGTGGTTCACCCATTCTGATGTGGGTGGAGAACTATTGTAGAGTGGAGAGAGATTGTACAGAGGTCTCGAGTGTGTAGAGTTGGTCATCCCCTTACTTTTCGTTCTAAGGGGTATTTATAATCGAGAGGCATTATTCGATGGGATTGGGCCAAGCCCTGTGACTGCTACTGGTGGGTCGTCAAGATGGGACCTGGTCTTTAGTCAATTGGCTTTTTCAGTCTAGTCTTTGGTTGCCAGATAGTAGACTTAACTGGCCAATCAGATGGACTCAATGACTAGGGGTGTTCATTATTCGGTTTTAACCGACTGAAAGAAACTTTTTCGGTTAATTCAATGGTTAATTTTAGGTTTGGTTAACAGTTAATTTTTTTTGGGATATTCGGTTTCGGTTAATTCGGTTCGAAACAGGTTAATTAATCGAATTAACTGAAATTATTATATTATATATATTACATTATTTTTGGTCATTGAACTTTTAAAAATTATAAAATGGTCATTAAACTTTAATCAAATTAGCATAACATAAAAGTTCAGCGACTAAAAAGATCATTTTAGCATAAGGCTAAAATACTTAAATCATCACTCAACTTTGCTCGGTGACCTATTTTGGTCACTGAACTTTCAAAACGATTAATTTACCTACTAAACTTTACTTATTGACATATTTTGATCACTCTGGATTATTTTATTAATATTTTGGTATGACTTGACATATTTTATTACTATTAAAAATAAAAATAATTTAAAATAAAAATAAAATAACTTTTATTATTATTAAATAAAAATTAATTTAAAATAGGGTAAAATACTTAAACCATCACTCAACTTTGCTCTCTGACCTATTTTGGTCAATAAACTTTTAAAACGTTCAATTTACTCATTGAACTTTACTTTCTGACCTATTTTGATCATTCTGAATTATTTTATTAATGTTTTGGTATGACATGGCATATTTTATTATTATTAAATATACAAATAATTTAAAATAAAAATATTAGGTAAATTACACAAACCATCACTAAACTTTACTCTCTGACCTATTTTGGTTACTGAACTTTAAAAACGACTAATTTACTCACTAAACTTTATACATTGACCTATTTTGGTCGCTCCACCGTTAATCTATTAAAATTGTTATGACGTATCGTAAATAAATCTGTCCCAGCATAGCTCGTTGTGCTGCATTATACTCAAATTTCTACAACTCATTTTCTTCTCTCTATCTCTCTCGCAACCTTGACTGCCATGATGGGTCCATCACCTCCCCAAAACCTTAATCCCTTAACCAAACCCAAATCGATAACCCAAGTCTTATCCAAAACCAATATAGTCAAAACATCGATAGGTCTTCTTCCATCACTACCTCTCCTATAAACCTTAACCTGCAAAATCCCCAAAAAAAACCAAACTCAAATATGGAACCAAATTCAATTGAAAGGTCATTAAAGTGAAAACAATCATACGTGTCTTACACAATCGCTTAGTGGAGTGGACCTCCTTGTCACCATTTCTTCCTTGAGGTGCTTAAAGATGGTTGTACCATTGACCAATTTAAAGTGTAATTGTTTTTACCCTTATAATAATTTATTTTCATTGTTTATTTAGGGGATGTTGAAAATTCGTGAAATTTGTTTGTGTGGGTATAAGAAGGGAGTTTATATGTTTGGTTGTGTTGATCTTTGCGACTTTCTGCTTTAACATCCTACTATCCCCAAACTTTCTAACCTTTCAAGTGTTTCCACTATATTCAATGGTAAAAATTCAAGAGTCTTTCACAGTCTTCCACCTAGAGATAGGTAGGTCAGTTCAACAAACCTTGTTTGGAGTCATTGAGGTAACATAAATGGAAAGCTTTTAGCAATTATGTTTGGTTGAAAGTACCTTCGAATGACGAAATTAGTAATAGAGAGGGAAAGGGAGAGAAATATTAATATTTTATTATTTATTTATAACATTTCATAACGGCGTTAATATATTAACGTCGAAGTGATCAAAATTGGTCAATGTATAAAGTTCAGTAAGTAAATTGATCATTTTTAAAGTTCAGTGACCAAAATAGGTCAAAGACCAAAATTCAATGATGATTTGTGTAATTTACCCAATAATTTATTTTTATTTTAAATTATTTTTATATTTAATAATAATAAAATATGCCAAATCATACCAAAATATTAATAAAATAATTTAGAGTGATTAAAATAGGTTAGAAAGTAAAGTTCAATGAGTAAATTGAGCGTTTTGAAAGTTCAGTGACCAAAATAGGTTAGAGAGCAAAGTTGTAACACCCCATCCCTGACCTAGTAGAGAACCGGATCTGAAGATGTTATCGGAAAACATATTTGGAGATCGGAAGCTAAATTGAAATTCAAAAACTTGTTCGAATTGACTATTATTCTCTTTTTACACTAACATATTAACTACTTACTCAAATTGGGGTCAATTTTAATCTTTTTTGAATTTTAGGGACCAAATTGTAAATTCTAAAAATTAAGGGTCCTTAGCCGAAATTCAGGTTATCATACTAAACTTAAACTTACTAATTATTATCCTATGCAATTTCATTACTAATGGAGGTCATTTACCTATATGATTAGACGATACAATATTTAGTGACCATTTTGTAAACTGTTCAAAACTGTTTTTTATTCGGATTAACCTATCAAGTGATTTCCAAACCTTACTAGATTTTACCAGCAAACTAATAATCAGTAACTCTAATAGCACACCAAATTCAAGAATATTTCAAACCCATTTAGTTTTCCACCATTTTAAGCTAAACATGCATTTTTAACCTTTTTAACCTTATCTAACATATCATTTAAACCCCTTTAAGGTTATTACAAACCATAGACAATATACACGTAACAAAATGGGTAGGTTAAACATTTTTAGGTCCTATGCCACCTTATTAGGAGTTTCAAGGTGAAAGATAAACATACATATATAGATGATGTGACTTGCAACCGCAACTACACGATCGGAGCTCGAAATGCTTCAAGGTCCTAAAATGCATGAGACACACAAATGTTAGGCTTACATAGCCTAGTGAGGTAGTCATAACGAATGTAGAACATATTGCTATTGACATGGATGACATAGTGCATGCTTAGATGACATAAATATATCACAAATCATATATATATATATATATATATATATATTTTCATGCTTAAGCCAAATGTCATATTTTTTAAATCAAAAGTACGTATCATTTCCTTGGACATAGCAACCAATAGATACGCGGATCCCCCTGTACACCACACATATCGAAAATAGGCTGTAGCCTTGAGTCGCTGCTCCAGAATCCCTCACACAATCCAACCTTTTCTCCCCACATATGGGTCGTAGCCCCAGACCACAGTCCAACCCTTACATAGTGAGCTCAAATAACCCTATGGCATGCCAATGTTCACGAGTGTCCAAGATTACATAATTCATCATAAACTTACCTTTGCGCCCGTGGAGCGCATCGTATCGAATTTTAATTTGAGCCTTTAGCTCCATAAATCATATCATAGCATATTAGGTCAAAGTTTCGCATATAAAAATATTGTGAATATCACATAAGAAATTGCAACATATCAAACAACGTTGAGAACTTACTGTGCTCACCACTGGAAACCACATATGCTCTACTTAAGCGCTTAATCAAATGCAAATTTAAATAGAAAATAAATGCAATGGGATGGCACCTAGCCTATCCCTTGACACAAGTACACTCACCAGGTCCAAATTTATGATTCGTCTCAGATAGTCGGATTAGCTAATAATTTGAACCTCTCTACTTGGAAGATTTGACTATGCCATGCCTTTTAACAACTAAATAAAAATAAAATAAAATGTGTATTCAATCATAATTTTGATACACATAACGTTTCTTAACTTATAATGACATCTATATTCGAATTAGGATTTAGGGTTGCTTACCCAATTCCAAGCTTTTTTCTCCACTTATTCGAACAGCCCTCAAGTGCTTTATTTCTCTCATTCATTTTTCAATTGCGCAACACCCCACCCCCTATTTATATACAAACAGCCGGCCTCCCTATTGTTTTCTCCAAGCTCCACGCATGTTGGAGCCGTGAAAAGCTTTAAGGGGCATAACCCTTATGCTTGCCCACGTGGTGGACAAAACATTGCCACTTTGTGCCATGTTTTCCCAACGTGAGAAGGGAACGGCAATTTCCTTCAATATGAAGGAATTAGCTATGGCTCGTGGGTCCCTCGATTCTTTTTTTACTAATATTAATAATATTTAATAAAATGTTATAGTTAACCCGAATAACCTTCGTTGCTTCAAATTAGATACAAGGTCGAGCAAATTACATCATTCAAACATAACCGGTACAAAATATTTGATCATCGAAACCTAGTTCTGACTAGACCAGTTTTCGAGGTGTGACAACTCTCCCCCATAAGAAAATTCATCCTCGAATTTTCATTCTACCCGAATAGGTGAATGTATTGCTTCAGCATTGTTTCTTCTGGCTCATACGTTGCTTCTTCAACTGAATGATTCCTCCAAAGGACTTTCACTAAGGGTATAAATTTATTTCGAAGCCTCTTGACTTCTCGTGCGAGGATCTGTACTGGTTCTTCTTCTTATGTCAGATTAGACTGAATTTCCACAGACTCCGGCTCGATCACATAGGAAGGTTCTGATCGGTACTTTCATAGCATAAATACGTGAAAAACATTATGGATTCAGCTTAACTCCTCGAGGAGAGCTAGTTGGTAGGCAATAGGTCCAACTTTCTCGATCACCTCAAATGGGCCTATGGAACGAGGGCTTAATTTTCCCTTTTTGCTAAAACGAAGGATCTTCTTCCATAGAGATACTTTAAGGAAGGATTTCTCGCCAACATCATACTGAATGTCCCTTATTTTTAAATCTGCATAGGCTTTCTGTCGATCAAATGCAACTCTGAGTCGATCACGAATAATGGTTACCCTTTCTTCGGTTTCCTGAAGTAAGTTAGGTCCTAACACCTTGCTTCACCAAGTTCGGTCCAACAAAGAGGGGTTCTATATTTTCTTCCATAAAGAGCTTCATAAAAGGCCATTTTAATTGAAGTTTGGTAACTATTGTTGTAGGCAAACTCCACCAATGGCAGGGATTTCTCCCACGTATTTCTGAAATCGATAATACAGGCTCGTAGCATATCTTCCAGAATCTACAATGAAGAATTGAAATTGGTACGAAAATGATTATACACACAGATCAAGGAAAAATATAAGGTTACCTGAATAACCCTTTCAGATTAACCATCAGTTTGAGGGTGGAAAGTAGTGCTTAAGTGCACTCGAGTTTCCAGCACATCTTGTAGGGTTCTCTAAAATTGAGATACGAATCGTGGATCATGATCAGAAATGATGGATATAGGAACTCCATGCAAACGAAAGACTTCACGGATGTACAGTTCTGTAAGTTTAGGCAAACTGAAATCCATTCTCACTGGAAGGAAGTGAGCTGACTTGGTGAATCGATCCACAATGACCCATATAGCATCATTTTTCTTCGGTGTCATTGGTAGCCCACTTACGAAATCCATCGTGATGCACTCCCACTTCCACTGTAGAAGCTCGATAGGTTGTAGAGGACCGGTAGGCACTCTGTGCTCGACTTTAACCCGTTGGCAAGTTAAACACCTAGCCACAAAGTCAGTAATCTTCTTCTTCATTCCGGACCACCAATATAGTTCCTTGAGATACTTTTACATTTTAATAGCTCTAGGGTGAACAGAAAAAAGGGCTCGAATGAGCTTCACTCAGAATTTGATTCTAAAGATCTTCACCATAGGGAACACAGATGTGGTTACGGAAACACAATAGGCCTTCAGAATTCATAGCAAAATCGGGATCCGAATTATCTTTGATCTTGGCAATGATAGGTCGCAACTTCTCATCAGATTCTTGGAGTGCTTTGATTCAAGACACAATGGTCAAATGAATTCTTAACTCGGCTAGCAATTTACCATGCTTCTTGAGCCAAAAGTGAGCATTCAAGCATTTCAAGGAAGAAGTGGGTTTTCGGCTAAGAGCATCAGCCACCATATTGGCTTTACCGGGGTGATAGTCAATAACTAGATCATAATCCTTCAACAATTCCATCTATTGGCACTGACGAAGATTTAACTCTTTCTGAGTTAGGAGGTACTTCAAATTTGTGGTCAGTGTATAGGTAACACTTCTCACCATAAAGATAATGCCGCCAAATCTTCAAAGCGAACACAACTGCGACGAGTTCTAGATCATGATTCGGATAATTTAGCTCATGAGGCTTAAGTTGACGTGGGGCATAAGCTATGACTTTGCCTTCTTGCATCAGAACACAGCCTAACCCCAAGTGGGATACATCACTGTACACGGTGAAATCTTTGCCCGACTCAGGTTGTACCAAGATATGGGCATGAGTAAGGACTTGCTTGAGCTGATCGAAATTTCTTTGTTGATCCACAGTCCACACAAAAGGAGTGTCCTTACAGAGGAGCTTCATTACGGGTACAGCATCGAAAAAAATCCCTTAATGAATCTACGATACTAGCCTGCAAGGCCCAGAAAACTACGAACTTCTCCCACATTCTTTGGAGGGATCCAGTCAAGAATTACCTAGATATTCTTAGGGTCCACTTGAATTCCTGTAGAAGAGATTACATGTCCAAGAAAGGATACTTCAGACAACCAAAATTCACATTTACTGAACTTGACATAGAGTTGTTTCTCCCGAAGGGTCTGAAGCACGATCCGAAGATGTTCTTCATAAGAAGCAGAGTCTTTAGAATAGATCAGAATGTCGTCTATAAAGACAACCACAAACTTATCGATATAGGGCCGGAATACACGATTCATCAGATCTATAAAGGTTGCAAGTGCATTCATGAGCACAAAAGGCATCACTAGAAATTTATAGTGACCATATCTAGTCCGGAAGGCAGTCTTTGGAACATCGAACTCCTTTACCAGCATTTGGTAGTATCCAGATCGAAGATTTATCTTGGAGAAGACAAAGGAATCATTTAGCTGATTAAAGAGGTCGCCGATCCTCGAAAGTGGGTACTTATTCTTAATCGTGACTTTATTCAACTGACGATAGTCAATGCATAGTCGCATCGATCCATCATTCTTTTTGACAAACAAGACCGGTGCTCCCCAAGGTGAGGAACTCAGTCGAATAAAACCCTTATATTGGAGGTCTTGGATTTGAACTTTTAACTCCTTTAACTCTACCGGAGCTATTATGTATGGAGTAATAAAGACTGGTGTAGTCCTCGGTTGCATTTCGATTCTGAATTCTACTTCTTAGGTCGGAGGGAGTCCTTGAAGTTCATCGAGAAATACATCAGGGAATTCTTTCACCACCGGCATGTTTTTGAGTTTTGGATCCTCTTTAGACTCTATAGCATACATGATAGCTTCACTAGGCTCAAGTTTGGTTTTCATCAAGGTTATGTTTTCCTTGCTGAGTCCATAGAGATAGCTTTTTTTTTTAGCAGTCTACCCAGGCTTGATGTTCAACTAACCAATTAAGGCCTAGGATAAGATCAAACTCACGGAAAGGTAAGGCCATCAAATCGGCCGAAAATGGGATCCCTTGGATCCTCAGAGGACAAGCTTTACAGATTAACTGTACAATCACACTATCTCCTAGTGGGTTAGAGACAGCTATCTCAAAAGCAATGGGTCCAGATTCTAGGGCATACTTTTCAATCAACGGTTCACTAATGAAGGAATGCGTAAAGCCTAGATCTATCAAAGAATAAACAAGATCATAACATAATTCTATCATACTTGCAATCACATCAGGATTATCCTCTTGTTCTCGACCTCGAACATGATACATTTGTGCTAAGGTTTGAGGATCACATCCAACTGAGGGAGTGTTAGTGTTGCGAGGTCTTTCTGCTGATCCAGACTGCACTTGTTTTACTTTTTTTGCCTTATTAGGGTTGTTTTGAGAAGCCACGAAGGTATGAGCATTAGGATTCTGCAGACATTGCCTGATAAAGTGGTCTGATTCACCACAAAGATAACAAGACCCAAATTGTCTACGACATTGTCTAGGATGTCTCTTCTGACAAAAGTTGCATATGGGAATCAGAGAACTTTTCCCAGAACCGCCCGTACTATTGACTAAAGCTATATGAGTAACAGATGTCCCTGAAGATTGGGGTTGTGGTGCATATCATGTCTTTGGTAGCTGTTGAAAAGTGGCAGACTTCTAATCCTACTGTCTACCCTTCTTTTGCGGTGTAGGAGACTTGGAATCATCTCGAAACCTCTTATCAGTTCTGGCTTGGTTTCCCTTCCTTCTTTCATATGCCTTCTGAGAGGCTTTAGTAGCAATCGATCGGTTAACTAGAGTCTAAAAATCCTCTATCTCCAAAGCAGTGAAGAAAGAACATAGTTCACCACAAAGGCCATCGATGAACATTCTGCACTTCTCTTTTTCTGTACGTATGATCTTTGAACCATACCTCGAGTACTTACAGAAATCGTGTATGTACTTCTCCACGGGTCTTCTCCCTTGTCTTAGATGGAGGAACTTCTTACGCCTCTCGGCAAGATAATTATCACTAATATACTTTTTACGAAACTCCTAAAGGAAAAGTCCCAAATAATCCCATGCTCGGGCGTTGTAAGTGTCACCGTGTCCCACCAGCTCTAGGCTTCCTCAGAAATCAAGGCCAGAGCACACTCTAGTTTGTGCTCCTCCGGGCACTTCATTTGTTTATTCAGCACTTTTAGTGTATTCTCCAGCCAGTATTTCGCGGTCTCGGGATTATCCAGGTCTTGGCCGGTGAACGTGTAGACAGATATTGCTTTAGCTTGTCAATAGGGGCTCTCGAAGCAGGCAGAGAAGCCTCAGTAGGTGGGGAAGGTGGTTCTTGTCGGAGAGACACCACCACTTATTTAATCATGTCCGCCATGGACATCAGATACGCCTGCTGAGGGGGTGGTATTGGTGGAGGGTGAGGTGATTCGTTTTGTCCCAAACGCTCAGGTTGGATTTCAGGCCTCACATTGTCCCTCTGAGTTGAGGAGGAGCCTGGATGAGGTTCGTTCACTACCCTTCTATCGGTAGGACCAGACATTTTGAACCTAATTCCACAGAAATATTAAATCGTGTAAGTTGCAAGTCATAGATAGCGTATATAAATAACTCTTGGGTGGCATATACACTTGCAGACTCATGACTGGCCTTAGTTTAGTCCTAGAATCGACTAAACTCTAGCTTTGATACCACAAATGTAACATCCCTCCCCAGCCTAATAGAGAACCAGATCTGAAGGTGTTATCGAAAAACATATTTAGAGATCAGAAGCTAAATCAGAATTCATAAACTTGTTGAAATTGACTATTATTCTCTTTTTACACCAACTTATTAACTACTTACTCAAATTATGGTCAATTTTAGTCTTTTTCAAATTTTAGGGACCAAATTGTAAATTTTACAAATTAAGGGTCCTTAGCCGAAATTCAGGTTATCATACTAAAATTAAACTTACTAATTATTAGCCTGTGAAATTTCATTACTAACGGAGGTCATTTACCTATCTGATTAGACGATACAATATTTAGTGACCATTTTGTAAATTGTTCAAAACTGTTTTTATTCGGATTAACCTATTAAGTGATTTCCAAACCTTACCAGATTTTACCAGAAAACTAATAATCAGTAACTCTAATAGCACACCAAATTCTAGAATATTTCAAACTCATTTAGTTTTCCACCATTTTAAGCTAAACATGTTTTTTAACCGTTTTTAACCTTATCTAACATATCATTTAAACCCCTTTAAGGTTATTACAAACCATAGACAATATACACATAACAAAATGGGTAGGTTAAACATTTTTAGGTCCTATGCCACCTTATTAGGAGCTTCAAGGCGAAAGATAAACATACATATATAGATGATGTGACTTGCAACCGCAACTACACGATCGGAGCTCAGAATGCTTCAAGGTCTTGAAATGCATGAGACACACAAATGTTAGGCTTACATAGACTAGTGAGGTAGTCATAATGAATGTAGAACAGATTGCTATTGACATGGATGACATAGTGCATGCTTAGATGATATGAATATATCGCAAATTATATATATATATATTTCATGCTTAAGCCAAATGTCATATTTTATAAATCAAAAGTACGTATCATTTCCTTGGACATAGCAACCAATGGATATGCGGATCCCCCTATACACCACACATATCGAAAATATGCCGCAGCCTTGAGCCGTAGCTCCAAAATCCCTTACACAATCCAACATTTCCTCCCCACTTATGGTCCGTAGCCCTGGACCGTAGTACAACCCTTACATAGTGAGCTCAAATAACCTTATGGCATGCCAATTGTATCCAATGCTCACAAGTGTCCAAGATTACATAATTCATCATAAACTTACCTTTGCGCCTGTGGGGCGTATCGTATCGAATTTTAATTTGAGCCTTTAGCTCCACAAATCATATCATAGCATATTAGGTCAAAGTTTCACATATAAAAATATTGCAAATATCACATACGAAATTACAACATATCAAACAACGTTGAGAACTTACTGTGCTCACCACTGGAAACCACATATGCTCTACTTAAGCGCTTAATCAAATGCAAATTTAAACATAAAATAAATGCAATGGGATGGAATGGCACCTAGCCTATCCCTTCACACAACTACACTCACCAGGTCCAAATTTATGATTCGTCTCAGATAGTCAGGTTAGCTAATAATTTGAAACTCTTTACTTGGAAGATTCGACTATGTCGTGCACTTCAATAATTAAATAAAAATAAAATAAAATGTGCATTCAATAATAATTTCAATACACATAACGTTTCTGAACATGTAATGACATCTATATTCGAATTAGGATTTAGGGTTGCTTACCCAATTCTAAGCTTTTTTCTCCATTTATTCGAATAACCCTTAAGTGCTTTCTTTCTCTTCTTCGTTTTTCAATTGCGCAATACCCCACCCCTATTTATATACAAACATGCGGGCTCCCTATTTTTTTATCCAAGCTCTATGCATGTTGGAGCCGTGGTAAGCTTTAAGGGGCATAGTCCTTATGCTTGCCCACATGGTGGACAAAACATTGCCACTTTGTGCCATGTTTTCCCAACGGGGGAAGGGCACGGAAATTTCCTTCAATATGAAGGAATTAGCCGTGGCCTGTGGGTCCCTCGATCCTTTTTTTACTAATATTAATATTATTTAATAAACTATTACAGTTAATCCGAATAACCTTCATTGTTTCAAATTAGATAGAGGGTCGAGCAAATTACATTGTTCGAACATAACCGGTACAAAATATTCGATCACTGAAACCTAATTCTAACTAGACCGGTCTTTAGGGTATGACAAAAGTTGAGTGATGATTTAGGTATTTTACCCTTTAAAATAAAACCCCAAACACTCAAGTCCCTAAATCACTTTCACCCTTAGCGGAATCATTCACCTACTCGTCGGTGTCGGCATCACCCACCCATTCGTCGGTATCGATTTTATTCAACTGTACAACTTTGTGCTTTTGCATGAGAGGAAGAATCTGCAAACAATAACTTCAAAAATTAGCTACAATTCAATGAATAGTAAACAACTGAAAAATTACAAGAAACCAAAGCTTATTCATATCAGATGACATACTCAAAATGAAAATTGTTGAAATCAATGTTGGCATACTCAAGAACTACAAACTAAAATCATATCATATGTGGAATGGGATTTCTTCATTTACATAGAAATTAACATTGAAACAAATAAACCTTGAGAAACTTACTTTTTGGAGGAATGATGAGTTTGGGGAATAGAAGACAATTCAGCAACCAAAGACAATTCAGGACCAGATTGAGTGAAATAAGAAGGCCAACCTTTCAACAGTTTCGGACTAAACATTTCTCTCAGTGTCCCATTTGAGCAAAATTATGGGTAAGGGTGATGCCAGCGAAGGTGACATCGATGAATGGGTGGGTGATGTCGACGCCGGCGAGTGGATGGATGATTTCGGTGAGGGTGAAAGTGGTTTAGGGATTTGAGTATTTGAGGTTTTATTTTACAGTACTTTTTATTTAATAATAATAAAAGTTATTTTGTTTTTATTTTAAATTATTTTTTATATTTAATAAAAAAAAATATGTCAAATCATACCAAAATATTAATAAAATAATCAAGAGTGATCAAAATAGGTCAAAAAGTAAAGTTCAGTGAGTAACTTGATCATTTTGAAAGTTCAGTGACCAAAATAGGTCACAGAGCAAAGTTGAGTGATGATTTAGGTATTTTACCCTTAGCATAATTTAGTGACCTATTGGGTAATTTACCCAAAATTTTATATTAAACTTTGGTTAATTCAAAAATCGACCGAATTAACCTAATTTTTTTCAATTTGGTTAAAAAATTTCAAAAAAAATCGGTTCGGTTAACGGTTAAAAGGAAAAAGATCAGTTTGGGTAATTTGGTTCAGTCGGGTTAACCAAATGTTCACCCCTATCGATGACTGTCATGTCGATAGCAGAATAGTCTACGAGAGGAAGACTCTAGACCATAAGGCTTTGCTTGCTGAGGCATTTTAGAGGTGGACATGTCTTTCCGGAGGCTACTGATTATGGGGCCAAAGCAGGGTATAACAAAGTTCAATTAATGACACTGAAACTTTAGTAATACTACATGGCAATGAACCATTCTCTCACACTTATTACAAACTTGTTAGAAACCCTTCAAAAATAAGGTCGCACATAACCTAATAAGTGGTCTTAGTGAAAAAGATAATAATGTTCTTCTTAGGATGCTCGAATGGTCGAATTCAAGCAGTTTTGTCGGCAATGTATGTGTGCATTATCAAAGAGTTAAAAAAATATAAACATTTAGGTTAGTGCTAGTGTAGTGCACTAATATGATTTTTAATACTTAACTAAAATTAGTAACAAGTGAACTAGCATAATATCACTGATCCTATACTGTTGTAAAATTCCCACTTTGGTCCTTCTAATATTTATCTGTCATTATGGTATCTATATTTTCACTCTATCCATCACTTTAGTCATTTGCCTTAACATTAAAAAAAACAATCTAACTCAATAAGATTCTATACTGCATGTCAAAATAATTAAAATTCCAAAATAACAAAAAATGCATAAAATACCCCAAAACCCCCTAAAAATATTCTAAAATATCACAAATTCTTTAACAAAATTTCAGGATTATTTTTAAAAAAATTTATATATTTTTAATAATATAACTATACTTAATTATTTTTAAAAAAAATTCAGTGATAGTGTAATGTATTAAATATATATTTTAATTAACTAATTAAAATTATTTTAAAAATAACACGAAAAAGGTACAAATGCCCATAATCAACAAGTCCTAATAAAACACACTGCACTTTTAAAGTTATAATTTAAATTCAAACAGTTGGGAACTATTTGAATTAAGGTTAAATATATGGATGGCAATGGATCGGACTTGGATCGGACTTTATAAAGTCCAAATCCAATCCAATTAATAATCAGACCTCCAAAAAAATTCAAGTCTGAATCCAAGTTCGATCAGTAAAATATATAAAATTCGAATTCGAAAGTCCGAAATCCACTTAATTTTTTCCTTTTTTAAAGTAAAAACTCAAACAAATATCTTTAAATAAAAATAACAAATAATTTTCATCAAACGAATCGGGGTAATTAAGGGTGAAGAATTAGCTGTTTAAAATCTAAAATTCTGAATTCGAATAAGATAGATACCCAATCACAATTCCACGATGTCGATTCCTAAGCCGTAACGATAACGCTATGACCTTTACGTAGTTCACCAAATTGAAACGAGCATATAAAATTCTCTAAACTATTTAGATGTTTTTTTCCAAAAAGCATTAATGACTGCTAGATCTCTCCTGTCTTTATATAGCCTTTGTAATCCTAATTCAACATATATTAAGATCTCAATAAATAAATATATATATATAATCCTAATTTAACTTTAACTAGGATTTTAATATATATATATATATAATATAATCTCAATTCAACTTAATTAGGATTTCAATATATATGTATTAATATACATAGTCCCAATTTAACTTAATTAGGATTTCAATATATATCTATATTTTTAAATCTAAGAGTTTCATTTATGGATCGAACTCGGATCGGACTCAGAACGAATATGGATTTAGACCGGATTCGAATCGGATCATAGCAATGTTCATATATGATCCACCTCCTATTAGGATTTGAACTTTTTTTTCAAATTCGGATTTAAACTTTTTTCAATCGAATTTAGATCAGATTTTTTTTTCTAAATTAAATTAGATTCAGATCGGAATTGGATTATATGTCATCCCTAATTTAACTAGCATTTCAGCCTCTAAAATTATATCTCATTATATTTGTACTCGAAGGTTTATTTTATTCGGTTTATTCTTTAACTTTTCAAACATCAACCATGTTATCATTCAATTGTTACATTATAAAAATTTCACGTGACATTCTAAAAATGTGAAGTGATACAGACATATTTTTCATCTCGGTGTTTAACGGGTTTTTTTTTTCATTTGTATCCTTGAAATTTGCCAGCGTTGTCCATTTTACCCTAAAATTGTTAACTTCATTAAAAAGATTGACCAGTCAAAAAATACTACGTGACACTTCTCACTAAGGATTGAATGTCAGGAGGGGTCAACTTATTGAACTTAAAAATAAAAGTTTATTAAATATTTAAACTCAAAATTGAATGACAATACTTAATTTATCTAGTATTTAAATTTATAAGAATTTAAAATATAATTAGACCAAAAAATTATAAGGTAAAAATTAAAATTTTAGATGATTTATTTTATAATATTAAAAATGATATTTAATATAAATATCTAAAAATTTGAGCGATTAAATTAAAAAAATTTAAAAATATGTTAAGAATTTTTCAAATTGGTAGGCAATAACTAATGGCCCCTTAAGCCTTTATGCTCTGTCTTAGAATGACGTGATAAATCTCTCGGGTTTTATTTATTCAGTTTAGACTCTACTTAATCAAAAATTGGTCTCTATTGTTTCTAGAATTTGTAACTTACTTTCAAATTCAAATTTACCGTTCTTGTTAAAGTAGTTATATTTTTTTAGTAAAAAGTGACATATGACACGCTTTGAAAGCTCAAGATTTTTTATGGAATTGATGATTTCGAGGATAAAAATTATCTGTTTTTGTATTTTTATTTATACTCACACTAAAAAAATAGGTTTAAAGTTTAGAGTTAAGGTTTCAGCTTATTGTTTTAAAAAATTGGGGTATGGTGTATTGTTTAAGGTTTGAGATTTAAAATTTATGGTTAGGCTTAGGGCTTAGAATTTAATTTTTTTAGTGTTAACACATAGAAATGAGCAGAGGAATTTTGTTCTAATTTCGAGATGAAATATATAACATTTGTAAATTTAACAATACTAATAAAAAATTAAGGCAAATGTAAAAAAAAATCCATAACATTTTACTAGTTAGTCATTTCGTCTCATACTCTTTTTTTAAGCATTATAACCCTCAACGTTTCATTTTGAGCTAAAATTGTCTATCTGTAGATGGAAATCGTTAGTAAACTAACAATTAACAATTTGATATAACATGACAAACCTACATAACAATCTCATATAGATCAAGGAGCTGACTTAACAGAATGACACGTCATCCAAAAAATAATTTTATAAAATTATATAAAAATAAAATTATTTTTTGTTGAAGTCACGACATGTCATTCTGTTAAATTATTTCAAGACGTTTATTGTTAGTTGACTAATAGTTTTCATCCACAATGTTACTTGTCACGGGGCCATTACCATTTTCCTAAAAGACATGTCTGATAGGATGTGCATCGCCACCGTTTATATATCCCAAGACCTCCATTTTCCTTTCCGTTGTGGGATTAATGACTCTGCCTCTTCTCAAACGCGACATTCTCCCTTACTCAACCTCGTGACGCCCTCGTCAGGAGCTTCTGCTCTCATGATTGGCTAATTGTTACGGTTGTCCACCCTGCCTACCCTACTCATGGGCACTCGGCGTGAAATCGAGCAGTCAAAGGATCGCTCTGATACCACTTGTCACGGGCCATTACCCTCTAATATCACTCATGTGTACAACGGAGCCACCACACAAGCAAAAGAACCCAAATCTCACTAGCGATCCAAACACATACTTAGGAGTTACCATCTCATTCGTGAAATCATTGATCGAGATGATGTAGAAATATGCAGAGTACCAACAGATGACAATATCGTCGATCCACTGACAAAGCCTCTGACAAGCAGAAGCATGAACGTCACACTAAGTCTCTTTGTATTAGATACATGAGTGACTGATCTTAGTGCCAGTGGAAGATTGTTGGAGTATGCCCAAAGACCAATCATGAGATGGTTGTAAAAGACATACTTATTTTATCTTGTTTATTAATATAAAGTCATTATTATTATTATTATTTCAGTCTTATTCTGTGCATCTATACATAAACTGGATTATAATAAAGTCCTTAGAATAATATAGTTATTCTTGAATGTCCTTAGTCGATAATTATTGTGGGCATGGACAACAGTAATGTATTATGACTAATATGTAGTTGATTGATGGCAAAAGTGTTGTCATTGACATGGAGATGTCAAAATCAATACATAAGTATGTGTTAGAGAACGACATACTGGACTGGCCCTCTATGAGCATGTTTCTTGGATTATTATGTGACAGTCACAACATTGCTCATGGTGATAACTACATGTATGATCCTCAGACTTGAGATCGTCATTATTTCGACATCGTGAGTGACATATTTTGATATGGTTAAACGTGTGTCGTAATTGACTGCACTATGACGACTGATATTGGATATGTCACAATATATGTAGCGGAATATGGTTGATCAAGATAGGATTTGTTCTTCCTACATAATAGGAGTAATATCATAGGCCACTTGATTGAGTGAGACTAGAAAATGCATGGCCATGCTCGAATAAATTGATATGGGATATCATAGTTATTCGTTTATAAGAGTCTACTCAAGATATCAAGAAATATTAGATGAACTATACAAGTGTGACTAATTCATTATTTGTGTCCGATCTAGATATGATGACAAAAGGATGAAATACATAAAAGAAGTTAATCACGGAAAAAGGTTAAATCGAACCACGACTTCGTGTAACTTAGGTAGCAATGATGTATTGCTAGATGTCACTAATTGCTTGTAATATTGGAATTGTTTTGGATATTACTGCTAATTTTATATGAACCTACAAGGGTCACACCCTATGATTAAAGCGAACAAATATAGACTAGATAGCATGTGTACAAACTTGTTGTGCACGAAATAAGTAAAACCAAATTTATTATGATTATTAGAATTATAGATAATTTCGTTTATATATATATTAATACTAGATAATTAATGTAATTATAAAATACTATTAAAATATATATATCCCTAAAGAAACCTGATAAAAGTAGAATCAGATTCTACATATTTAATTATATTTGGATAAATATAATATATATTTAAAGAATCTGAATTTAATTAGAATTAGGGTTTTAAATGCTATATAAAGGCATGAGGTATAGCAACCAAACATATGCTTTTCGGAAAGCCTCTCTAACAGTTAAAGAAGAGAGAATATTGTTTGTTTTATTTGGGTGTACTGCGTAGAAGTCGGAACGTTGCTGTGACGACTCGGATTCGATTTGAATTCTCCTATACTCTATGCGGATTTTCAAATTTATTGAGGTTACGTTTCATCATTTATCACCCCGAATTCGTCCTTTGTACATGGATCGCTGGTGGATTACGCTAGATAACTTTTCTGCTGCACCATGTAGTGTACCTGCATTTTCCAATAATTTTAACCCAAAATAAAACGTTAAAAATTTAAACGCCTAAAAAACAAGAATTAAAATAACAATTCAATCAAAAATTATTAAAAAATGACATCATACCAAAAAGTAAATACCAGGAAAATAGGTTAACGTTAAAGAGGGGATTTGTGCATCAAGTAATGTGAATACACTACATGTCCAAGACATTAGGGTTGAAGTAACATTTAATGTCTGTCCGCATTCCAATGCCGAAACCCATACATCGTAAACCTGAAAACGACAGTAGTTTCGATATGTTAAGTAGAGATCATATTTAGCCCAAGTGAAAAAAGTAGTATTGTTCATCTGAAAGATCCGAGTTTAATTATAAAGTGTGCAAGGTGTGTGTTTTTTCAATATATTAAGAATAACTATAAAAAGATATTACCTTATAATTACTTTTAGACTATTCAAACAAAAAGTATAAAGTATGTTAATTGATTCTAATTTAAACTGTTTTATATAACTATACATGATATACATATATATTTTGTTCATATTTTTTCACATGTGATAATATACATATATTAGGCAAAGTTGGGGAACTCAACTCAAACTTGAAAAATATATCCATTAATTACTAAAAATTCCAGAGTTATTCTATTTAGTCGAAGTCTCGTTTTATAACTCAAACTTTATTTGAAATTTTTTTCGAGTCGATTTGAGCTTATGAAATTGTGATTCGAGTCAAGTCAAGTTGAACATTTTAATTTTTTTAGTCGAGTTGAGTTTTGTTCCCCCTAATCTTTCTGTCTAATTGTACCATGTTTTACGTAGGATGAACCGAAGGGGGTTGGGAAAGCGGTTGCCCCTTGAAAGTTTGAATTTCGTATATAATTTAGATTTTATATATATATATAGTTTTTTTATATTTTTTATTAAAAATTTATTTGTGCCTCCTAAAATTTGATAGGTTGTCGCCAACATAGAATCTTGATAATAAAAACTCCATGTTTGCTTGCATTCACGGAGCAAGCTCCATTTGAAGAAAAAAAAAACTATTCAGTTTATATAGTTATCATCTCTAATCAAAGTCTAAGTTTGCTCCATCAATCCTAAGCCATAACTGCTGGAAAAAGAAAAAAAAAGTAGGTGTCTTTTGTGTCTGTCGTTTACAGATTCCATTGAAGAAGATAAACTTGTTTCTATATACATAGAATTATCCATCTGTATGAGAAAAAATGGATATTTTTATAGGGTAAACTATCCCAGTGATCACCGAACTAATTGGGATACCTATTTTGACCACCGAATTATCGAAATCGTCAATCAGACTACCAAACTTATTAAATCAACCTATTTTGACCACCGCCGTTAAAAAACTAACGGATGGGTAACGGAGGGGTGACGTGACAGTTAACGAAAAATTTGTAAAATTACACATTTAGTCCCTATTATTTACCTATAATTTCAATTTGATCCAAATTTAAATTAAATTAATCATCCAATCGGATGACAACACGTGCCATTACCCGATTGGAAAATTTATTTTAATTTTTAAATTTAATTTATTTAATATTTAATATATTAATTTTTCTCCAACCAAGTGGTGACACGTGTCACCGCCTGGTTAAAGGAAAATTAAAAAGACGTTTGAACCTAGGAACTTCTTAGTAAAATACCCAGGCTACTACCACTACACCAAACTACCTATATTGATACAAATTACACCATTTTATATATATCTTATAATACTGTAATTGTTAGGGGAAAAAGAAGTAAAAATGATTGAGAGGGGATTCGAACTTAGGTTATTTAGAATGTGTAAAAATATACAAACTGCTAAATTAATTTAATTTTTTAGTAGAAAATTAAAAAAAATTGAATATATTTAAAGTATAGTTGAAGCAAGATTTAAAATGAAAACAAATTTATGGTTTTTATATTTTTTAGATTAAATTGAATACTTTTTTCGCTCACATTTAGTTTAATAATTTCATATATATATATATATATAATATTGAAACGATTTTTAATTTAATTAATAATTTTAGTTTCTCACATTAATTAAATATCTTCTAAACATGTATATTAAATATATACATTTTAATATATAATCAATGAATTAAAATATTTAATAAAAATAAAATTATTAATTAAATTAAAAAACCGTTTCAATATTATATATATATGAAATTATTAAACTAAATGTGAGGGGAAAAAGTATTCAATTTAATCTAAAAATATAAAAAACATAAATTTGTTTTTATTTTAAATCTTCAACTATACTTTAAATATATTCAAAATATTTTAATTTTCTACTAAAAATTTAAATTAGTTTAGCGGTTTGTATATTTTTACACATTCTAAATGATCTAAGTTCAAATCCCCTCTTAATTATTTTTACTTCTTTTTCCCTAACAATTATAGTATATATATATAATGGTGTAATTTATATTAATGTAGGTGGTTTGGTGTAGTGGTACTAGCCTAGGTATTTTACCTAGGAGGTTTCTGGTTCAAACCACCCCAAGCACACTTCTTGTCTCTTTAATTTTCCTCTAATCAGGTGGTGACACGTGCCGTCATCTGATTGAATGATTAATTTTAATTAATTTAAATTAGGATCAAATTGAAATTATAGGTAAATAACAAAGACTAAATGTGTAATTTTACAAATTTTCGTTAACGGTCACGTTACCCATCGTTAGTTTTTTAACGGCGGTGGTCAAAATAAATTGATTTAATAAGTTTGGTGGTCTTATTGACGATTTCGATAGTTCGGTGGTCAAAATAAGTATTCACAATTAGTTTGGTGGTCACTGGAATAGTTTACCCATTTTTATATACATAAATTAAGATTAGAGCCCATGTGCTTAGTTGATCATGAGAATTTCCAATCTGTTTTGCCATTTCTTGGGCCCAACAAATATTTGTTTTTTTATTAAAGCAATGAGCTTTCAGCTGACTGCTCCAGGCCTTCTTCCCTATGCCACCACCACCACAACTCATTTGCTTTGTAATCCATGCACATGCACATGGCTCTGTGTACTTTATAAATTCCTTTGAACCCCACAGAAGACTTGTTCATGGTTCGAACCGAGCCGGTTGATCGTAGTTGGTCTTGTCTAAAAGTCGAACTAGTTGTTTGGCCGGTTGGCCTGATAGATTCGAATCGAGTTTGGATAAAGTAAAATTAAACAACTCGTTAGCAATGAGGAACATGGGGGGAAATGAATTGCAATCCATTTGAGACATGGAAAACAAGAAAAACAGTGTGTTCTGTTTCTTGTAAGAAAAGGGGAGCTGATAAATTACAATATCCCCACAGAATCAAACTGTAATCTTCCATTCCAATTCCCATACCTCAAAGTGGGTGCCAATGGCTTTAAGAATCTTTTGCTAGTCTTTAGGCACTTTAACTCGCTTTTGACTTGTGAACATTTTGCATCATTGAAAACACGACTTTGGAATATGGAAACGATCATTATTTTATCATATAAATGAAAACTCACGTTTTTTCATATATATTATCGCAATTGCGAACATAACAGACGAGTATAGGAAGTTTACCCAAGAGTGCAGAAGATGTTATAGAACACATCGATCAGTAGGATACAAGCAAAGAAAACAATGGCAATGCACAAAAAACTGCAGAAGACAGCAGATTAGCAATCTGGGGTAACAATATCGATAGGGGTCCCGGAAATGGAACCCGGTGAAAGGGAATCCAACAAACCTAACTACAACATGGAGAAGAAATCAGAAAAGGAAAGCTGGTAAAAATTGAAAGGTAAAGAAACAATACAAGGAGAAATTAAGGACTTTTGAAAAAAAAAATTATATGCTTAAGGCTTAATGCTTGATTTGGTCCCTAAACTATACTTATTTTCCCACTTTGATTCTTTTACTTTTGATTGGAGATGCCATCTGGCATGTTCTAATCGGTATCATGTGTCCTTTTTCGTAACGGGTGGGACTCATATGAGAAAAACAATAAAGTTATGAAAAAGTTAAAAGGACTTGAGTGGGAAAATCATTATACTTTAAGGACTATTTCATGCATTAAGCCTTTTAAGTTAAAACTCATCCCATATCCTCTTGGCCTTCCGAGGGGCATCTGATCAATTCCAATATGTTAACTACTTCTCCCATTTCCGGCCGATTGGATGGTACTTGTGACGTGCAGATTAAACCTAGTTTCATCAACGGAATCGCCTCTTCGGCTGGGAATTTTCCTTGCAACCTTTGGTCGACACATTCTTCCACCCTGCCTTCTTCCAGTGCTCCTCGGACCATGTCACAAAGCACCACCACATCATCTTCCATGTACTCAACGGGCCTCTTCCCGGTAACCACTTCCAAAACCAAAACACCGAATCCATACACGTCGCACTTCTCATTTATTTTCACTGTTCGGCAGGCAAACTCTGGGGCCATGTAGCCAAGTGCACTCTGAATCTTGCTGCTTAAAACATAGCGGTCTAGCATAGGCAACAACCTTGCCAAGCCGAAATCTCCCAGTTTAGGTTCACCTGAGCCATCGATAAGGACATTGCTCGACTTTATATTGTAATGAATAATGTTTGTTTGGTGCAAGTGAGCCAAGCTTTTCGCCGTCCCTAAAATGATATTGAACCTGTCATTCCACGAAAGATGATTTCCGCCTGATCCTTCATGAAGATGTTTGTAAAGACTTCCACCGGACACGAATTCGTAAATAAGAAGTTGCAGTGATGGTGTCCAGTAATAGCCTTCAAGAGCAACAAGATTGGGGTGCCTTATTTTCCCAAGTTTTTTAACTTCCCTTTCAAATTCGTCTTGAGACTTGACGAGACTTGATACTGTGAGTTTCTTGATTGCCACCGAGCGCCCGCCTTGCAGAACTGTTCTATACACTGCTCCAAACCCACCACGCCCGAGTTCACAGTCCTTGGTGAAAAGTGCATGTGCTCCTGTACTGAAGTCAGGCTCCCCGGAAAACATGACAAGTTTGCCGGAATTGGCATCTGTAGTAGGGGAACCGCTATATTCATCCCCACCAGACAAAGCAAGGGCTACTGCATCACGGGATGTTGACGACCTGACACGGAGATTAAGAACAGTTATGGAAATGACTCCAACAACGATGACAGCAGCTGCACCAATAGCAATGAGAGCAGAGATACTGAGAATTATCCTCTTATGACCGACAGTCGTAGGCAACTCCCCGGAAATGGAATCAGATGAGGAGTTGGGATTTAGCACAATGGGTTTAGGAAGAACTGCGGAGCAAGATTTGTTAACTGCAGCGCCACAAAGTGATGGATTCCCGGAGACTGCCGTGGGCGAGATAGTATTGAAAAATCCACCAGCAGGCAGTTCTCCCTGTAAATTGTTGTGGGAAATGTTAAAGGACAACAGGTGGGGCAGATTGGCCAACTGCTTGGGTAAGGTTCCAGCAAGTTTGTTGAAAGACAGGTCCACGTTTTCTAGGTTGTTCAGTTTTCCTATTTCAGCCGGTATCGGGCCACTCAGGTTGTTTTGTGATATGATCCTACACCAACAACAACGGATAGAAATGAAAAGGATGTTAGAACAACATACAGCATCAGCTTTCATTATAGCAAGGACGAGAAATTCGGACATTCTCCTTTAATCAACGATCCCAAATATGAACAGTCTAGAATGACAAAAAGAAGCTCGCAATCAAGAAAGGTATAGGCAAATTAAGGCCAATGAAACAAAATCCAGAACTCATACAACCTTTGAGCAGATGCAACAAAGTTCACCTGCCAAAAACTAATAGTAGCCTTTAAGGTAAATTTGATGTTTATATGTTATTATAGCACAAACCGAGACAACTAAATGTAGATCAACGAAGATAGCCGACCTAGAATTAAAAGAGAAGTTGAAAGGCACAAATCATACTCGAGAACTGGAGAAACTTACAAAGTTGTTAGTGAAAGTGCAGTTCCGATTGATGTAGGAATTTTTCCACCTAGGAAATTCACATTGAGCCTCAGTTCCTTCAAGGCTAAAGCTCCACCAACTTCCATAGGAATACTTCCAATAAGCTGATTATGACTCAAATCAAGAACCTCCAAAGCTTTCAATTCTCCAACAGTTCCCGGAACAGGCCCAATGAGGGAGTTCCTCGACAGATTCAAGAACTGCAAGCTGCTTAAAGCCCCGATACCATTTGTTATCTCTCCCGAAAACGAATTGTGAGATAAATCCAAGACTTGAATCTTCTGAAGGGATGTTCCAGGCAAAGCTGAAATGGGATTACTCAACTTTGCACCAAGCTTATTCTCCGAAAGTGATACCTGACTCAAACCGGACTTGAAAATCCATCCAGGAAGATCACCGAACATCGAATTCTGGCTAAAGTCCAACACCAGAAGATTCACATTCCATCCCATAGATGCAGGCAAGCTTCCAGTTATACCATTAGCAGAGAAATTTAACACCTTCAACAACTTAAGGTTTGCGATAGACTCCGGAAACTGACCAGAAAAGTTATTCACAGAGAAATCCAAAGCCTTGAGACTTTTCAATTCTCCTATCCATCCAGGAACCTCACCAACAAACGAATTCATACTCAAATTCAGATAACTACACAGGCTAAGGTTTCGTATCGTGTGTGGAACTGACCCCGAAAGTAAATTCATGCTAAGATCAATTGATCTCAACAACAAACAACTCCCAATCCCATCAGGAACATGTCCAGTGAACCTATTTTTACTCAAATTAATGGATCTCAAATTATTCAAACCTTCAATCCCTTCTGGAATCTCCCCTTCCAACAAGTTAGCAGACAAATCCAATGACCTTAAACCACTCAAACCCCAAACCCCACCAGGCAATGTCCCTGAAAACTGATTCCAGGACATGTTAATAGCAGCAAGAGTAGAACAAGAGCCTAAACTCCCAGGAATCTTACCAGAAAACCGATTTCTAGACAACGAAATGGACCTTAAAGACCCACATTGCTTGAAAAACTCATCAGGGATAAAACCCGAAAGAGAATTCTCACTCAAGTCAATGATTCTCAGACTTTCAAGCTTTGCCAAGTTGGGGCTTATACTTCCACTGAGATTGTTCCTCGCTAAAGAAAGCTTTCTCAAGAACTTGAGTTGCAAAAGGCCACGGCCGATCCGACCCGAAAGAGAGAACCCGTCGAGGTTGAGCTCGGTAACACGGTTCGACCTTGGGTTACATTTTACACCAATCCAATTGCAGGGAGTGTCATCATCTTCGTTCCAAGACGAAAGCTTTTGGCTTGGGTCTTGAATGTCTGCTTTGAAAACTATTAGTCCCAAAACATCGTCGTTCAAGGAAGGGCTTAAAGATCTTACCGGGAGAAAAGCAACAGGAAAAAGAACAAGCCAAAATAACAGTAAAGTTGACAGATTTTGCATTTTCATCCTTTCCTTCTTCCTTTTACAATAGTTCGACAACACCACACTTACTTAGCAGAGTTGGAGAGAAAGAAAACAAAAAAGGAAATTCCAAAATGTTGCTTCTTTAGGCAAAGCAAACTTGTGGCAAACAAAGAGTAGGAACTCGGAAAGTTAAAAAATTCAACATTTCAAGGAAACCCCACGTCTCAGAGGCCCACCGGCGGTACGATTCCGGCAGAGAGTCGACGGGAAACGAAGGGAACAGGGAAAGGTTCGGACTTTGTTCTCTGTTTTGCTTCAAGAGAGAGAGAGAGGGGAGAAGAAGGGGGAAAGGAATGGCTTGGGTTGTAATTAATGTAAAATAACGGGAAAGAGAAGGTGGTGGGGCCCGTTGGGTGGGGGGGCCAATTTAACGAGGATGAGTACACGTGGAAAGTTTTGAGAAGAGGATGGAAATCCTACGTGGCGACACGTGGTCGTTGTCATTCGTCAGTGAAATGCTTTGCTTTTGAGGTGGTGCATGTAAATGTAATGGGTTGAATTGGATTTTGTGAGTTTCTAGAATTGACCCTGCGGTTTCCAAAGAATTTTTAGATTTCTGGTTTTGTTTTTTTAATAATATCTGTGTTTTTAGAGTTTTCTATTTAGTTATTGTAATTGTTATTTATTATTCTTTCTAGTTGTTTTTGGATTATATGAAGAGATATATATATTAGGATATTCTTGTCTGTGTTAGATTTAAAAGTTTTATATTTTTTAGATTGTATATGAAGATCAAAAGAAATGTAAAAGTAATTGAGTTTTAGTGTAAGTGATTTTTAAAAATATTAGATGAAAATAAATAGATGATTGCGATTAACAATGATAAATGATAGATTTTTAATTGAAACAATAAGAAAATAATTTTAGTAGTCTATTTATCCTCATTTAGTTTAAAATAATGTAAAATTATATGAATTTTACATTGCGTGAGAATATTTATATATATATATTTATGCGCGCATGTGAAAGAGCAATTGCCACATATTAAACTCGGGATTTAGTGTGATTTAGAATTTAAATTGAGAAATAACTAAATTTTTTTTTTTGAATAATTGCGAGGGTTAAATAGTATTTCAATACTTTAAGTTGTACTTATTATTACTTTGATATCTTAATAAGTTCTTGGTTCAATTTATCCCCTAAAATTTCTATCCGTGAAGCATGTTACCTACTTCATTCTTCTATTGCAAACAAGTCATCTGATGCTCTAGGACATTTTGTGAGCGTGTCACCTAGAGTGTCACATGGCACATAATATATTGAACTAAAAAACTTCAAAATTCACAAAATTTCTACAAAAAATATGGTGAAATTCGAGAAAAAATTAAAGTTCAAAAGTACTGTCATTACTTATGAATTTTTTAAAGTTTTTTAAATTATTATGCATTATGTGTTAAAACGTGACAGGCTTGAAACTAGTCGTACGTAGAGCAAGTATACTCGTCGATCAAGTAATAAAGTAAAAGTAGAGTATCGAACTCACAGGGATTTGAGTGACAAACTCAAAGTGATTGCACTAAGAGTTGGTAAAATAATAATGGTGTGATGAAGATTATAAACTAAATGTGATAAAAAGTAAAGATGAAGCAATTATCAACGAACAAGCAGATGTTGTAGCAAAGATTCTAATGGGATGGATGATGAGTTTATTGCCTAAAAATTATGGTAATTACTATTTGAATGCTAATATAAGTTTTTTTATAGAATTATCACAACAAAAGAATATTTAACTCATGTCTGAATAAAAAAACATCTATAATAATAAAAGAGTATGTCACGTGACTTTTGTAACAAAAAGAACGAAGTGGGGTAATGTGCTCCGTGAAAGATAGTTTAGGAGTTAAATGAACAAAAAAAATTCTCTAGAGTCAAACTGATAATAAGGTACAACTCTAGGGTTAAAATACTATTTAACCCAAATAAAATTAAATTAAACAAATGAACCGAAAACCAAAATTTCATAGGTATAATCACAACAATTCAAAATTTATATATCACATTATGTAATTTTGTAAAATCTATATTTGATTTTGATATAACAAAGAATTTCAAGGACTATTTTATAAAAAGAGATAAATTTTTAAGTACTCAAAAAGATTCACAAATTGACAAGGATTCGAACTTAAAATTATTTCTAAGTCAAAACCTTAAACCCCAAAATATTTTCTAAGTGTTATGGTGCTCAAAATAGCCAAATTGGTTCAAGAGTACCGATACAATTTTAGCTACTAGAATTTATTTTAGACTTAATGGCTATAGGGTGCCGATACGCGTGTAGTCGTATCGGTACGCCATTCAAACATGGGAACCAATTTGCCTTCGAGTATCAGTACAACCTTTGTGCGTACTAGTACGGGGTGTTAAGATTTTCCAAATCTTTTGTAGTAAATGTTTGACCGTTGCCTTGTCAGTTTATTGGAATCATAACTTTGAATTTCAGTTAACCCGTATCGATACCCTTATAGGCGTATCGATACGATTTTTATTGCACAAGTTATCAGGATTCTAGTGAGCAAAACTGGTACCGATGCAGTACGGACCGTACCAATAGGCCTTTGTAAAATGAACTCTCCATATCGATATGGCTCCTCGCATATCGATACCCCTATGTACAACGTCACTTTCTTCTTATGGCAGGTACCGATACACTTGCTCGAATACTAGTACGCCTAGCCACCAAACAACATTTATTGCAGGAAAAGTGCAGCCCAACGACTAGAATTAATATATCAGCTACATAAACGGTTAGAAATCAATGAGAGGGTATATGAACAAGTCTCTAAAGCTTCAGCAACAACTAATCATCAAGTCTAAAATATTCAAGCACACATCCAACAATCTTTGAGCCTCTCATTGTTATATCTTGTAACCCACTTGTGTGAATTTTATTGTATCCATTTTATTCAAGTTTTGGGGTTGAGTGAACTTAGAAATGTGCAAACATTTTACCTTTGAGAGGATTTCTCAGTTTGCTTTATTTGTAATTTCATTTGTGAGGGATTCTTAAAACTTTGGGGTATAGGTCTTAAGAGAGTGTAAGGTTATCTCCTTTGGCCTCAAAAGGAAAACAAATCTAGTGGATTTGAGAAAATCTTTAGTATGGATAGCTAACGTAGTGGATGTAAACATTATTATGACGGACTTGATTTCCCTCAGCCATTTATGCTTGCCAAGTAATAGAGAAGATTAATTTCGGGTGATAGAGGTGGAAGCTATGAAAAGATAAAGACCCGAGAATTTAGAGTGGTTCGGCTTTCTAACCAAAGCCTACATCCATTACCTTAACTTCCCTACTAAGGATTTCAACCAATTTCCCTAGAAATTCTTCCTCTTTTCTCGATTTAGGAGGAAACCCTTACAAAGATCAAAGCTCTCTAACCAAAGCTTGATCAAACCCTCTTTACAAGAGAAAATATAAAGCAAACTGAAAAACCTTCTCGTAGGTATATGTTTGCACTCTAAAAGCACTTACCCAAATCCTAATACACTTGAGCATACATGGACATTTAAGCTCAACAAGTGTAGTCTATACAAGAATAGGAGTTTAAGCACTAAGACTTGATTTGAATCATAGACATGTTGGTTTTTGGATCATTGGTCTTCCATAGATGCTTCGAGGTCCCCTTTATCTTCTCAAATGAGTTCCTAGCCGTCGGTGACCGTTGGAATTGAATTGGAGCCGTTGGGGCCTTTATTTCCTGCAATAAATATAGTTTTAGAGCTGTTCGTATCGGTACGCGGGTAGCCATATCGGTATAGGTTCTTCAAAAACTAGTCGTTGAGCTCACATCAACTTGTTCATATCGATACACCTGGGAGCGTATCAGTACGACCTGCAATTTAAAAGATTGTTGGGAAATAGGATACTAACCGTTATGGGGTTTGAAAAATAGCCGTATCGAAATACACCAAAGCGTATTGAAACGCTTCACACTGTATCGGTACGGACAAGCCTGTACCGGTACAAGTTTTGGCTATTGGAAAATTATTGTAGCTGAAACCTTTAAGTGTATCGATACAGGGTATACCGTATCGGTACGGGCATGCAGAAAACTCAGGTTTTGCTATTTTAAAACTGTTTCAAAGCATTCCAAAACCTTTTGAAAACTCCTCAAACATAATTTCAAGTTGTTTGGACTTAAAAAACATTTTTGAATTCTTTTCAATTTATTCCAAAACTATTTTCAATTATTATATCAAAATAAATATCCTAACAATCTCCCCCTTTTTGATATAATAAAACCAACTTGAAAAATTATGTTTGAGATTCTCCCCCTTAGTAAAATAAGTTTTGAATAAGAGTTTATAATTTAGATGTAGTTAAAGCTCCCCTTATTTACTTGAAAATTCAAATTTTCAAACAATTCCCCCCTTTTTGTTATATAAAAAATGGTTCAAACCATTCTCCCCTTATTGTTAGGATATTTGTTTTGATATAATAATTGAAAAATAGTTTTGGACTAAATTGAAAAGAACTCAAAAATGTTTTTTAAGTCCAAACAATTTGAAATTATGTTTGAAATCACATACACAGGAATCAGAATAAAAGCCCGAGAAAAATCGACCCTTAAAGCCGAGACAAACAAGGGCAATCGAAGCCCAACAAGAAACCTTAATTAGATAGGGGAGGGAAAGTCAAAAATGGCATAAAAAGGGTCGACACAGACCAAATAGTCGCCATAAGAAGCTATCGGGCATGAAGGTCTGATCCGAGAGCTCCTTAGTCGGAGATGACTTCGTTAACCTTTAGGTTTACAGTCCGCATCATTGGAGGACCACCAACGGACGCCACAAAAATGACCACAAGACGAGGCAACAAAGCTCGTTCATACGACAAATAGAGCCTTCGAGCAACAATAGAGGGACCATCTTTCTTAAGAAGAAACAAGGAGAAAAATGGCTTAGGATGTGGTTGGAGAAGCACAAGAGGAAACATGGGGACGAACCAAAGTTAGACCCAATTAGGATTCTTTAACCATGACTCCAGACCCACTGAACCCATTGTCGACGGGGAAGAAATCTTGCTTCTCGAGACACCATGGCTCCGAAGGAAGAACCGTAAGACGCTGAGAGGAGTGACCTTCAACAAACGATGAACGAGAACCCTAGCCAAAAGCCAAGAGCTTGGAAGACGAGAAATGCTCACCCACAGACTAGAGAACGACATGAGGGCGTTCATCATAGAATAGACGACCCCCAGCGGTGCTGGAGCTATTCGAGCGAGGACTCATCGATAATGCAAAATGAAAGAGAAAACTTGTTTTTTAAGGAACTCTAAATAGAACTTTAAACCCTAAAATTGACGAATTTATATAAACTAAAGTTTATACAAGTTGTATATCAATATATTTCTTAAACGTTTCTACTGGGCTCGAACCGATTAACCGAAAACCGCTAAGAATGAGGGGTTTGATTGGCTTTTTGAAGAATTGACGAAAATCGAAAAATATAATATGAACAATTTTGTGCACGATCGATTTTATCAAAATATTAGTTCTACAGTTTCCAATTGCATTCTTAAAGAGAATGAATGTTATCCATATCTCACTATTTTTTATACATGAAAACATGATGTCAATTTGACTCAAACTTGACTGGTTTTGAGTCGACATAACTTGATGGGAGCAGATTTTTTTTAAAAAAATCGAATTCGAGCAGGGTGAGTTGGGTTTTAAGAAAGATATAGCAGAGATGGGACGAGTCCGAATTTGAAATGAAAATTTCTTGACCTGACTCGGTGTACGTAAGTTAAATTTTGACAAATTTACGAAAGTATCACTAACTATAAATATATATATTATTTAGGTTTTTTCTTCTTCTCCTAATTTGGTTTTTAATTTTTTTTTTCAGTTCTTCCCATTTCTTAGAGATTTCGTCAAAATTTCTATTTTTATACTGATAAGAAATGAGATTATCTAAGAATTCCAAATTTGTATTTCTTAAAAAAGCATTTTTATTTTTATTTTGCATATTTTCGCTAATCCCTTTGTATGTTTCACTTTCCATTTCAAATTTGCATGTTTTGAATATGTTTTTGTTTGAATATAATACTTTTTTTTCCTTTAGATTTTGTGCAAATATATTATATTCTATTTCTGAACTTGTAAAGGATTTTTTATTTTATTTGAATATAATACTACTTTTTGATGTTTTTTTTTCCTCTCATCGTCCAATCTGTTAATTTCTATGGGTTATGGTGGTTTTGCAGAATTTGGTTGGACCGTGAGAATATCTAGTGAGAAAAATGCGGACTTATATTATTTAGGTCTAGACAGATTTTCACTTTAAAAATCGGGACGGATGAAAAATCACTAAAAATAGGAGTGAGTTAAAGTCGGGTGGGGTTTATAATTTTTGGGTCAGAACGATAAAAAAATCCACCCCAATCCATTGTCATCCCTGCATAAAATGTGAAAATGTAGTGCCATATATAACACAAAATATTTTATTTCATTTATTAGTAAGTACATCTGATTTTTTATTTTACAAATTATTAGAATGTTGTTAAATATCTCAATTTTTATCATATTAAAATGGTACATATCATCAATGAGATGAGACGCTAAATTCTCTAAGTAAGGTTATGAGTTTAAATTCTTGTATTGTGAATGAAACAAATTGGCTGAAAGGATTGCCCCATAATTAACTTTTACAGTACTTAATCCAAATTAAATGTTCAATAAATCGAATAGAAATGATTATAAAAATATATATGTTGAGTTATTATTTTGTTTATAAATTTTAACTAATAATTTCACTAACAATAAAACAATATTCTTTTTTAGGCAAACATTATGAGAATAAATTTGGAGAATAATCCAAATGAAAGTTAATATTTAGAATGTAGGGGATATTGGAGAATATTTAAAGATATAAGCTATTTTCTACAGTATACGGGGCGACAACGCCACCTGCAGATGACGTTCTTTAATTTTTTAATATTTTTTTCTCAAATGATCTATTTAATATTAAAAAATGAAGAACGCCACCTGCAGGTGACATAGTCCCCCGTGTACTGTAAAAAATAACTTATATCTCTAAATATTCTCCAACATTCTCTATATTTTAAATATTAACTTTTATTTGGCCTAAAAATCCAACGGAGCCACATTATGATTCATAAATACTAAAGTAACAAACTTTTGCTGAAACATAACAATGACACAAAAAAAAACTTCTTTTTTCTTGCCAGCATACGGAAAGATAGACTCCTTAATCCATAAATACTAGATATGAAATCGAAATGCTTAGAAATGCCTATAAAAATGGTAAAAATTATGTTATTAGTTTCTATATTATATATATAAATTCTAGTTAAAATTCTACTTTAAGGTTTTTAGTTTCTCTACTAGGGGTGATAATCGGGTGCGAAATAACTAAAAATTATGGGGATCTGAACCGATGAGTATAGAGAATAACTGAAATCTTTATTTATGGGGACGAGAACGGGGAAGTTTTATCACCGAAGCTCAAATAGAGATGGGGGTGTGGATTGCTATATCCGAACCTTGGGGATAGTCGAACCGTATCCGTATAAATCACCGTTAGGATCTCCGAAAATATCTGCAGGGGTCCCAATATTTTACAAAGTTAGATGACCATAAGGGCAATTTACTCATTTTTCAACAAAAATTTAATCTCCAATATCCTAAGTATGGTCGGGTGGAGTAAGTTTGAAAATTCTATGTAAATTCTACAAATATAATTAGAAAGTGGTATATACCTCGTTGTAAACGTGATTCAGTATAATTTTGTTTAAAATACACGGTAATCAAATTCGGTATGTATTTTAATATATATATATATATATATTTAAATGTTGAAAGGTCACAAAATTTTGGCAGTTGATTTCTTAGAAAATAGTTTCAGCATTGACTTTGAAAAATCACTAAAATCTTCACAAGATGAATCAACAAGTGAGCCTTATATTTCTATAACCATACAGAAGTCTAGGTTTATTTAAAACAAACGGTTTTTTATTTTGAGTTATATATTATGAGTTATAAATTTTTGAGTGAGCAAAGATCAGCATAAAAAACTGTGGATTGATTTCAAAAACAACAATGGCAATGACTTAAGAGATTCCCTATAAATCATAGGAGTAAAATTAGAAACGGTAATTTATATGATTGAAAAGATTATCAAATCTAGTTTTTTTTAGAACAAATAGATCATAATTTAGAACTGTAGATTATTAGTTACATATTTTTTTAAAGTAGTGTAGACTGCCATGTTTCAATAGTATTTTAGTCATGTTTTATAGTTTTGAAATTGTTTGTTTCTTGTTGGTGAAAATTAATTTATCATTTATGTTTGTACTTTTGGAGATTTAATGTTGAATATGTGTTTTAACGTGTTAGTTTTTGTTTATCTTTTTGGGTACATGGATTAATCGAAAACCGCGAGGATCCGTAAGGGATAAGTATGTGGACAAAAAATCTCCGAAATGTTTAATGAGGATTCCCCAAAACCGTACCCGCAAGTGTTAGAGATAAAATGGAAAATGCAAAACCGTCCCCAACCCACCCCATTGTCACCCCTATTCTTTACTTATATCAATTTAACGGTAAAAGATCAAATTAATCGAAATATTTTTTCAACCAAAAGCAATCCAAACCCCCCCTCTCTCTCTCTCTCTATATATATATATATATATATATGAGAAAAACATCAATGCACACGTAAACTTTAGTTTACACGTGCATTTTAGTTATAGGATTTAAGAATGTAGTTTAGAGTGTATGATTTTAGGTTTTAAGATTTAAAATTTAAGGCTAGTGTTTAGAATTTAAGGTATAATATTTAAGGTTTAGGGTTAGGAGTTTAGAATTTGAATTTTATAGTATAAATATGCATGCTTGTGTAAAATTGATTTTACATAGCCTGTATATCAAAGTTTTACCAATAATAATAATAATAATAATAATAATAATAATAGGGTGATGACATTGAGGTAAATTGATAGAAAAGAAGAGGGCAGCATGGCAATTGAGGAAAAAGAAAAAGAAAAGAGAAAGCAATGGACAATAAAGCAGAGTTAAGTGTGGAATTAAAGTGGGAACTGTGAGCTGCTGCAGGCTGCCCTGTCTTGAGAGGGACTCATCTTCTGCTTTTATTTATGCCTTTATTTAATTCTCAACAGCCAAACCAGATTCATAAAATCATAAAAAAAAAAACAAACAATGCACACCATAAATATACAACTTCCCTTCAAGGCTGATAATATTATGTTTAGAATTCGATTCGAATCGTATTTTTTTAAATGAATTTTAGCCTATAAATTAAAAAGATATACGGCACTCAAATCAAATTAAATTCTTTTTTTCATTTTATAGAACCGATAATCCGAATTTGAGTTTGATTCTATCAACACTGCTACTGTGAGTCCATTGCTGACAACAGTTGCTACTTTGGACAACATGATTCTAAAAATGAGTAGCATTTGACATTGACAAAATGAGGGAATGGAATTGGAGCTGCCATTGTTTTTGTCCATTTCTTCATCTCTTGTGTTATATATAAAGGGATGACTGACGGAGCTAGAGGGAGCGGTCGTCTACTAAAAATTTAAAATTTATATATAATTTAAAAAATATATTTTTTTTTTATTAAAAATTTATTTTTATACCTTAAAATCTTATAAATTCGCCCCTCCTTAAAATCTTATAAATACACCCCTTAATATAAACTCACGCACTCGTTCATATATATATATATATATATGAAAGTAGGAGATATGGGGGTTGACCAATTAAGTTTGGAATTTATGGAGAGAGAATCTGCAGCTTCTGCAACATTAGCATGACACACATTTCAATCCAATGGAATTGTTTCTTGACCTGTTCTTTTCATGGGTTTGGGACCTCACCTATGTTATTTTATTTTTACACCCCTTCTGTTTGTTCATTTCTAAGAATCCTATGAGAAACCCAACAACCCCATTTTTTATATAAATTGTAAAACTGAAAATAAAAAAAAAACTTTATCGGACACATTTTCACTATTGTCAGTTCGAGTGTGTTGTTGTTATTCGAACATATTTAAGTGAAAATCAATTTTGCATTAGAACAAATATCTCTTTGAAGTTTTCTCCTACCATTTAAAATTGATGAGAGATTGATTGCATCAATATCGTCTTGCTATTCGATAATTTCTAAAAAAAATACAATTTTTGATATTCAAATTAAAACTTACGAGCACAAATCAACTTTTTAAACTTCATATATTTAACTTCAATTTTAAGATAAAATTTGATCCTAGTTCAAGAATAAAAGATAATAAAAAATATAAATATAAAGAGGAGCATTTATACTAATTATCCCATTTCTTCTTTTTTTTTTCTTTAGTAAAATTAAGGAGTTAAATGAAAAATATAAAGAGAGGGACATTATAATAATTAGATCTAAATATATAGGAGAATGTACAATTATTTTAGTCAATTTTTTACCATAAACTTGAATCTAATCTAACCAGATTCAACATAAACTTATTTTTTTATTATTAAAAAACCATGATCATGTTAAATCAGATCAGGCCGAAACCTATCAAATCGGTGTCCATGCCCATCCTAAATGTGCAGATTTGAAAGGGGGTGAGACCCACTCTATTAAGGAAGTATCCATAAACTTGAACCTGATCCGACCTGTCACAAACTAATTTTTTTAAAAAAATACCATAATCATGTAAAATTTGGTCGAGTCAAAACCTGTTAGATCCGTGTCTCGTGCCCATCCTAAATGTGCATATTTGAAAGGAGTGAGGCCCACTCTATCAAGGAAGCAGGCCGAGCCCAATGAATTAGTTTCTCAAGATTCCAATGAGCTTGGGATTATTGCTGAACTGATCAAACCACAAAACCCCTACCTCTGTTTCTCGGTAAAGGAAGAAAACCCAGACATGGCAACCGGTGATCTCAAAAGGAAGCAAGCAATAGTATCATCTCTTTGCAAACACATCTCTTTGGATCCCGTGAGTGAAATGAAAACACTTTTTTACATAATTTTGTTCCATTTATCTTGTTTGCATGCTATTTTTTTAAAAATCTGTATAGCTTTATGGTTTTGAAGTAAATCTCTTTCATTTTTTGCTCAAAGAAGTTGTTTTTATTGCGAATCACTTGCTTTTACGTGATGGGTTTTGCTTCAATTCGGTTTTTCTTTCCTTATATTGTTTTTGGATGTTGAGTGCTGCTTGGGCAGTGAGCTTATTATATGTAGAAGAATTGAAATGTGCTTAATTTATTGAATTTGTAATAACCGTACAATCATTTGAGCTCTACTTTATTTATCTGATTCCTTAATAATGTGCTAATTTTGATGGCTATATAACTTATAATTTCCTATTTGATTTTGCAGAAGGCTTTTTCAAGCGAAGTCCCCGGAAATGATATTAAGACATTGTATACGAGCATTTTGAAGTCAGCGCGGAAGGAATCGCCCCAAAATAATGAAGTAATGCATAATAAGCCTTTTGCATGAAAACATTATGTAATGTACCACTTACGGTAGTGTTAGTGAAGTAGAAGCTGAGGTCTTTCAGATTTGAGAAGGATATACTTGTAAAAATCACTTGTGAAATGATATGCTCCAGTTGTTATAAAAGCACATTCGTAATTTTGAGTCGACTTACATGAATTGGATAATTTATCCTTGTGTTTTTTTCCTGCTGTTATTTATACACTTCCGAAACAGGCTCAGTGTTGATGCTTAATATGAAAGTTTAAATTTCATTGTAGGTGATGAAGTGGATAGCTTTTGCTGAGAGCTTTCCCAGTGACTCTAAGGCATGCTCTGGTCATTTGAATGAATTAAATGGTGACTTGGCTCTAAAGTCTGTTCTTCTTGGCAATGGATTTACACCCTCAGAAGCTGATGTTATTGTTTTTTCAGTCATACATAGTTCAGTGGTATGTATTGCTGTTTACTTTTTTGTGTGTCAAAGAGAGGGGATCTTGGTGCTAACTGCTAAATTGCTATTTACTCAGTGAAGCAATTTGTTTGTGAAGAATTGATAGACTTTACTTGGTATACTTGTTTGTTGTCAGATTGGCCTTTCAAATCAAGCGAAGGAGAAATTGCCACATGTGATGCGATGGATGGATTATATCCAGGTAGAGACATCTTCTGTTGTTTTGAACTTATAATTTTGTTGGGATTTCTCAATGGCTTTTGACAAAGCATTCGTACTTTGGAAATAAAGAGGCTAGATAGGATTCTTCCAATGAGGTAGAAATTATCAGATGTCAAACTTTTGTTCCCACATAGAGTCCTAGGTCCCCTTTTGTCCTGATATCTCAATTTTACACATGAAAATCGGATGAAAAATAACAAAAGCTGAACTACCTACAGCATTTGATAGCTTCTTTCTGGGTACTATTTTATTTTCTTGCATTTAATAACTTTTTTGGAGGAGGCATAGCTTTTTGTGGATACAAATAGAGCTAGCTATTTGGTGGCTTTATCAGTCGAACACAGACTGGTATCACATGGGACAACCTCTGCTATTTTTGTTCTTGTGGTTTCATCTATCTTGTAGTTAAGCTTTGGTTTTAACATTGCATCAACATTATTTTGCTTAGCCACTAAGTATAAATTGAGGATATGACGCAGTTACCGTGTAACAATCCAATCTAAGCCTTGTTTTATTAACATGAATTTACATCTTCCATTTATACTGACTTTTAGTAGCCTATTTGAGAATCAAGTTGGGAAGTGGGGAAAGAAATGAGATTTCCTTCTTTGGGGTAAGGTTGTGTCTATCATAACTATGGCCTTGAAAAAAGCTTTTTGCTCTTGTTTAAAAGTTCACTTTCTGTTCTTTGTTTACCTTTTAAAAAAGATTATCAAAATACATATCTAGTTTTCTACGATGATAATTACGCCTCAAAGGAGGAGCAGATGGTCTTTTTAGAAATCGTAGCACCATTGAATACCATTTTTCTAATCTTTGCTTACAAACCTTTTACAATCATTGCAGAATAGAGAGGATCTTGGTGCTCTTTTTGAAAAGATATTGCTGGAGAAGCCTGTTTTTGAGCCTCAGGTGAGTTATCTCTACATTGTCTGCTTTATTTCTGTGTTTTTTGTGTTTCTATTTATGTGATAGAGCACCATAGATGGTTTCGAAGTGTATAGGGTTAAAAATTTCCGCATCAATTGAAATGTAATGTTTTCTTTGTTAAATAGAGGGTCTTGAGTCCTGACATCTTCACCACCCTAACTCTCCATTCCCCAATCACTTTCTCCCTCCTTTTGTTTCGGTTACCAAAGGTTGTTAATTACATATAATCAGGATAGCATATTATTCTTGAGGTTATTTATGAGATATCTGGCTGCAGATAGCAAAGCCTGCAGCTAAGCCAGAGGTACAAGCAAATGCTAAGAGGACCGTTCAAAATACACAAACTGCAAACAAGCCAGAAGCTGAAAAAAACGCAAAGAGAAGTGATTCCAGGGTACCATTTTGCTGTTTTTCTTTATTCTAGTATACGTTTTTGTCAAGAATTTCTTGTTCCTTTTACTTGGTAATGTTTCAATGTTCTGCGTTTGAGAAATTATTCAACTAATTTCTTCCTTAAACTGACAATCATAAGGTAATAACATGTGGTTATTTTAATTAAGTTTTTGTGCAGTAAGAGAATTATTTTCTGCCTTTTATGCTTAATTGATGATCTAACATCTATAGAAATACGGGGAAGGTGGAGTTGCTTACGATGTTTAGATATAGGAAAGTTCCACGCTTTCATTTTTCATACTTTAATTATCAGTGCCAAGGCATTTTCTAGATTCTCATGCTTGTAAATTTTTTTAACAATCATCTTTTCACTTTCAGGATAACAAGAAAAAAGCCAAGGGAGATAAGGAAGCCGCTCCAGAGAAGAAGAAAGAACCTGAAAAAGAAGCAGCTGAAAAAGACAAGGAACTCAGTGTTAGTTTACTAAACATACAGGTTGGTCTTATTCGAAAAGCATGGAAACATCCATCTGCTGATAGGTATGTTGACGAACTTGTCTTGTACTTTACGTTCAAGTGCCTCTTTATCTTTATGTTTAAGTTTTCTAGTTTTCATGCATGGATGTCTAGATGCAAAACTGGTGGAATGATGTTATGTTTTATTAAAAATGCAGTTTACTGGTTGAGGAGATAGATGTAGGAGAAGCAAAATTGCGGCAGGTGGTTAGTGGATTGGCTAAGTATTGCAAGCCAGAAGACTTAACGGTAACTTTTTCCGAGATATCTGCTATGGGTTTTTTATTTATTTATTGGACTTTTATCATTTATCTTCATGTTTATGGTTCATGAAACTCTGAAGCTTACATTCTGATATTCTCCGTGATTTTTGCTTTTGTGCTGTGAAGAATCGTCGTGTTGTGCTGATTACAAATGTAAAACCTGGAAAGCTACGAGATGTGATGTCAGAGGGACTGGTATACTTTTTGGCATTTAATCAACATAAACATTGTTTATGTGCATGTGCCTTTGTGCAGTCTCAGAAAAGATATATCCTTTGACTGTGTCTGAGATAGCTGAAAAATTTCCATAACTTTTCTTTTTGTACTTCTCTATACATCTTTCCTCTGCCTACTTGCGTATTCTATACCTGTTTTTACTTGGTAGCAAACCAAACTAGAGTATACAACATGATGTGATTCGTTGATTCTGTTAACTTTCCTCCGAAACAATTTCCTTTAAGTCAGTTCAGTCCATAAAATTCATAATGCTCCGTTGGAAAAATGAGTTCGAAAATTTGTAATTGGATTTCATTTTGTTATGTAAATGGTAAAAATTCAAATGCATACATTATGGATAAATAGTTATGATTCAATATAATATATGGTTGAAAAGTGTAAAAACATGGATTTGTCAAATCCAAAAATATATTAGGAATTTCAAATTCACTACTAAATATGGATGGATCTAACAAATCCATGTTCCAAAACGCCACTCAAGTGATCTCAAATTTGTCCCAAGATAAACAGACTTTGCTAGATAGCATTTATGTTTTTCTTTTGGCTGAAAGATTGGTGGTTTGCTGTTTCCGTAACTAGACTTAGATTGTGTGCTTATATATTTGAAGCCATGATGTTGCTTAGTTTTCATGCTTTAATCCCCCTTTTCAGGTGCTCTGTGCTTCTAATGAAGATCATTCTGTTGTAGAGCCTTTATTGCCCCCTGAAGGGGCTAAACCTGGCGAGCGTGTTTCATTTTCGGGGTAAGCTTGTTCTGAGTACCGTAAAACTACAAGTATTCATTGCACAATCATCTCACAGCCTTGCTTTTGTGAGATTATCTGAGATTGCATGAAATATGGGTTGCAATTAATAGACCTTTTCTGCTTGAGCTGGCTTAGTTTTTTTATCAGTCCCTGCTCAGCTATTGATCAGGGGGCATTGGGTTGATGTTAGGCTTTTGTTGACAAGCAGTGATCAGAGTCTTATGCTCACATTGTGACGTAAAGAGCAAATTGTTGCCATATCCCTCGAGGAGTTGGTAGGTTAAATAATAAAAGTAGTCATGGTTGTTTAAATTTACTTGAAGTTGCTCTAATGAAGGAAGCCTTCGGAGAAATTATAGAAAATATGGTGCCAAGCTGGATACTAGTGTTTGTGGATTATGTTGCAACTACAAGAGGAATGCAATCAAGAAAGAAAGGAAAAAAAAAACTGACCAAATAGAAAAGAGATGTAGTTCAAAGAACCATTGATAAGGTTAAACATTTGATTCGGTATAAAGTCTAAAAATCACAACATATAAGTTGGGATGACCCTACTAGTAGATTAAAGGACTCAACTTATATCACAGTTTGCGGTTTACTTATAGGGTTACAAACATCATCTTAACCACACATCTTTGTTTATTAATTTAAATAAATAAATAATTCACCTACCATTTTAAAAATTTATGGTAAAAGATTGTAATTTATTTTACTGTTACAAAAGGTTTTTCCTAGATTAAACCCTTTTGTGTTTATATGCTTAAGAGAGAAGTGTCTAAAATGAATTACCTTACTCAAACTAAAGTCATTCTAGGCCTTGTCGAAAAGGGCCGTGTTACTCATTTCCCTGTAGATAGCTCTGTTCCAATTATAACTGCTTGTTTCTCTCATCTTCCACGATTTCTTTTTGCTTGTACTTCGTCTTTGAGTTAGGTGATTATTGTTTGGAATGAAGTTTTCTCCTGGTATCGCTATCACATTAAAAAGATTTTTATTCTTCATACAGGATTGATGGAAAACCAGAAGATGTCCTAAATCCAAAGAAGAAGCAGTTGGAGAAAATAACACCGGTGCGTTTGTTCTTCATTTTCTATAAGATTGTGGAAATGGCATATGATATTTAACTATTGTTATGACTATCACAATTTCGGAATCTGGATGTTTGATTCTACGAAACTGGGTTTCTATCACCATTTTAGTGTTCTTATGCAGCTCTAATACATTGCTTCGGGTTTTGATTGATTCTCTTCGGTGCAGAATCTTTTCACTGATGAGAAAGGTGTGGCCACATTTAAGGGTATTCCATTTATGACCTCTTCTGGGCCATGCACATCGTCCATTCCTAAAGCAAGCATCAAATGAAGACCAAAAACGATCACTGGATGCCCGACAAAATGAAATATACAGGTTACCGTTTGGTGGTTCCAGTGGCAGTTCTCAGCAGTCAGAGGTACTGTTTGCTACTGGAACATAAATTTGCTACTGGAACATAAAGAGACCTTGTACCATTGCATTTTTTTCTCACTGAATTGTTAGAAACCAGTGTGTTGTTTCTTGTGATCTGTATGAAAGGATTTCGTTGCTCCTGCTTTTAATGTGAACCTGGTAATCTAGAAAATTAAAGCGAAGAAAAAAAAGAAGCTTCTTAACTAGTTTGAAATCTTGATGTTGTTCATCTAAAATTTAAAGTTGTGAATAAAAAATCTAAAATTTCCCACTCAAATGAGTCGTGTTTAATAAGATCAACGGGTTTGTTCAAGTGGTAAGTAGTTTAGTATTGCTTAAGCAGTTTCGAGGTTGAGATATTGTATATACAGAAAATCTATGCCGGATGACTCATTGATTATAGTCAAGTGTGTGATGCGGGTTGGTCCGAATTAGTCAGAGCAAAGTTTGAAAATCGGGAGGAAAACAAAAAAGTTTCCTTAATAAGATTAATCTTCCTCATGGTGAATCCTGCTCATAAGGTAAAATAATCAATAAATCTTTCAGTACCAAATGTACAAAGGCTACTCAACTCTTTTAATGCAAGGAAAAATTATTTTGTACATTGTCGATGGTGTTAAAAGAACTCCACAAACCGAGTCGAATGGATGACAATGTGGTGATATTCAAGAAATACTAGCGGAATTAAAATTCTCCACTTTAAGTGCATCAAATGCTAACCCATAATGTAATGGACAAAAATGTATATTTTTTATGTTTTTTTTTATCTTTAATACTAAAAATTTAAATTTTAAGCTCTAATTCTAAATTTTAAATCATAAATTTTAAACCCTAAAAATTTATCCTACTATTAATTCCCTAGACTCTAATCTTGAACTTTAATCATAAACTCTAAGCTTAATTTTCTTTTAATGTGGAACATAAATAGACACTGAAAAAGGACAGATGAATTATATTCGTAATGTAACATGTTTACAAAGATACAAAACGTAGCTTTCATTTATGGTAAGAGAATGTTTTAGTTGCTTGTGGTGGAAGCAACCTAAATATTTTCTAGATTCACACGTCGGATTAAAAAATACAAAATCATTATTTAAAAATGATTTAAAGGGATATATTTTTTCCTAACAAAATAGTAATTAAGATTATAAAATATTTGTTCAAATCAACTCAGATTTCAAACAAATTTATTTTTAGTATGCAATATCAAAGTTTGATTGACAGAAACAGAAAAAATATATTTTTTAAATCCATATCTTGGATTCATATAATTTCCATTATACATATTACTACTATTCACATGGATGACTTCAAGTCTTCGATTAATTTATGAAATGTGTACATTGAGAGGGAGTCCAACTAGAATAATCTCTGCATGAATGGAAACCTTGATTAATAAAATTATGAATAATGTGTTTTTTTTGTTTAATCACCGATATTTGATTAATTAATTGATTAATTTAGATCGAATTTTGTAAAAGTTTTATTTAGGATGGTCTTCTTAACCCAGTTTTTTTTATTCACAATGTCATGATCTGAATCCTGACATTGCTTAAGGAACCTAACGCTTCATTTCGTTAGAGCAACTAGTTGGTGAATAATTAGATTTTTTTTGGTTGTCCTCATGGTTCTCCAGGGCTTTGCCCTGACTAATTCAGACTGACTCGCGTCGCATACTTGACTTTGATAGATAAGTCTCCTAACGGGATTTTATGCATACACAAGACCTCGAACTCAAGAGTTACTTAAGTGATACCAAACTGCTTACTACTTGAATTAATTATGTTGGTGAATAATGAGATCTTTTAATTAATCAAATAATTAAGAATACTTATTTATCTCTTATTTTGTATGGATTCGAATCTCGACATTCGATTACGAATCTAAATATTTCCAACAACTCTACGTTGATAATCTCATTCCTTGTATCACGACGGGCCACGACAGAGAAAATGGAAAACAAAACATATATGGATTTTGTTTGTTTCGGACCAAGGATCTGGGTTGATCCGTACAACCAGCCTTACAACATAGAAAAAACGATTCTGTTTTTTCTTACAAGAACATGTTCCCATGGAGATAATTGAAAGGAAACAAACAAAACAAGATATTTTCGATATTATTCTGCAAACCTGTCCATGGCAGATCCTGTTATGTCAGATTGGATATTGCCAGCTCCTTCCCCATATTCTTTAAAATATCAATTATTTTCTCATTTTCCCTCTGAAATCAAATCAAAGATAACCCCAAAAAAGCTCATCAAATATTTGTGATCTCTGTTTTGGGTTTTTCCAAAAAAGAAAATTCCACTTTCTCTCCCTCCAAATACCCTTTTCTTCTATAAATGTAAGCTCTCATTACTTGCATGCATTTCTTCTACTTATTGTTAGTTTTTGTTAAGTTGTGGGGCAGTACTATTGTCTTGTTTTTCATCAGATTACTACTAAACATGGGCGGCGGCGGAGGTGGCGGTGACTCCTCCGAGGACACGGCGGTGGAGCTTGGAGATGAACCCCATGTCTTAGCTGTGGATGATAACCTCATTGACAGAAAGCTGGTGGAGAAATTACTCAAGAACTCCTCCTGCAAAGGTACATTTGGTTTTAAATCCTTCATTTTTGTACCATTTTAAAAAAATCAACTTGGCAAGGACCGACACATAATTTTATTATAGATACGAACTATGTTAGAAATATAGAGATTATGAAATTAGATTATCAATAAAAAATATAAAAGAAATATTTAAATTATAATAAACTTTAAAAATTTTAAGGTACGACGGTCCCCTCTCGTACCCTTCGATCCATCCCTGCTTTCTTGCGCTTTCTTGCAGTAACTACAGCAGAAAATGCTCTGAGGGCTTTGGATTATCTGGGGCTGGGAAATGAGACACTGGAAGGCACTGTAAGTTCACATGAAATTCATTTTTTAGAAGTTTAGAAAATTTTAAAAACTCATGAATATTGTGTTTTATGTCTGTTTTTTTTACAGGTTTCTAAGGTGAACCTAATCATAACAGATTACTGCATGCCAGGAATGACAGGGTATGAACTGCTCAAGAAAATTAAGGTAAACATAAGATTTCATTACTCAAAAGTACTAATTAGTAACTTTTTTAAGTACCCTTTTTTTGTCTCATTGTTCAATTCTCACCATTTTGAGTTAAAACCAGGAATCATCTGTTCTCAAGGAAGTTCCTGTTGTGATCATGTCGTCCGAGAACATTCCAACTCGTATCAGTCAGTAAGTTTCTGCGCATTTGATTCAATGATAGGTGCCACATCTTCGTGTTCGAAGAGTCGGATTCGAATCCGGGGTTGATGTTTGAAGTTATTTTTTTATGTATGTGAAAAAAATCAGGTGCTTGGAGGAAGGTGCTAAGATGTTCATGCTGAAGCCATTGAAACAGTCAGATGTGAAGCAGTTGAAATGGCATCTGATGAAATGCAGGAACTGAAAAGTAGGGAAGAAGACAGGGATTAGGAAATCAAAAAAGATTTGTAATGAAAATCCACTTTTTTACACCCACATTTTGAATGGGAAAGACCAAATCACAAATCTTATATTTATCAGTTTTAGTTTGAATCCAATCTTCTTAATATTGATACATTTCCTTACTCATGTTAGTCAGTTAGTCTATTAGGAAGCAACCTCAACTAATAGGTCGAAAACCAATGGTTAAAAAAATAGACCCTTTATTGTAAACCAAGTCTTAGTTTGGGTGAATTTAAGTACATAATAATTTTTGATTTAGGAATGAGTTCGGAGTAATTTAGACAACGTATAAAATCAACCCCTAGCTGCAAATTGAAAATGGAAAGAATCATTGGACTGCTTTTCACCTAATTTACATGTGTTTGCTCTCTGCTTTTTTGGGTACAAATTTGGAGTTATTTGGCTAAAGCGTCATTAAACCAATTAGATGTAAAAGAAAAGGTACTGAAGAATGTAATGAAAGAGATGAGATTTTTGCTTGAAATGTAGGTGAGAATATTGGTTGTACTTTCAGTGAACGTGTGCTTTGCGTGTTAGGTTATTGTTATTAGGGTAAACTCCATTAAATACCACTCAATTTTTAGAAGTGTATCGACTATATCACTAAACTAAGAACAAATACTATTTTACCACTGAACTTTAGTTTAAGTTATAATTCTACCACTGGATCATTAAAATATCACATTGGTAAAGTTGTGGCTTAAACTAAAGTTCAGTGTTAAAATAATATCGATTATTAAAGTTCAGTGCTAAAATAATATCGATTTTTAGTACAATGGTATAATCAATACTGAACTTAAAATTTAACAATATCTGGTGTAGTTTATCCTATTATTATTATTATTATTATGGTAATGTTGGGTTCGAACGATCAACCAAATTCGCCAAGAGGGGTTGAATTGACCTTTGAGTGATTGTGGTGGAAGCAATAAGAAATTAAAAATTTGCACAACATGGTTTGACTTCTCAACCAAGTCTACCTCCACTAACTTAGCTATCAACTCTAAGATTTTTCCACAAATTCACTAATTTGTCTTTCATTTTTCTAGGCTCAAGGAGATAACCTTTACATACCCTCAAAGCTTTGAGACCCTTCTCACAAAGCGAATACAAATTAGCAGATAATGAAAAACCTCAAAAGGCAAAGTGTTTGTACAATTTAGCTCTCACCCAAAATTTTAACACTTGAGCAAATGTGACAATTTAGCTCACTAGAATTTTGTACAAGGAATTTGTCAATTTTAACACTAAAATAATTTCTCTATACAAAGAATGTTGGCATTGAGTGTCTTGTTGACCCATGGCTGCTTGAAGCTTGCTTTTAAACCCTCTAATGAGCTTGTGATCATTTATGATCGTTGGGGTTGATTTAGAACCGTTGGGGACTTAATTTCCAACATTAAATGTACTTTTGGGCATGTCGGTGTCAGTGGTACGCGAGCTTCAGTATCAGTACCTACTTTAAATAAAAAAAGTCGTTGGAGCATTTAAGCCAAGGGTACCGGTACGTTTTACTTGGTATCGGTACGATGCATCTCGTATCGGTACGGCTAAGCTTGTACAGGTATATAATACCCTAATTTTGTCCGAGTATACGTATATATACTATATTTCTATAAATAAATCCTAAATAAATAAATAGATAAAAGGGGTCCAAAATGTCCAAAAAATAATCCAATGTTCATTTACATATATAAATCCCTTTTACAATCCCAAAGGCCCATTACAAAGCCCAATTCTCAATTTAATACAGCTCATATCTCAATCCAAAACGCCAAACAAACACAAAAATTCGGATAACTCATTTTCCCGCCCAAACTTGTATCCAAATGAAAACGTGGCAACTTCCTATTGGTCCAGAAGTATGCACATGGATCTTGGTTTTCTTTTTAGATAACCTCACCATAATGACATCATCCATGATATCACCTTCCACCCAACTATAAATACTCAGGAGAGAGAATTTGTCAGATTTAATGACATCTATTATTAAATATAATTACCATATTAAAATAGCAATAAAAGAGGAGAGAGAACTTGACCCCTCGGGAGCCTAATCGACGCCGGGAAGAGGAGGAGTTGCCGGAGCTGAGCCGTCTGGAGCAACCAACGGACACTGAAAATATGCCGGGATCGCCATAGTCACCGCTCTGAAGGTATCGTTTTCCTCTGCTTTTCAATCCCTGTAAAAGTCAGAAACCAGAATGTTAGATTAGAAAAATGAAAATGAAGATAAAGCTTAAAAAAGAAAGAGTTCGAACGGCGGAGTAGGTGGCGGAGACACGCCGTGTTCTTGGTGTTCATCGTTGTTCTTGATGAACATCGAAGAACACCAAGCAAAATGTGGTGTTTATGATCCGTTTGGATTAGATTTCTGGGCTGGTTTTGTGTTTATAATCAGAGGATGAAGGCTTAGAGAGAGGGAGAGCTAAATTTGAAAATGGGAAAAATGAGCTTATACCATTTTTGGGGGTTTTTATAATTAGACCCGCGCAGGACCCGATCCCGAAAAAGATCCGCACCCTTCTATAGTGGGCTTTAGAGTTTGGCCTTCAAACTTTGTTTTGTTACAATTTAGTCACTTTCTTTTGTAACTTGACTCCTCATTTTGTAGTTCAATTCAATTTAGTTCGTAATACTTTGTGTTTTGACCCTACAGTTTGCAATTCAGTCCAATTTAGCCCTTGTTTAGTTTAATTTAATTGTTTAAATTATTGTATGTTGCATGATTTTAAAATAAGCATGCAGTATGTTTGTTTAGGAAAATTAAATCACTTAGTGTAATTAATTAGTCTTTTAAGTATATGTGCGTTAATTAAATTTAATTAATTTGATAGGTGAGGACACTATAGAAAATAAATGAATATTGAATAAAAACTTTAATGTCCTAAGTTGATTAGTGTCACATTGCAATATGATATTAATCAAAGGTATATTTTAGTAAAAATTCAATATTTCATTTGAATGTAAAAAATGGAAAATACACATATAGCTAGTCTAATAAAATTGGAATTAGGATTAAACAATTAGAAATGTTAATAATAGGATTATTATTAATTTGAGGCCTAATATGGGTAGTGCCCAATTCTTTGGGTGTTATCACGTAAACCTTAAATTTGATGATATTCATAGATTTTAATTAATTAATTAGAGCCTTAATTAGGTTTGAACTTAAAATCGACAAGAAAATAATTTGACATGCATTTAAACCTTTTGTGTTGAAATACATTTTTGAATAAAAATTGGAGTATCCTAAAGTAACTGAATGTTTCAAAGCTTATATTCATTAAAGATGTATTTTCCTACAAAAGGATATCCCTATTTGGATCGAAATTCATTTAACAATTAAAGATTCAATTAAATTCAAATTATTGCTCGAAATGCCAAATGCCACGTGGAATTAATAAGGTACCGATAACGGACGTTTATGGGAGTGCTAATCCTTCCCCACATGTAACCGACTCCCGAACCCTAATTTTAAAGAATCGAATATCTGGTTATTTCTATGGTGTTCGGTCTATCGAAGTGACTGGTGGCGACTCCAAATTGATTTTTAAAATAAATAAAGGGAAAATCTGATTTAATATGAAAAAATCTTAATTTTAAGATTAAATGAATTAAAATGAAAAAAACCCTAACTTTTAAAAGAATCCGCCAGGCTATTTTTTTTCCAAACATTGGTTTCAAAAATGGTCGCGATAGCTTGGCGACTCTGCTGGGGACAAAAGTTGAGAGTCAGGCCTAAATAATTAGTTTCACGTGGCTTTTTGGCATTTTGAGCGATAATTTGAATTTGATTTCTTCCGAGAATTGTTGGATAAATTCTCAAGAAAAATGGGGATAGTTTTTGTGTATGATATATCTATCATTCATGCATAAGCCCTCGACTAGGGCTTTTCACCATTAAGTGGGAGAAAGACATTATTCGACGTGATGCTCTCCAGCTCTGTGATCGGATTTTTGTCTCTCTTTCGGTATACTAACCTTATGCGTTGTGGGGCCCACACCTCCATTATAAGGGACCTATACTACCGAATCGATGTCTTGCTATCATAGTAGACAGTAACGACAGTTCAGGAACCTCGAGTCTAGAACCAAAACCCACATGTTGTTATCTAGAAACTCATCCACCAGAGCCAAACAAGGACCTAGGACAAGTACTGCGGATTTAAATACATTTCCCTAGTTATTTTCCTTGCTAAATATTAATACATTTGTTTATCTGTTTCCCATATTAATTCACAATACTGACACTGTTTCTTTTGTTTTGTTTTCTTTTTTTTTTTTACCTAGCATCATTTTTTTGCATTCATTAGAAGTATCGATTCGAGGATCAGCCAAGTGGGGCAATGTTCTAAATGGCCAATGGGCCTGATAAACAAGGACAAGACTATATATTGCTGAGCACCTGGTCAAGTGGAGTCTGACACAAGAAGGGGGACAACATTCAGAAAAATCACGTGTCAAATGTGAGTAGCTACAAAAAGTTATATAAAGACGCTAAGAAGGCAGCGAAGAAGAAGAAGATTCAGAAATTTAAAATTCACATGGCCATAGCAGGTAGAGATTAGAGGAAGAACATGCCTGGAGTTCAGAACTAGTATATAAAGTTTCACAAATAGTGCAAGGGTACTACAAAAGTCGATCTCCAACCAGAAAGCGAAGAGTCAAAAAAAGGGCAACAAAATTGGAAAGCAATGTACAACATCTGAAATGCCAGTTAATAGGGGCACTACGAATGGAAGACGGGGCATTAAAAGGCAAGCTTGAGGCAGCCACCCAGACTATCCAAAGATAGAATCATGAAATTGCCAACTTTAGAAACCAAGTGCGAGAATTGCCTAGTATGGGCAGATAAACTAATTATACATTTGCCCCTCAGTTTTAGATATTTAAGCTTATCCCCAACTTTTAATTCTGGCTCTATTCCTGTTTGCAATACCTAATTTATATTAGTCGGTTGATAGATTGGATACTGATGATTTATTATCTTAAAACAAAGGCTAAATTCTTCTATTAGCCCTTGTATCATGTCTACATTGTAGATTCAATCCATCCACTCTAGTTTAGATATTTTTAGTGCATCTACTTTTAAAATTTTGAAAATTCATTAGTGATCTAAATAATAGCAATGGGATATGTTAAGTCGAATTAGTCTATTAATTCTTGTATTATGAGTCATTTCTAGATTTAGTTCATGTTCTCTAATTTTATGATTTTAAGCCCATGCATATTATATTTGTATTATTTGAGTTAGGACTAAAATTTTAAAATTTGAAAAGTATAAAAATTAAATTTAACTTAATTACAAGGAGTAAATATAGAATTTGACTTATACGTAGTACAAGGACTAAATATAGAATTTGACCTAAAATAAATGGCGACTTTGAGCACTTCCTCAAAAATCTAAATAAAAGGGTTTTAAATGGTTTTTCATTCTTCAATGTTGTCGTTGAATAGCAAGTCATACGGCAGAAAACAAACATAAAATGTCTTTTTAATCAAATTAAAACGAATATAGAAAGTAATACGAAGACAAAGGTATATTAATATAAGTGTTGTTTTTTATTAAATAGAGAGGTATTATTCTTATATCAAGATTCGAATTCATATAAGATGGATTAATATAAACATTTTTAGCCATTAGACTAATTAATAATTCTTAAAATAAGAGTTATTTTAATATGCATGCTTTATAAAAAAAATGATACAATTTTCTTATTTAAGTCAATTTTAAATTTTAAAAATTAAAATTAAAGCATTAAAATCTAAACTTCAAACTCTAAATATTACATAAGACTTTTAAACCCTAAAACATAAACTTCTAAACTCTAAATAAGACCGTAAAATTTAAAATTAACAGGCTTGTGTAAACTAAAGTTACTCAACATGAGTATCAAAATATTTTCATATAATACAAATACACTTATTATTATTTGTTCTTAAGGGATGAGGGTTTAGACCTTTTAAGTAAGGTAAAAAATTTAGATACTGACATTATAAATGAAGTAAATTGGATTGAAATGTTCACTCCTATGATGAACGTTTATAATATTCAATCAGAATTAATCAGTCAGATTATACACATGTAATTATAATTTATAAAAAAATTTAAAGATAGAGAAATATGTAAATTTAATAATGAAGGAATCCTCTTTTCTATAAAGTGTTTTATATGCTTTGGAGGACTAAAGTGAAAAAGGGCATGCATAGCCATAATTATTACTAGGTGTGGATCACTTTGCAACCCATAATTTCTCATCACAACCCTTCCAAAAACATGCAATATTTTCTTTAGAATTCTCATGACCAACCACCTAATCTATGGTTTTCGTATCTAAAATGTATGAAGCTTCAAAGAGGTGAAAGTTTCCGAGAAAAACTTTACTTTCTTTTGGGTCACCTTTTTTCTTGCAAGGGAAAGAACGTTTTAGTGGCGTTCCATTGGTGACCTTTTGCGTTAAAACGATGCTAGTAATTTACATTTTTTAGCTGATGAGCAGAGACCGGCCTACATACAAGGTGGGAGGGGTAATTGCCCCCAAATTTGATAGATTAATTATATTTTAGGTTTTAATAATTTTAAAATTATTGTAATTAAATCTTTTTCACTCTCAAAATTTTTTGGTTTATTATTTTTTAGGATCTCTATTTTTTGGTTTAATTATTTTTTAAGATCTTTTAATTTTAAATTTTGTACAATTAAATATAACCCCCTTTATTTTTTGGGTAAAACTTTAATACACAAACTGTGTAAAATTAATTTTACACAAGCCTGTGTATTTACACTATAAAAACCCAAATCTTAAAATTTTAACCCTAACCCTAAAAAACTAAACCCTAAACCTTAAACCTTATACACTAAATTCTAAACACTAACCTTAAATTATAAACCCTACAACCTAAACCCCTAAACTAAAATCATAACCCCTAAAACTAAAAGGCTCGTGTAAACTAAAATTTACACGGCCTGTGTATCAAAGTTTTTCCCTTATTTTTTATAATTTAATTACATTTTAAAATTCTGTTCATTTCAAATTTAATTGGTCAACCCCTCATAGTTAATCCTAATTTCGTCCTATCGATGAGTTACTGGTTTGTACGGAAAAGGTCTTAAAATTTTTGGAAATTTAACGAATCTCACGACTTGTCGGTTTAACCCAAATTTATTTAGTGAGTTAGTTTCACTTTAGTTAATTTTTAATATTATTCTGAAAGAATAGCTACATTTCAAAAGGAAAATGTCACTAAAAATACTTATTTACCATTTACCAACGTTTCTAGCTAAAAAGGTGCTAAATATATAACATGGTTTAGTGGTGTATATATATACAAATACAACTAAATGTCTTTCAAGTCACGTGATTTTTTATTTTGCCTGAAACTTTTAGCATTCAATAGTTATATTAAGCTTTGATTATATCTAAAGTTGAGTTTATTAATAAAGGGAAGCTACCCTAACATTTTTTACATAGACAAACTCGAACTCCCATTCTTATTAACAGTTGTTCGTTGGTTTTTGTTTTTGTTTCAATATGTTTAAATGTGTTTGTTTTTTATTTGGATATTGGAATTTGGGAGGATTATAAGTAGTTTAAACATTGTAATTTGTACGTTAAACAATAAAAATCAAGAACTAATCTTCAAGTTTTCGTATGGTTTTACTTTTAATATTTTTTGAACAGTTAAAATAAGAATTAAATTTTATTAAATAATATAAATTTTAAGTTTATGATAACCATCTATTTATTACATACATAATGCAAGGGATAATTATTTATTTTAGTATAATAGGCGGAGATTTTTAACTCTACAAGTAGGATTAAGATGTTATCATGCATTTTTTTCTTGGTTGCCCTCCCGGTTTCTCATGAATTTGTCTTACTAATTCAGATCGATTCGTGTCGCACACTTGATTGTGATGTGTGAGTTTTTCAACGAGAATTTTATATATATATAAGGCTTCGGACTCAAAACTTACTTAAACGATATCAAGCTACTTACCACTTGAACTAATTCTTTAGTATGTTATCATGTATCTTTAATTTGTATTAAAGAAAAACAAATAAAAACGGCACATGATGGTTTCTCAACTCCGCTCATGGAATTAAAATTCTCCTTACTAGTATCAACAATCTTTAGAGTAGTTGGTTAAAACCTCTCAATGGACATTGTCTCTTTTTCCTAGATTATGGATTTAATACCTTTTAGGAGCAAAAATCTGCTCCTCCTCTATATAGGAACTATTAAAAAAAACTCCTCATTAATCAATGTTATAAAAAAGTTCAGAAAAATTATAAAAAAAATCAACAACTGGTTCAACCATGTGAAATTCCTAGTTTTTTACTCAGTTTTCAGCTTTAAACGGCTAGCATCGGGTCAAGTAATTTCCAATTTTATCCCACATGTTCAACGGCTCAAACCACATAATCTCAGTTTAATCGATCAATGTGGTTCGGTTCCAACAACACTATCGTTAGTAGACCAAATAATAATTCATGTAAAATCATTATTTAATGCACCAGCATTAAAAAAAATATTTGACAAGAGATCCATTAATTGACCTAGTGATTAAAGATACTCACATTATCTTATATTGTATGAGTTTGAATCTCGATATAAAAATGTAATATCTCTATTTAATAAAAAATATATATATACTTCACAAGTGGAGTTGTAATGTTGTCACTTATTCTTATTTTTTAGTTTTACCCATATGAACCAAAAGAATAAAAGCGGCATGGATGGATGAGGGAGATGTGTTTACATTTGGAATGGTTATTTGATTTAGACTTGACGGATTCTGATCGGATACAATTCGATTTTATATGGTTGGTTTTTTAATTCAAGCTCGAATCATGTCTTGTAGGGATAATATCGGTTCGAATTCGATTTCAAGTAGAAAATATCTGACTCAACTCGATATTTTAGAGATAATTGCTATAATGTTTTTATCTCTATATATTTTTCAATTATCTCTCTATTTCATAGAATAAAAAAATATCATTATTATAAGGATTATTATACTATACACTAGTAGTGGAAAAAAATATTCCATAAGCGGGGGTTTTAGAGTTTAGGGACTTTGTTTATAGTTTAAAGGTTAGAGGTTTAGATTATATGGTTTAGGATTTAAGGTTTAGAGTTAGAATTTAGGACTTATGATATTAGAGTTTAGGGCTTAGGATTTAGAGTTTTGGGGTTAGAGATTTATATTTTAGATTTTAAAGTTAAAATAAGCATACTTGTGTAGAAACATTTACAGTGACAATGTATCAAATAATAACCCTTATTATAATGCCTTGACTTCTCTCTCTATTTTTCCAATTATCTTCCTATTTGACCGAATAAAAAAATATTTTTTTTATTTTTATCGGGTTGGGTCGGAGTCGGGTTTTACACTAAAATTCTGGTCGGATTTAGGTGGAGTCTTTGAATTTTTGGGTCTGGTGCAGGTCGACCAAAATTCAGCCCGACCTGACCTATGACCCTCTATGCTCACAGCCCTAAAAAATTTAAATTCTCTTATAGTTTAGATACTTTGTTTGTATTTTCTAATGATATCTAATTTCACACTCTCACATTTTTGTCATTCCGCACTCCTCAAATTTCTAATATAATTTTCTAAAAATTTAGACTCCTAACATAAAATTTTATGTCTATCGTATAAAGTTGTATGTATAACCATCCCTCTCTTTGACACAAACAATGTCTTTATCGTATGCAGTAAGAACATCTTCCAGAGGCTCATATCCATTTTTTTAGTCACCAATATCTAACTCATTAGTTGATTATTTCGGATCGATTATGGTAGAAGTTTATTATGGGGGCCGTCCATTCACAACATCATAATTCGAACACTTAACCTTACTTAAGGGATCTAGTGCTTCATCCCATTAGACCAACCGGTCGTTGGCAGGGCCGGGGAACAGGGACACCCGTCCAGGGCCCATAAATTTTAAAAAATTCTTAGCATAATATATCCAATATTTTTTTGATAATAAATTTTAAAAAATCTGTTAAGTAAAATAATGGGGCCCATGAATTTATTAACCTATCAATTGCTATTATTAGATTTTTATATTAACGTTAATAAATAATAATGATTCCACTTTCTAAAAACACTAATTAAATATTTCCTTCCCAAAATCTAAAAAAGAGTCTAATTAAATTGTTAAACTTTTGTATTTCCATATTCCCAAAATTTTATTAACGTTATTTTTTCTCTTCAATATTCAATGGGAGGAGAAAATTCAAGTATAATTAATTTACATCTCTTCTCTTTCATATTCTGCAATTCATCAAAATTATTATTTACTTTTCAATTTCTCATATTTCTCACAAACACAAAACGATTGCTTATCATCAATTGTGGTGCTTGAATCCTATTGAAGTTTGTTTTTAAAATTCTAGGTAAGATCATGTTTCCAAATTCTTTTTTCTTATTTTTATATATTTCCAAATTATAGGTAAGATTCTTCTGTTATTTTTGTTTAATAAGTTTTGGGTATGAAACGTGAATATGCAGATTCTCCATCTTCCTCCTTTGGTCTACCTCAATTTAATTTCAGATTCAAACATAACCCTAAAGGTAAAATACTTGTTGGGATTTGTTTCTTTTGGGGTGGTTAACTTTTGATTGGTTTTCTTATGTATTCATTATATTTATTGGCGCCAAGTTGTTGAGTTTGCTTTTAAAATATATTTATTGAATTATAATTTCGTTTGGTTAAAGAAAGGTACTACTCGGTTTAGTTTTTTTAAGATTATTTGATTTGAATGATGGTTTTTGTCTTTTTTGGTAATAAGTTTTGAAGTAATAAAATCTTATTTTGATTGTTCAGTGAAACATTGAGTAAATAAATTATCTCTAAATAAAATTATTGAATGCAAATTTGTGTTAAAAAATTTGCATTAAAACTATCAAATTTGTGTTCCATCTGAATGGAAGGAAACTAAAAGATTCAAATCTTTCAATATTTGGTAGTTTTTTAAGATGTAATTTAAATGCTTATTATTCTTTTCATGTGTTCACAGGTTCTATTGTTTCAAAGTTTAGTTACTGCGGTGTTGCAGATTTGGTATATAAATATTTCGACCGAGAATCTTCCGATTTCACAGGTGCTATTATTCTTTTCTACATTAGTTGCATTGTCATATAATTTCGCCTAAAAAATATTTGTCTGGTAGTGAAAAAAGAAAACAAAGAGATGAGCTAATAGAATCACAAAAGGGAGCACTTGGCAAATTCTTTAAAAACAGAGTAGGAGAGTCTTCTAAAAAAAATTTAAATGGTGTTGCTGTTAATTTAAATGATCTTGATAGTTCTCCAAATAATGCTATTGTGGGTGCTACTAATGCAAATGACCATGATAATGTTCTAAATCATATCGATGACGATGCTTTTAATTTAAATGATCATAATCATGCACAAAATGAGTCTAAAATGTTGAAGATATTGGGATTGATCAACACTTAGTCCCTCCTTTGGACATTTATGATCCTAGAAATTGGGGTAATCTTGATAATAAATATAGAGATATTTTAGTTGAAAAAGGGCCTATAAGAGAATTGAATTTGAAATTTCCCTTAGCCAATAATTCTAAGCATTTTTCATATGCTTATTTTTCTATAAAGTTGAGTAATGGAAAAATTAGCGATAGAAAATGGTTGGTCTATTCTAAACACGTGGACAAAGTTTATTGTTTTTGTTGTAAATTGTTTACAAAGCAAAACAACAAGAGTTGTTTAGCAAATGACGGATTTAATGATTGGAAACATCTTAGTGAAAGACTCGAACTACATGAGAATAACATTGAACATATGACTAACATGAATGTTTGGAGTGAATTAATAGTGAGATTAAAAACTAATCAAACACTTGATAAAGATTTACAACTAAGAATTTCAAAGGATAAAGAACGTCGGTGGCAAGTTTTAATAAGAATAATAAGTGTTGTAAAATGTTTTGCTAAAAATAATTTAGCTTTTCAAGGATTTAGTGAGAAAATTTATGATGAGAGTAATGGAAACTTTTTGGGGTTAATTGAAATGATTGTTGAATTTGATTTGCCAATGCAAGACCATATTAGACGTATTCGAAATGAAAATATTCATTATCATTATCTTGGTCATAAAATTCAAAATGGACTATTCTATCTCTTCGGCCATAATAATAAAACTTATATTCTAAAGATCATCCAGAAAGTAAAGTATTTCTTTGTTATTCTTAACTGTACCCCTGATGTAAGCCATCAAGAACAAATGACTATAAAGTTAGCTTTATTACAATTATATGAATCTTGTGGTAATGATGCTAAAGCAAAAAGTGAAGCAGAAAGTTTGGCTAGTGCCTTCAAAGTTTTGATTTCTTACTTGGATTGGTTATTTGGTATGATATTTTATTTACTATCAACATAGTGAGTAAGAAATTGCAATCTAAATTAATGTGTATTGATACTACCATAAAGGAGTTGGAAGGTGTAATGTCATATTTTGAAAACTATAGAAATGAGGGGTTTGAAGCTAGTATAAATATTGTCAAAAGTCTTGCATTGGATATGAACATAGAGCCAACTTTTTCAATTAAGCGTCGTGATTTTAAAAAAAAGACAATTTGATGAGAATGATCATGATGAAGAAATACAACCACCAAAGGAGTCTTTTAGAGTTAATTATTTTTTGGTTGTCGTTGATATGGAGATTGCTTCTTTGAAAGATAGATTTAAACAATTTTTTTTTTTTGAAAATGTTTTGAATTTTTAATTGATTCTATAAGGTTGAAGTCATTGGATGATAATAAATTAAGAGAAGGTTGTGATAATTTTAAGATTATTTTTTTCATAATAATTTATCGGATGTTGATGCAGATGACTTTTTTTTCTGAAATAAAACTGTTGCAAATGACTTTGCCAAATGTGTTCATGTCGGCGCTTGAAATTCTTGAGTTTGCTAAAGCTGCGGATTGTTATCCTATTGTTTCAATTGCTTACCAAATCTTATTAACAATGCCGGTGACAGCATCATCTACGGAAAGAAGTTTTTCAAAGTTGAAATTATTGAAAAAAAATACTTGAGGTCAACAATGTCACAAGAAATATTGAATGAGCTAGCTATGTTATGTATCGAGAAAAATATGTTGGAAAACATTGATGTTAACACTATCATCAATGATTTTGCATCAAAAAATGCTCGAAGACAATATTTTTTATAAATATTTATATACTTAAATATTTTTTAACATTTTTAAGATCGTAATAAATTACTATTTGTTTAATTCAATAAATAAAAATTTTATATTACATATTTCTTAAAAAAATTGAATTAGGGGCCATTCTTTTAATTTTGCCCTGAGCCAAAAAATACCCAGGGCCGGCCCTGGTCGTTGGTATATCCACCTTAATTTTTACATGAAAATGTAAGAAACTCTGTTCAATTTCCATTGAATCATTGAATCATTGAATCACCAATTGTAACTATACATGGCAGCTCTTATCAAGACAAATCCAACACCTGGCTTCAACCAAACCTAAACCTAAACCTAAACCTATGCTTCTTAACGTCCTATCATTCATTACCCAGCATTTCTACATGGCTAAACGGTTTTTCCTTTTAGTTGTATTAAAATGGACGGTCCACATTGTAACAACGGTCCCGCCTGCGGTGGTGCTTGACACGTTTTTTACGAAAAATATTTAGAATAGAATTGCCACTAATCTTTTTAATTTAATTGCGACTGGATCATCTGAAAACTCGATTATTTTAATAAATTTGTTTTTGTGTCATTTTATTAAAACAACGAGTTTTGATCTGCGAAACCAGAAAAATAGGTTTGGGAGTCAGTTACGTATGGGGAATGATGAGCACCCCACAACGCCCAAAATTGGTACATGGTCGATTATTTGGTGTCTTAATGATGGAAATTAAGAATTCGAATTTAATTTAAAATTTGTGATTCACTTTAAAATATTTAAAAGAATGTTTCTTTGGATAAAAGAAATTTACACTCATACTCCTGAGGCATAATTTTCGTTAGATTCCCGAATAAAAGGAATCTATTTTGAAAATTATAATTTAGAATTTAAAATAGTATTTTGTAATAGGGATTAACGGAAAGCGGCACCCCTTATGTTCGAGGTACGTTTTTCACAACAATCCCTAAAAAGAGGGTCATTTTTATTTAAAATTCGACTAAAAAATATATAGGACATACATACAGATTTATATAGATAGATTAGTACGTATATTAAAATATAAATAGATAATAATAAAATAATAATGTAGTAACAATAGATAATTTAATAATAATATGTTTATATATATATATTGTAAGGTAATAATAATAATAATAATAAGAAGAAGAAGATATAATTAATAACATATAATAACAATGTATAAATATAACATATATTTTATGGCATACGTATATAACATTAGTATACATGTATTAGCAATTATATAATAATAACAATATGCTAATAGTAATGTTAATAAAACAATAATATCATATAAATATAGTGACTAATATGTAAAAATTAGAAACTTAAAAAAATAAAAAATAGGGATGAAATTGTAAAGAAAAGTAAACTGAAATAAAAAAAGTAAGGATACAAGAAACAAGGGTATTAAAGCTGCGATTTGCCCATTCCTTTTAGAAATACGCGGATCCTCCTCGGGTCGGGTCACGCATCGGGTACAAGAACCAAACCAACGTCGTTTTGGAGGGTGCTTAAATAGTCAAGATTGCCCAAAAAAAGCATTTGATACATGAAATCCAAAAACAAAACTCATAACTCTCTCAAACCCCTCTCCCCTCACTCGGCCGAGCTCCCCTCCAGAGCCGCGTTGGGCGGTCGCTCGCCGGCGACGGTTATTGGACAGCATACAAAAGGTGGTTCGATTCGGTTTTGGCTTCTAAGATCAAATCTATGGTGAGTTTTCTCTGAATCTTTCTATAATGATGTAAATCTAATAAAATCCTAACTGCTTTCTTTTATATTTCAATTTTTTTACCTTTTTGCTCTTGTTTTTGCTTTTTGATCTCGGTTTTTTCCTTTTATTTCCCTCTTTTTTTGTTTGAATATAGTTTTTTTCTCTCTTTTCTTTCAAAATCAGTCTTTTTTCTTTGTTTTTTTCTGTTCGACTTCCTCCCCTTTTCACTCTAATTTGGTCTCTCTAATCCCTCCCTTCTCGAATCTACATGTGACGAATTTAAAGGGGATGAGAGCAGCTTTCAATCGGTCGCGTGGAGGGGGTGACAAGGCATGGGATGGGCGGCGGTGGTGGCAAGAAAGCAAGGCGGTGTGGCTCGGCTCGACGACGGCTTCAAGCGAGCAGCGACAACTTGGTGGTGACGGCGGCGCAACTTGAAGAGGCAGCGACGGCTTGAAGAGGGCCTATAGCTTAGGTTTAGGTTATTAGGGTTAGTTTAGGTTTAGGGTTTTTAGGGTAATTTAATGGATTTAGGGCTAATGGGTTTGTAATATTATTTAGGCTTTAAGGCCTGGTTATTTGTTTTTTGGTTATAATGTAATTGGGCTCCAAGGCCCGAGCTAAAATTGTAACACCCCGAAATCCGGCCTAGTCGGAATTGGATTCCGACGATCGAAAACCTAACACCGTAAAGGTCATAATATTGCATTGACTTTGACCGTGAGGTCAATTGTATTGATATTGGAGTCTAGGTGAGCCAATTAATTAATTAATTAAGGACCTTATTGAAAGTATCGAAAATCTTTTAGTGGCTAAATTATAGAAATTGAAAGTTTGGGGGTAGAACTATAAATCAATGAGAGTTGATAGACTAATATTGCGATTAGCCCCTCCTCAATTAAAATTCCCCTACGTGGGATGATCAGAATCGCTTCCTTCATGTGAAGGAAAGCTATTCTAATTAAAAAGGAAAGAGTTAAAGGATTAGAGAGCTTACCCGGTTACCTTACCAAGCAAGCACCTCAATTTTCATCTTCTCTCAAGCACACACCTCCATTGGAGGATAGCTCGAGCTTAGTTTTTCTTTGAATCATTGTTATCGAAACGATCCTAGCAATCGGGTAAGCTTATTCCCTCAAGCTATTATTGAAATATATGGATAAGTCAAGCTCAATCACAAAGTTAGGGTTTTGACTATCTATGGAAATCTTGTAGCTAATGGATTTTAGTGTTTAGATATTGATTTTGATATCATTATATTGTTTACGATATCGTATTGATGATTCTAATACGATCCTATTGATTTCCTAGTTCAAGAAATCGACAATGAGCATCCATCGACCTCTCCGAAGACTAGGAACAAAGGGGTCGTCATCTAAGAGCCATAAAAGCACCAGATTATTGAGGTAAGTATAGTTAGAGTCTCGGGATTAGTCTAGGTGCCTTTCCCGATTTCATTGTTATTAAAATTGTCATCGCTAACCTCGTTATTAAGGATTATTGCATCGAATCACTTATCGGATATTATGGTAAGTATTGGTAAGTTATAATATTGAGTATTGAGCATTGTCGATGTCATCGTCATCGTTATTAAACTTCGGACATAGATATCGTTGTTGTCATTGAGTATTGTTATTGCGATTATCATCGCCATCATCATTGAATCATGAAAGTATATGATATTGATATAGAACATTGATATAGCTATTGATATAGCCATTGCCATTGATCATTGATGTCAACATCGTTATTATCATCGAAACATTGTGCGTGAAGCATCGACCTTTGTTATTGTTAATGAGATCATTAGACATTGTTATTGTTATTGATATTTTCATTGAGCATGGACACCGGAACATTGTTTATTGATAATAACATTGAACATGGCTATTGACATTGAACATGAACTATTGATATTGTCACCGGACCTTGGATTCGAAAGGACTTTGGATACAATTGGCATGCCATAAAATTCATGAGCTCAGTGTACGGGTGGACTACGGCCTATATTGATTTGGCGAGGCGGAGGGATGTATTGTGATATTGGTCATATTGGCGAGGCGAAGGGACTATACCATTCATTGATTTGGCGAGGCATAGGAATTCATGTATCCACTATCTCGAATCGATCTAAGGGTTATGTCGCAACCCTTTTGGAAAAGGTTTTGACGTTTCGGAAAACTTAATAAAATCACGGAGTCACCACCAATCTTTTTTAAAAAAGTGTGATTGGATCACTTTTAAAACAAAGGTATTTTGATAAAACATTTTATTTATCAAATTACATTTTGGTCCACGAAAATAAGAGAAAACAAGTTCGGGGGTCGATTACATGTGGGGAAGGATTAGCACCCCACAACGGCCAAAAAAATTAGTACCTTAATTGATTTCAAAAACCATTTTTAAAATTGGAATTTGCAAGTTCACAAAATTTCGATTTTATTTGTCCGTAAAATGAATGTAAATCTATTTTAACGGCCTTATCGCCCAGGAAATGAACTTTAATCACCGCCAACACTCCTGGCGCTAACTCGTCATTCCCTTTTGATAAGACACCACATTAATTAAGTTTTCACTTTTTAAACAAATAAACAGAAAAATTAAATGTGTTAATGAATTTTAATTTTAAGTCTAAATAGTGAATAATCCTAGAAATGTCTATATTCCTTTTAATTATTAAGGTTTAAATATAGTTAAGTGTATTTTATTGAAATGAAGAATATTTTACAACATACATGTCACTAATCTAAGTTTTAAGTCCATAATCCTAGGGTTTAACATACATACAAATATATACATAAAAGGCATAAAAGAAATAATTAATTAAGTAAATAAAATAAATAACTAAGCAAATGTTAATATTAAATAAAGAAAAGGAAATTAGATTTTTATCTTTTTAAAATAGAAAATCTGAATTAGGGATTAATTTGAAAGAAAGTAAAATGTGGAGGTTAATTTGAAAACAATTTAAAATTATGTGCCGAATTGAAAAGAAAAAGGACAAAATTGAAATAATTGAAAACTGAAGAGCTGCGGTGCGAGATCCGAAAAAGAAAGGCGCGGGTTATATCCGGGTTTGGGTCGGTCAAACGGGTCACTATAAATAGCTAAAATTATAACAGATTTTATTTTATCCTTATTCACCAAAACAGATCAAAATGCCCCTTCTTTAAATTCTCCGTCAACATCCGATGTGCCGACCGCCTTCCACTAGTGCCAGCCGCCGTTGTCAGCGGAGAAATTCCCAAATTCTGATGAAATTTCTAGATTCCGGCGACGTTTTGAACAAAAAAGGAAAAACAACTACTTTCTTCTTTATTTAAACTGAAATATAAAGTAAATAGATAGGAAAAATTACCAGAAATTGCTTCTCTTTATTATTTCTGAATGATGATTACAAACTGCTTGCTCCTATGAATTCCGAATGCTATTGCTATGTGTGATTTCTATTGAATTGTTCCTTGTTGATTCTATTTGTTTACATGGATTACAAAGGGGTTTATATAGTTACAGAATTGCTTGAATTTCAAGCCCGAATCTCTAATATCTTCCTCGTTTGATCCTGTTTCGGCTCTGATTTTAAGCTTGTTGCCTTTTATTCACTGCTCTAATCTGATTGTTTCTGGATTCTTGCTAAGGCACCCATTTAGGGATCAACCTTTCCCGCTTTAGATTCTGGTTTTCCAGCTAGGGCTTCGATTTATGGATTTAACCCTTTTTTGTTCTTCTATTTGTATGTTTTTGGTGATTCGAACGGTGCCAGCGAGGAACAATCGGAGCGAGTGGAGCATCGAAAAAGATGAAGCTGACGACCAAAGCTGAATCGTCGTGCGCATGGCTACCACCCGCGAGTGGTGATCCGTGTGATATGCCCCAAAGCAATCTGGGCCATTGGATAGCATCCTGGTCGAACGGCTGAGAAGTTGAGGCGCTATATCATCCCCAACTAGCATGATCTACGCCGTTGGATTTGCCCCTTGATCCAACGATCATGCTTCAGCTGCGCAAGATAATGAAATATGATTAGGGTTTTTTAGGTTATAAGGGCCTGACGGGCCTTTGTATATTGGACTTTTTTGTATTTTATTAATGGATTCTGATTTGAATTAAATCCAATATACCTTTTATTTATTTTCTAATTGAAATTGGGTTATGTATTCTATATTTTGGGTTTTAATATCTAATGTATATAACCTATGTTAATTCTATAACTATATACTAATTAAAACATATGGCATATTTAACAATTCTAACTAACAATTATACTAATTATAACACACCAACATATTATACGTCACCTAAATAATTCTAGCATTAACTAAATATTTATAACTAAATTATCAATACTATACCTAACTACATTATTAGTCACTTTAATATTTACAACTATAATGTTATCAATACTACAACACACTAATACAGAATAATCATAACAACTAAAACAAAGGTGAAAATCTAGTGACAACAACTGCCCCTCTTTGGTCATTCCGGTGGAACAGGAATAGAGCAAAGAAGAGAAGACACTGATTTTCACCGATTACCAAACCGTTTGTGCCTGAGAAGACAGACGGGTTCTATTCTCCTTGTACTCGAATAGATGAGCATGTTCTATTCTCCAAATGCCTGAACGGATAGACGAGTTCTATTATTCTCATGCCCGAATAGATAAGCAGGTTCCATTCTCTATATGCCCGAACGGATAGGCGGGTTCTACTCTCTTCATTCCCGAATAGATAGGCGGGTTCTATTCTCCTCATGCCCGAATAGATAGGCGGGTTCCAATCTCCTCATGCCCGAATAGATAGGCGGGTTCTATTCTCCTCATGCCCGAATAGATAGGTGATTCTATTCTCATCATGCCTAAATCGATAGGCTGATCCTATTCTCCTCGTGCTCGAATAGATAAGCAGGTTCCATTCTCTAAATGCCTGAACGTATAGGCATGTTCTATTATCCTCATGCTCGAATAGATAAGCAGGCTTCATTCTCCAAATGCCCGAACAGATAGGCAGGTTCTATTCTCCTCGTGCCCTAATAGATAGACGGGTTCCATTATCCAAATGCCCGAACGGATAGGTAGGTTCTATTCTCTTCGTGCTCGAATATATAAGAAGGTTATATTCTTCTCGTGCTCGAATAGATAAGCAGGTTCCATTCTCTAAATGCTCGAACAGATAGGCAGGTTCTATTCTCCTCATGCTCGAATAGATAAGCAGGTTCCAAGAGATGACTTCACCCCTCCCAGAACTTGGATGAATAAGAAAATTCAAAATCCTATAAAAAACAATTACAAATGATCCAATTTAAATGCATATGCTCCTAGGGATGCCTAGTCATGAATGCATGTTTTATTTTTTTTGCTCTTTTTCTTAAAATTTTTCTTAATTAACACAGAAGGAAAATTGTGAAGCTTTGGGAAACTCAGATTATATCATCTCAAAAATTTTCTCAGCTCTAGCAACTGATGGCGTGTGTCTGCTTTGCCCATCCCATCAGAAAGGACAATTCTTCAATACTAGTTGGCTTCACCAATTTCTTGTCGTTAAAATTCCATCGTCTATTATTTGGAAAATAACCATTTCCACTCTTAACCCCTTCATCAGCCATGCCACATCATGGATTCACATTACTTTAGACAATACGTTCATCCTTTCCTGCGACTTCTGCCTTGATTTTTCAAACAGGGAAGTTCTTTGTTGCTAAAACACCTAAGAGCGAAACTCCGTGGGGATATGCGGAATTCATCGCTTTCCATCATTAATGCATGAGAAATCATTTGAAAATTGTTACTGTATGCTTCGATGATAGACTAAATAATCATAAATAGTCATCTCCATCACTTATGTTTTCTCATTCTTAGCACTTTCTTGCTTCATATGATCTTTGTACATTTGCTCACTCAATCTAGTTATCTTGTACTTCTGGTTGGAAGGATTGACTTCATCCTCATATTCTTCAACACTCTGTTATCATTGTAGTTGATACATCAATATCTAGTAACAAGCTTCATAGAATCTTGTTGCTCTCACGATGTCTCATAGCCTTAGCTATTCCCTCAATGTCTGTAAAATTGTTCTCATTATTGTAGAAAGCAAAATATCTCATGTAAGCAACTATGTTTTGCAACATGATTCCTTAAAGCATCTCTTGAGGTTTTCCGCCGAGGTTTGTAGCAAAACCTATTTCCATCTCGTATTTCCTTATAAGTTTGGCTGCTTTTTACGCCCTAAGCTCTAAATTTGAATACCTCATAGTTCCAATACCCTTCTAGACAAATGTCAAAGTAATGCTAAAAAATCTTATGAATATTTCAAGTGATGTCAAATTTTAATTTTCATTTCAATGCAAGATGCTTTATGGAAGGATGTCAAAGGAATGAAAGAAAAGGTTTACACAACAAAATTTTATTGGTATTGTGGTAAACAAAAAAAGAAATTACAAGGAAATGAATATGCATTCAGATATCAAATACCAAAACTCCTCATGTCATGACTTCATAAAGTGCCTTGAATGTCCACTATGCTGAGCAGACCTTGAAGATAACGATTATGTGGAAAAATATGAAGCTCCCAAGCCAATCTCCGAGGAAGGTCTTATTTGCAAATTGTCTGAGCCGCCCTTTACGGGTTTTCAACTCAGATCATCCTTTGGTTTCAAAACGCCCTTTGCGGATTTTCATTTTGAACCCTTTTTTTTCTTTTTCTTTTTCTTTTTTCTTTCTTTTTTCTCTTTCTTTTCTTTTCTTTTTTTCTTTTCTTTTTCTTTTTCAAACATAATACTTCTTTACCGAATATGAATTTATCGGGTTTTGGAGTTCATCTCTATCCATTTCGGCTAAAATCAGTGATCCCCCTCTTGGAATTCTCTTGGGACAACTTTCTTCTCATAAACCCTTATCATCCTTCTCTGGTATATTTGGCCATGGCACAATGCTTTCAATTTTTTCTCTTCAATTAAGTTAAGCTAATCATATATTGCTTGAACCCATTATGCTTCTTCCAACTTTGCTTCCATTAAGACACAGAGCGATGGTATTTCAACCTCAATGGGTAGCACAGCTTCTACTCCATATACCAATGAGAAAGGTGTTGCCCCAACAGAAGTTCTTACTGCAGTTCGATAAGCATATAAGGCAAACGACAGATTCTCATGCCAATTGATAAGTGTTCAAAAGTACTATTTTTCTTACCCTTTTTACTCATATTATTGTTAGACTTAGGCTCATATTAGTTACATAATTAGTCATTCATGCATTAATCCATGTTTCCTTCCATCGTTGAGCTTGATTGCATAACTTGGTTGTTTTTGTGGGAAAAGATGCTGCTTTGGTGTGTTTTGTGTGTATGTGCAGGATCACTTGCCAAAGCAAGGCTAGAGCTAGTTGCCAGGGCAATGCATGAAGGAGATGCCGAGCTAGTTGCTAGTGCAATGCATGAAGAAGACGCCGAGCCAGTTGCCAGGGCAATTGTCGACAAAGAATAAGGTGATATGGTAGTCGAAATTGATGACTAGACAAGCCCAAGATGAGCAAAGCTAAATCCCAAAGGAGTTTGATTTCCATGAAGAGGTTAAAGAAGAATTAAATTCCAAGAAGATAGGAGAAGTTCTAGAAAGAATATAATTATAATAAAGAATTATATTCTTTAAAGATAATTCCAAGAAGATAGGAGAAGTTCTAGAACGATTCTAAAACATCATCGAGGTGGAATTATTCGATGTGTGGGGGATCGATTTTACGAGACCTTCCCAATCTTCATTCGGCAACCTCTACATTTTACTTGCCGTTGACTACATGTCTAAATGGGTTGAGGCAGCTGCAGTTCCCAACAACGATTCCAAGACCGTGCAACGATTCTTGTAGAAAAACATATTTACACGGTTTGGGATGCCGAGAGCAATTATCAGTGACGAAGGCAAGCATTTTGACAACAAACTTATTGCCAAGATGTTGCAATGCTTCGGCGTATCACACAAGATTGCCACGGCATATCACCCACAAACCAACGGGCAAGCAGAAATTTCCAACCGAGAATTGAAGGGTATACTCGAGAAAGTTGTAAACCCTTCTAGGAAGGATTGGTCATTAAGACTAGATGACGCACTTTGGGCATATCGCACTGCATTCAAAACACCCTTAGGTATGTCCCCCTTCTGACTTGTCTATGGCAAAACATGCCATCTACCGGTGGAAATTGAACACAAGGCATATTGGGTAATCAAGATCGTGAATATGGATTGGGAAAGTGCCGGACAAAAGTGTTTGTTGGACCTCAACGAGATAGAAGAATTCCGTGCACTCGCCTATAACAATGCACGAATCTACAAGGAGAAAACAAAGCAACGGCATGACAAGAAACTATTGTCGCGACAATTCACGTCAGGGCAACTAGTTCTCTTATTCAATTCTCGGCTAAAACTTTTCCCGGGAAAGCTAAAATCAAGATGGTCGGGACCATTCGAGGTTGTCAAACCATTCTCCCATGGTGCCATGATAATCAAGTCCATCACTGACAAACATGAATTCAAAGTTAATGGACAAAGATTAAAGCACTACAATGGTGCCCATGTGGAACGTAACAAAGAAGTGGTCACCTTAGGAGATGCATGAGCATGCTCTCCTTTCGATATTTTTATTTTTAATTTTTTTGAATGAATTAATTTTTATTTTTATTTTATTATTGTCGATTATTTGTTTTTTAGGATAGATTTATTTTCTTTAAGATTAAAACTACATATTTCTTTTATATTTATCTTTTAAAGTTTAAGAATTTCTTTATACATCTTTATTTATTTTTCTTTATTAGTTTATCTTTAATTTTAATCCTTATTTGATTTGTCTTTGAATTGTAGGAAAAGAGTTCAAGATAAAGAGGAATTTTGATTCAAGAAGGAAAACATCTTCAACAAGGAAATTAATGGGCTGAATCTAAGGCTTATATAAAGCCTCCAACTTACCCTAATTAAATCCTCTAGTCGTCACCCTTCCCCTAAACTAAAACCCTCTTTTTCTTCTGTCCAAAATTAATCCTACCCACCATATTTACTACCTATCTTTTCTATATAACCCATCACCCTTAACTTCCAAGAAACCTATTCCTACTTTTCATCTTGCAACTCTTTAGTTTCTTTTATTTTTTTTTCTTTGTTTTTACAAAACTCACAACCAAGATCATCCATGGCATCCAAAATTAAATTTTTGGTTCATCCAAGTTCCTCCAAAGAACCAAGATATAAGAAGTTTGCTACACCGGTGGTTTAAGAAAGATTTCACTCCAAGTTTGAAAGTCGGAAGATTTACGAAGAACAAGGCTTTGAATACTCCAACTCTCATCAAGATTTCGGCCTTGAACCATTCATCTTCGAGAGGATTGTACATCAAAAGTGGCAAATATTTTGCCATCAATTGGAACCGGGTAACATCTCATGGGTAAGAGAATTCTATGCTCACTCACCTAACCCGGATAATCCTTATGTTTTTGTTCGTGACAAGGCCATACTCATAAGCCCCGAAAACATCAACATCTTTTACAGGCTCTACATTGAGAAGGACGAGCATTAAGCATTTGTTGATCAAATCACGCCCAAGCAACTCGACAAGGTGCTTCAAGAACTCACTCAACCGAGAACTCATTGGAACAACGGTAAATACAAGGGCACGGTAAATCGCCTTCAGCTTAAACCTGAGGCAAAACTATGGAATAAGTTTGTTAAAACTTCTTTAATGCCCACCATACACAATACTACCGTTGATATACCACGTCTTTTGCTCATACATTCTACTTTGCATAATCGCATCATTAACATTGGAAAAATTATTTGTGATGAGATTTCTGTATGTAGCTCAAAAGATAAGGGTTATCTTTTCTTCCCTTCCTTAATTTCTAATCTTTGCAAGGAGATGTATGTCCCAAGTGAGTCCACCGATGAAAAGGCCCTACCAAAGTCCGGTTGGAATCAAGCACAAATCCAAAAGCTAATGGGAGAGGCACCGGAAAAATCCTCAAGGCCTCCAATTGCCGCAGCAACTCCTGCCGCCCCGGCAATCCCTAATGCCCAAGCACCTAACGTCCGGGAAACTCGGCCATCAACCCCGGGACACTTTGAAGCACTCTTGCAACCATTGGCGAGCCACCTAAGGCAAATTGAAGATCGGCAACTAATGTTCATGCGGTACATGAAGGAGCACAAAAATGCCATCACCCAACTCATCCTAGAAAAGTACCCGGACAGCCGCGTGCCGTTCCCAATCTTTCCTGCCAAGATCCTTGCCCCTATAACCAATGAAGCAGTCGCCACGGCAACCGCAACAGATAATGCCACGAAAACCAACCTGAAGATGCCATGGCAACCAAAGCTAAAGACATCCCGGCAACCACTGCAAAAGCCAAAGGTAAAGCACCTATGCCCGAATCAACTCGTACGAAATCATTGTCTAATTTTTCAGATTTGGACGAGTCCTCCATTGCACCAACAAAGACCGCACCAATTGAATCCTCCAAGCGAAAAGCCAATGACATTGATGAAGAGGACGATGAGGATAACCCCGTACGAGGATCGATTCCACCATCGGCAACAAGGAAACAACCATCGCATTCAAGCAAGAGAATCAAGACACGGACCAAAAGGAAACTAATCATCCACGACAACGAACTCTCAGAGTAAGTCCTCGTTTGCATTTTATTTTTCTTTAATGCATGCATTGAGGACAATGTCTCACTCGAGTTCGAGGGGGATTGTTATTAGTAGTTACCATGTTTAGTTGCATTCATCTTAAGTATTGCATTTAGGATACATAAATTGCTTGCCATGCCTTTAGTTGGAACAAGAATTGCGTAGATTTGATGAATATCTGATGATGACTTTGCCAATGCACTTAATTGATAGAATTTTTATTCTAGGATAACCATGGAAAAACTTAGAATTTTACTATGATGCTAAATTTGATGAAACAATGTTGTGGTTTGATTGATTTAAGGAATTCTAGTGAACTTAGGTTGATAATTAAACAAATTGGGGGATTAGAATAAAAATTGGATGAATGCTAGAGGTGCCCGGAATTGGCTCTAGCATGTGCTAAAAAAATGGATCGCTAGAGGTGCCCGAAACCGGCTCTAGTATGTGCTAAAAATTGATCGCTAGAGGTGCCTGAAACCGGCTCTAATCGAATAAATTAATTAACTTAAGGAAACTAAAAACAAAACACTAGAGGTGCCCGAAACCGGCTCTAGCTAAAACATGTTAAAAAGAACCCAATCAAGCAATTTGAAAACCTTTTGTTTGCATAGAATCCGAAAAATCAACTTGCACACAACTCCGCACACACTCACAAGCATTATAGTTGGATTCTGAGTAACTCTTAAGTTTTCTGAAAAATGAAAAGCCAATCATACTTTGTGCCCCGGTTCTGAGAATTGAAATCAAGTTCAAAGCTAAGTTTGTGAAAATTAAAGTCTTGGCAGGTAATTATTAGTTTGCATTGCTTGAGGACAAGCAATAGTTCGAGTTTGGGGGTGTGATAAGTGTTCAAAAGTACTAATTTTCTTACCCTTTTTTACTCATATTATTGTTAGACTTAGGCTCATATTAGTTACATAATTAGTCATTCATGCATTAATCCGTGTTTCCTTCCATCGTTGAGCTTGATTGCATAACTTGGTTGTTTTTGTGGGAAAAGATGCTGCTTTGGTGTGTTTTGTGTGTATGTGAAGGATTACTTGCCAAAGCAAGGCTAGAGCTAGTTGTCAGGGCAATGCATGAAGGAGATGCCGAGTTAGTTGCCAGGGCAATGCATAAAGGAGACGCCGAGCCAGTTGCCAGGGCAATTGCCGACAAAGAATAAGGTGATATGGTAGTCGAAATTGATGACTAGACAAGCCCAAGATGAGCAAAGCTAAATCCCAAAGGAGTTTGATTTCCATGAAGAGGTTAAAGAAGAATTAAATTCCAAGAAGATAGGAGAAGTTCTAGAAGGAATATAATTATAATAAAGAATTATATTCTTTAAAGATAATTTAATTCCAGCTTAACTTCCTCCTCAAAGGAGGACTTTGACCTAGCCCTATAAATAGATCACCAAGCCGTCAACTCTAGAGGGGAGAGAAGAGAGAATTTTCGACAACATCAAGGGCAAGGAGGATTTCGACAAAGCTTCATCCATTCTTCATCTTTTTCTTTCTTGTTCAATTAGGTTCATGATAGGGACTCTTTATCTTGTGTTTCTTTGGAACCTAGCCATGAACTAAATCTATTTGGCTAAGGTTATTGTGTCTTGTGGTTGTGAGAAACTATTGGATTTTGTTTAGGTAATAAGAGTTTGCACTTTTCTATTCAAGGTTTATTCATTATTGGTTCTTATTCTTGTTTGCGAGTAAATTGGGAGAGGATCTCGTAACTTCATCTATTTATCTAATATCGGCAGAGGTAGATTCAAGAAACGAATGAATATGATCTTTATTCAATCTATTGATGGTGAAGATTAATCCAGCTTAGGAATAAGTTAAGGATTTCAACGGCTAAGAAGATCGCAAGATTGGTTGTTGTTCACCCTTGATTCACGCAGGGATGTATTATCAAGGCATGCACAAGTAGTTAGAGTTTCGACTTAGGGATAAGAAGAAACCATTGAAGAAGGCTCTGCCGAACCTTGAAGGTTGCTGCCCAGACGCCCAAGTAGTTGCCCAACTAGTCGCCTAGACAACCACCGATTAGTTGCCAAGGCAACCCCGTTGTGTAAGTTGCCACGACAACTGAGTTGCCCTTGCACTCTTTTACCAAGATGATCCAATCGGCTATCACACCTCAACTCACGATAACCTGGCCTATCTGTCTTATTTGATCTCATCTATTCTTTTACTTTATTACTTTCTAGTTTAGTTATTAGTTAAACTCCTATAATCTTCTATTTGTGTTTTTACTTTTTACAGTGCAAGAGATTAGATTCTTGAAGTGGCACCAATCCCTGTGGAGATGATATCTTTTATACTATAACTTGCGACGTGTATACTTGCACAATTGCGTAGCACTTATTACGCGCAACACCAATCTTTATAGGTTTCAGTCATTTTTGCAATAATCCTCTTAATATTCTTATTCGCAGCCTCCACTGCCCCATTCATCTTTGGGCGATATACCACAAAATTATGATGTTTAACATTGAACTTCTCACATACTCCACTTATCATCCTGTTGTTCAAATTTGAAGCATTATCGGTGATGATACTTTCAGGCAAGCCGTATCGACAAATGATTTCCTTTTTCAAAAACTTACAAACTGTGGATATGGTGACATTTGCATACGAGGCTGCTTCTACCAACTTCGTGAAATAATCAATGGCTATCAAGATAAAACGATGCCCGTTGGATGCCTTAGGGTGAATCTGACCGATGACATCAATGCCCCATATGAAAAATTGCCAATGGGCTGTCATAACATGCAGAGGTTGAGGTGGTGTATGAACCTTGTCAACATAAATTTGGCACTTGTGGCATTTGCGAGAATAGTTGATACAATCACCTTCCATGGTTGACCAATAATATCCAAGACGCATGATTCTCCTGGCCATGGTGAAACCACTAGGATGATTTCTATAAAATCCTTCATGAACTTCTTCTACAATTAATTGTGCCTCTTTTGCCCCCAACGCATCTTAGGAGCATTTGATCACGACTTCTCTTGTATAAAATCTCTCCATCAATGACATACCCTAATTGCGATCTTCCTGATCATTTTCTTTTCTTTCTCTACAGCTTGAGGCGGGTATTGCTGGAACTTTACATTTTGTAAGACGTCATGATACCATGGCAATCCATCCACTTCTTCTTCCACATCATAACAATGAGCCGAAGAGTCAAGCATATATAACCTGATGGGCATTATCTCAGATTCTTCATTTACCCTAAACATGGCGGCTAAGGTGGCTAAAGCATCAGCCATTTGGTTGTCTTCTCTGAAGAGATATTTGAAAGTAATCTCATCAAATTCTTTGGTCAAATCGAGGACCAGCTTGTGATATCCCAACAACTTTGCATCTTTTATCTCCCATTCGCCACGTATCTGATAAATGACTAACGTAGAATCCCCAAAAACTCTTAGGGTACGAATTTTCCTCTTTATAGCCTCTCTTAGACCCATTATACAAGCCTCGTACTCTGTTATGTTATTAGTGCAGAAAAACTTCAAAAGACTGGTAAAAGGGTAATACTCTCCGTCTGGTGAAACTAGAATTGCCCATATACCTCTCCCTAATGCATTTGCTGCACCATCAAAGTTCATAACCAAAGATTCTATTGAGTCTTCATCATCTTCCGAGATACACATCAAGTCCTCATCAGGAAAATTAAAGTTTAATGCTTCATAGTCATCACAAACGCGACTTGCCAAAAAGTCTGCTATGGCACTCCCTTTTATCGCTTTTTGGCTCACATACTAGATATCAAATTATGATAATAACATTTTCCAACGCGCAAACCTTCATGATAAGGTTGGAGCTTCCATCATGAACTTCAGTGGATCCAACTTCGAGATTAGCTATGTAGCGTGATAAATCATGTATTGTCTTAGCCTTTTAGCTTCCCAAACCAAAGCGCAACATAGTTTTTCAATTGACGAATATCTGGTTTCACAATTAGCGAATTTCTTGCTCAGATAGTATATCGCCTTTTCTTTTCTTCTAGTATTGTCATGTTGTCCTAACACACAGCCCATGGAATTTTCATAGGCCGTTAAGTACAAGATCAATGGTCTTCTTGAAATAGGTGGTACTAAAACTGGAGGATTGTTCAGCTGCTCTTTGATCTTTTCCAAAGCCATTTGACATTCCTCATCCCAAGTCCCCAAATTATTCTTCCTGAGTAACCTGAACATTGGATCACACTTATTAGTTAGCTGAGAAATGAAGTGTGCGATGTAATTTAATCATCCCAAGAAACCTCGAACTTCCTTCTGTGTTTGAGGTGGGGAAAGTTCCTATATGGCTTTTATCTTAGCTAGATCGATCTCAATTCCTCTTCTGCTTACAACAAAACCCAATAACTTGCCAGATGTGACCCCAAATATGCACTTAGTCGGGTTGAGCTTCAACTGGAACTTTTTCAATCTTAGGAAGAACTTTTCTAAATTGACCAAATGTTCTTCTTCAGATCGAGATTTGGCGATCATATTGTGGACGTATACCTCTATTTCTCTATGCATCATATCATGGAAGAGAGTGACCATGGCCCTCTGATAAGTTGCCCTTGCATTCTTAAGTCCAAATGGCATCAGTTTATAGCAAAAAGTTCCCCATAGCATCACAAAACTTGTCTTTTCCATGTCTTTTAGGCACATCTTGATCTAGTTATACCTAGAGAAACCATCCATGAAAGAGAAGAGTGAATGACCTACTGTGTTGTCGATTAAATTGTTAATATGTGGGAGCGGGAAATTGTCCTTTGAGCTTGCCTTATTGAGGTCACTGTAGTCAACACACATTCGTACTTTTCCATCCTTCTTCGTACCGGGACAATATTCGCCACCCATTCCAAATACTTGGCTACCTCAAGGAATCCTGCATCTTATTGCTTCTTTACCTCATCCTTGATCTTGATGAGTGTTTCAGCCTTCGTTCTTCTAAGCTTTTGTTTTACAGGTTCACATTCTTCTTTTATAGAGAGCCTATGCATGACAATGTTAGTGTCCAACCTTGGCATATCTTGATACGACCACGCAAAAATATCTTTAAATTCTTTCAAGAGCTCGATCAAACTTTGTCTGGTTTTGGCCATGAAGGTAGTACCAATCTTCACCTCTCGCTTTTCTTCTGTGGTTCCGAGGTTTAATATCTGTAGTTCCTCTTTATGTGGTAGAATCTACTTTTTCTCTTCTTCTACCATTCTGAGCATATCACTGGGTACATCATATTCTTCGTCATCGTCAATATTTCCAACTTCTTCCGAGCACATAGGCAATTCAAAGTCAACCTTGAAGTTAGACTTGGATTCATTTTTGCTAATGATATCTGAAGACCTAAAAAAGGAATAGGCAAAAGATATATACAAAGGGAAGAAACAAAATGAATGGAATGTTTTTTTATGCTTTTAACTTTATGGTTTTATGGTTTTGGTTTATTTATGAAAAGGTTTGCCACACAAAATTTAAGGTAATGCATCTTTTATTGAATTTCAAGTTAAAATTTTGACATATGCCCTTTACATAAGATCCCCTATTATCTCCAGGCCTGGAGCAATGAGGTTGGTTTTGAAAATTACTCTGAACATTTCTTAAAGACTACAGGAATTTCTTCATCAGTCTAATTGTCAAGCTCAGAGCAAGGGCAGATCATTGACAGGTACTCGTTCTCTTCTTCATTGTCAGTCACAACATTGATACTCAACTTCTCAAATGCTTCACACAGAGTGTTTTCTCCTTTTCCTTCTTCACTGGCTAAGGTACTTGGATCCAACATACCTCTAGATATAAAGTTGCGGTCCAAAGGAGGGAAATTCATCGGTTCTCATTCGATTTCCTCTCCCTTTAATCTAGCTCTTCTCCTCTCTTGATGCTTTCTAATTTCAGCTCTTCTTTGCCATTTGTTGGGCTTGAAGCCCAAACCTAACCGATCTTTTTTGCTGGGATTACTACGGGATACAACCTTCTTTGATGTCTCTTTATAAATCCTTTTCCGATTTCAGCTCATTTCCCAAGCGTTTGTTTTACCTGCATCTTTGCACAGCTTGATAATTCTGGTTCTTGCACCTTACACCCTTTAGTGACAAAGGTTGCATTGACTAACTTCAACGCCCTAAAATGAAATTTGAGCGCATCCTTATCGATCTCGATAAAGGGTGCACAGTGGTTACTAATGCAATGATTTCTTCCTCTGCACCGACATTTATTAATTGACCATCGATCACAAACTTCAACTTCTGGTGTAAAGTAGATAGGACCGCTCCTGCTACGTGAATCCATGGGTGCCCAAGCAAGCAACTATAGCTAGGTCTTATATCCATGACCACAAACTCAACGTCGAAGGTTACTGGTCTAATTTGCAAAGGCACCTCAATTTTCCCCAACACATCCTTCTGAGTTCCATCAAATGCTCTAACCATATTTTGGTAAGCTCTCATATGAGAACTGTCTATTGGCAGTTTTTTTAGTGTGGCTAATGGTAGAACATTCAGCGCTGACCCATTATCGATTAGGACACCTGGTAACATATGCCCCTTACATCTGGTGGTGATGTGCAAAGCTTTGCAAGATCTCATTCCTTCACCTTGTATTTCCTAATCATTGAATGAGATAAAGTTATTGGCAGCAATGTTACTGACTAACATGTCCATCTTATTAGTTGTGATCTCTTTTGATATGAACATCAGATTAAAAATCTTTAACAAGGCCTCACGGTGACCATTAGAACTTAGTAGCAACGAAAGCATAGAAATTCAAGACGGAAGCTTGTGGAGTTGCTCCATTACACTTTATTCGTTGTGTTTTAAGATCTTCAAGAACTCTTGAGCCTCTGATTCCTTTACAGGCTCATGATATGCTATCGGTTTTTCTTTAAAGAAATCTCTGTCATCTTCTTTTTCAGACTCTTCAGTAGCAGCTTTTCTTTGCGTCACATCTCTATCATCTGTTGTTGGCTGGGAATAGATCCTTCCACTCATTGTGAAATGGCTCACCTCATTGACCAGTTCTTCCTTCTCTTGAGTAGACGTTTCTCCTGGGGTTGTCACCTCACAAGTGTAATTCCAAGGGACCTGCTTGCTATCTTTATATAGAAACGGTGCTGGTGCCTTGATTATGAACTGCGGGGTTACACTCCTTGCTGGCTCACCAATTCTTATTTTATCCTTAATAACCAAAGTCTTTATTCCGGTGTAGTCTCTTCTAGAGGATGACTCCTCTGATGCACATACATCCAACAAACATTCTTTGTCTTCTTTCTCAAAGAACTCAAGCTCTTTTTCATTCATCTTCTTTTGAACTAGTTACCTAAATTCTAAGCAACAATGAATCTCATGTCCTTCCTTCATGTGGTACTCGCAATATGATTCTTTCTCAATTTTCAGTTTCTGGGCTCCTTCTTCCAACATCCCTACTGCCACCATCTGAGCCCATATCCACCTCATGAGAGCTCTAACTTCAGCAACACATTCCTTAACCACCTTATCCCCCTCCTCAATGATTGCATTCACTCTTGCTTTTTGATGATTTGGCAGGGGGTTTCCTTTATCTTTTGACGTATCGAACGATAACATCCCTGATTTTCTTAAGTCATCTACCACCCTTTTGAATGCAGTACAATTTTCAATGGTATGCCCCCTAACTCCTGCATGATATTCACATTGTTCTTTCTTATTATACCATTGTGGATATGGTGGTGAGAATGAAGGAACATGTCTTGGCAACACCATCTAGGATTTGATCAACTCAGCAAACAATTCTGCGTATGTCATCGGGATAGGAGAAAATATGTTTTTGAGCTCCCTTGATACCTTCGTTCTTCTTTTGGAGGATTTGTGACTGTTGAAGCTATGGTCGAGACATTAGGTTTATTGAAGACTGCCCCATTCGAGTAGCTGGGGTTATAGACATTTACAGTATTGACTTCATTGTCTCTCTTTTTGTATGTTTTCGTTGTCTCTCCACTATCCAACCTTTCATTTTTCATGGCCGCAAGTATCAACTCTCCATTTATAAGCATATCCGCAAAATTCTTTGTGGCATGATTGAGCATACGATTATAGAAAGAACCATTTAATGTCTCTATGAACATTAGGGTGATCTCACTTTCCAGCAATGGTGGCTGGACTTGGGCAGCTACATCTCTCCATCTCAGATCGTATTGGTAGAAGCTCTCATGATGCTTTTGCTCCAATCCTTCCAGAACTAAGCGAGTTGGTAACATGTCTGAAACATGCTTGTACTCTCACTGAAGGCTCTGGACAGATTTTTCCATGATCTGATGTTAACTCGACTTAGCTGCGTATACCAGCGCGCAGCTGACCCTATTAGACTGTCTTGGATGTAATCGATAAGTAGCTTCTCATTCTATAGATACATTGATATCTTCCTGCAATACATATTCATATGTGTTGCAGGGCGTGTTGTTCCATTGTATTTTTCAAAGTCAGGAACCTTGAACTTTGATGGCACCACCAGATCAGTCACTAAGCTTAAATCCTTGGCATCCATTCCTCCATATATACCTCCTTTTTGGAATGATTTAATCATTCCCTCCAATTTCTCATAGCGATCCTCCCATTTCTTCTCAACTTTTACTTTGTCGACAATTTCATCGAGATTATGCACCTCAATGACTTCTTCAGAACCTATCTTTCTATCATTCCGCACCGGCGCCTCAACAATATTTAGAGAAATTTTGACCTTAGAAGATTGAGCTTCCCTTTGTATGTTTGGATGAACAAAGGCCATCCCCTGAAATTTCAGCATAACATTAGCTTCCTCACCACCTTCTACCGCGTTTGGGTCCTTAAAGCCTAGCATGGCTGCAATTGAACCAACCATCATTTGCTGAACCAACTCTATCTATTGCTTCAGATCTGTCTCCAGCTTGTCTAACCTATCTTGGGTACTCTTGTGGTTGCTTTCTAAAGCCATCACTTTGTCTTTCATTGCTCTGACTTGAGACCGAGTACCGTACTTGTGATTTGTTGTTGCTATTTTGATTTTGTCATTTTTATTTAAGTTAGATTCTTATTATGTCATGTATGCATGGAATGCAATACGAAGCAAAGAACAAAACAACAAAACAAACATAAGAATGATGCAAATGCATGAATGCAAACAAAAGAACATTGGTTTAATAAAATATTTACTTTTAGAATCAGCTTTATTGATTGTCAAAAACCGATGAAATGGAATGATGATGCTTGAATGAATATGCAAAACAACAAGACAAAAAGAAAAAAACAGAATAAAGAGACCAAAATAATTTCACGAATAATTCTGGGTAGAGCATTCCAACACTCCAGGACATGTCTCCACGGATTATCTGCAATAATTTTGACCAGACTCAAAACCCTAGGTTTTCCATATGGCTCTATTGGGGTAGGCTCTAAATTATCAAACAGTTGGGTTCTAAAAGGTACCTGAGTTGTCCTTGCTGTCCCCTACTAAGGGTAGCAAGGCCCCTGGTTCTCACCCATTATAGGTTTCAAATGAACCAAGTTCAACTCATGATGACCCACTTCCTATGTCTTCTCGAAGAATTAGTATCCTTACGAAGACATGAGGCATATGGGTCCCGAATGTACTTGCTAGGCTCATACGGAGAATCAATATTCTGACATGAGCAAAGCATTTTCCCCTCACTTAGCAATTGGGTGGAGCTCGTGAATAGAGCTTTTTTGCAACATTTTTTTAAATGCGTAAAATAGAATTACATTCATTAAGCGGACAAATAAATTGAAACCTTTGTGAACTTGCAAATTCCTTTTCTAAAAAAATTTTAAAAATAATTTGTGGCCTGACCCTGTTTTGTTTTTCTTAAAAAAATGTTCCTAGCGGAGTCGCCAAGCTGTCGCAACCCTTTATGGAAAAAGTTTTGACGTTTTGGAAAACTTAATAAAATCACAGAGTCGCCACCAATCTCTTTTAAAAAAGTGTGATTGGATCACTTTTAAAACAAAGGTATTTTGATAAAACGTTTTATTTATCAAAATTACATTTTGGTCCACGAAAACAAGAGAAAACAAGTTCGATGGTCGATTACGTGTGGGGAAGGATTAGCACCCCCCAAAACACCCAAAAAAATTGGTACCTTAACTGATTTCAAAAAGTATTTTTAAAACTGGAATTTGCAAGTTTATAAAATTTCAATTTTATTTGTCCGTAAAATGAATGTAAATCTATTTTAACGGCCTTATTGCCCGGGAAATGAACTTTAATCACCACCAACACTCCTGGCGTTAACCCGTCATTCCTGTTTGATAAGATACCACATTAATTAAGTTTTCACTTTTTAAACAAATAAACAGAAAAATTAAATGTGTTAACGAATTTTAATTTTAAGTCTAAATAGTGAATAATCCTAGAAATGTCTATATTCCTTTTAATTATTAAGGTTTAAATATAGTTAAGTGTATTTTATTGAAATGAAGAATATTTTACAACATACATGTCACTAATCTAAGTTTTAAGTCCCTAATCCTAAGGTTTAACATACATACAAATATATACATAAAAGGCATAAAAGAAATAATTAATTAAGTAAATAAAATAAATAACTAAGCAAATGTTAAGATTAAATAAAGAAAAGGGAATTAGATTTTTATCTTTTTAAAATAGAAAATCTGAATTAGGGATTAATTTGAAAGAAAGTAAAATGTGGAGGTTAATTTGAAAACAATTTAAAATTAGGTGCCGAATTGCAAAGAAAAAGGACAAAATTGAAATAATTGAAAACTGAAGAGCTACGGCGTGAGATCCGAAAAAGAAAGGCGCGGGTTATATCCGGGTTCGGGTCGGTCAAACGGGTCAATATAAATAGCTAAAACTATAACAGATTTCATCTTATCCTTATTCACCAAAACAGATCAAAACGCCCCTTCTTTAAATTCTCTTTCGAGCTCATCGTGTTCTCCATTTTATGAAGAACACGATGAAAATCCATCGTGTCGGCCGTCTTCCACCAGCGCTGGCCGTCATTGTCAGCGGCGAAATTCCCAGATTTCGGTGATGTTTCGAACAAAAGAAAAGGTAAAACAACTTCTTTCTTCTTTATTTAAACTGAAATAGAAAGTAAATAGATAGGAAAAATTACCAGAAATTGTTTCTCTTTATTATTTCCGAATGATGATTACAAACTGCTTGCTCCTATGAATTCCGAATGCTATTGCTATGTGTGATTTCTATTGAATTGTTCCTTGTTGATTCTTGTTGTTTACATGGACTACAAAGGGGTTTATATAGTTACAGATTTGCTTAAATTTCAAGCCCGAATCCCTAATATCTTCCTCGTTTGATCTTGTTTCAGCTCTGATTTTAAGCTTGTTGCCTTTTATTTGTTGCTCTAATCTGATTGTTGTTGGATTCTTGCTAAGGCACCCATTTAGGGATCAACCTTTCCCGCTTTAGATTCTGGTTTTCCAGTTAGGGCTCTGATTTAGGGATTTAATCACTGTTGATCTCATCTTGAATTGCTTCAGCCCTAATTTAGGGATTTAACCCCTTTTTGTTCTTCTATTTGTATGTTTCTGGTGATTCGAATGGTGCCGGCGAGGAATAATCGAAGCGAGTGGAGCGTCGGAGAAGATGAAGCAGACGACCAGAGCCGAATCGTCGTGCGCGTGGCTACCACGAGCGAGTGGTGATCCGAGTGATATACCCCGAAGCAATCTAGGCCATTGGATAGCATCCTGATCGAACGGCTGAGAAGTTGAGGCACTATATCATCCTCAGCCGGCATGATCTACGCCATTGGATCTGCCCCTTGATCCAACGGTCCTGCTTCAGCTGCGCAAGAGAATGAAATGGGATTAGGGTTTTTTTGGGTTATAAACGGGCCAGACAGGCCTTTGTATATTGGACTTTTTTGTATTTTATTAATGGATTCTGATTTGAATTAAATCGAATAGACCTTTTATTTATTTTCTAATTAAAATTGTGCTATGTATTCTATATTTGGGGTTTTAATATCTAATTTATATAACCTATATTAATTCTATAACTATATACTAATTAAAACATACGGCATATTTAACAATTCTAACTAACAATTATACTAATTATAACACACCAACATATTATACGTCACCTAAATAATTCTAACATTAACTAAATATTTACAACTAAATTAGCAATACTATACCTAACTACATTATTAGTAACTTTAATGTTTACAACTATAATGTTATCAATACTACAACACACTAATACAGAATAATCATAACAACTAAAACAAAGGTCAAAATCTAGTGACAACAGGTTATTGTTGAAATATGAATTTATTTCTAGTGAACATGTTCATTGCATTGTTTCTATTGAACTATTGCATTGTCGTCACCAAGATATGAATTGGAATGCATTTCATTGATATAGTGTTTATTTGTGACTTCCTCACTAGGCAAAGTATGCCTAATGCATTTTATTTCATACATTTCAGGTTAAGGATTTTGTCGTTGAAGATCAGAAGTTTGGTCGTTGTTGACAAGTCACCTCAAGTCACAAGTAATGTGTTTTGTCTCTATGAACTCCTAGAATGGTGGCAAAGTAGTCGAACTAGTCTTTTGTGACCTTTTTGGTATGTATGTATTAAGCATGGTTGTGGAAGTGTCTAAGGCCCTAAAAGACCTTTTGGCATAATGAAAATATAGCTAAAAATGCATACTTGGCACTAAAAGGTAAAAACCTAGTAAATGGATTCTGATGACCCTAAAATTTGGCATGCAAGTAGATTATAGCAATGGAATATGGCTGGTAAAGTTTCATTGCATTTGGATACCAATTGCTAGGTCAAATGGATTAAAAACCAGATAAAAATTGACATTACAGTGCAGGGCCTACCGATACAGGTCAAGCTGTATCGATACGGCCTTGCATATTTGGCCTGGGAAAGTACAAGTTCATCATAGGGTATCGATACTGGTCCAAGTGTATCGATACGAATCTTGACGGTGAGGTCTTTAAAATTAAATGCATCGATACGGTCTTAGGGCGTATCGAAACGGGTCATGGTTAAAGTCAACATTGGTCAACCTGTATCGATACAGGTCAAGCTGTACCGATACGAGTTCTTGAATTTCTAGGAATTGGGTTGTTACCCTTGAATGCAATACCGATACGACCCCAACTGTATCGATACAGGTTTGGACAACCCCCCTTGGTGCTCAGACCAATGTACATTGTACTGATACGGCCCAATGCATATCGATATGGTGGTAATTAATTCTGTTAAAAGTTAATGAATGCAGTTTTAAAATGTTTACAAAATGGTCACTGAATATCGCATGGTCTAATCGGTTAGGTAAATGTTATCAGAATGACACGAAAATCTATAAGATCATTGTTATAGTATTGAATTTCATTATTGTATAGTTGATTACATCAAGGGACTCCTAAATTATCAAATTTATAATTTAGTCCCTAAAACTTGCTAAAGTTACAAATTAGCCCTAATTGATTAATTGCTGGTTCACCATGGATTAATTGAGCTAAACTTATACTTTGTAATGTTTGAAAAGTATATTATCGATTGAATGACAAATCTGTATATTGATATTTTATCGCATTGATCACCGTTTTGTTCACCGGTAGCATTTTTCGACCCGGTTCCCGACCAGGCCGGGTGGGGATGTTACAAAAATAGGTTGCTACAACTGCTTCTCTTTGCTCATTGTTGTATAAAGGCAATAAATAAAATACAAAAAGGAACCCATTTTGTCCAGTCTGGTTGTGTTTTTTCCTTCTCGGTATAGCTCTTCTTCCTCCACTTCACTTAATTTGCTCGAACGCCTTGGAGAAAATTTGACCCAGCTGCAACACTGACGAAGAGGCAAGGTCTGCAAAACTTGATCCAGCTACAAGACTGACGACAAGATAGGATCGAAGGATGAAAGTTTTGACATTTGATCTGGCTACAACACTGACGAAGAGGCATGATCGAATGATGAAGGTTCTAATATTTGATCCGGCTACAACACTAACGACAAGGCAATATCAAATAATGAAGGTTCTGATATTTGATCCGGCTACAACACTGGCGAAGAGGCAAGATCGATGGAAGTTTTCCTTCTCTTTTTTATTACTTTTCTTTCTTTTTCTTTTTTTTCTTTTGTTGTTTTTTTCTCTCTTTTTTTAAATTAAAAGGGTTGATGATAAAGTGGTCCATCTACTCCGCCCAATCTTGGAGAAGTAGAATCTGTAAATTTAGGAGATCTACTCCAGCACTAACAAGGAGGCATAATCTTAAAAAGAATGATCCGCTACAACATTGACAAAGAGACAGGATCTGGAGAAAATTCTGATCAAGCCACAACTCTGGCGAAGATGTATGATCTAAGAGTTTGATCCGCTATAGAACTGAAGACAAGAAGAAAACTTTCAAGCCACAACATTGACAAAGAGACAGGATCTGGAGAAAATTCTGATCAAGCCACAACTCTTAGTTATATAATAATAGAATAATTTCCATTAAAAAGACAAGAAGAAAACTTTTAAGTAAATTTACTAAAAGATATTCTCTTAGGCTAGTTTCCCATGTAATATAATGATTAAAAAGTTTTAGATGCTTAATTAATTTTTAGATTGTAGGTTAGTTCACTAATAATATAATTTAACTTAATTTCCTAGATTTAGATTCCTTAAATAATTTGTCTTTAATAGTTAACTTGGTAAATTATTTTGAAAAGTAAAAAAATGAATTTCCTTTAATTGTAAATAATTGTAAATAACCTTTTTAGGTAATTTTTAGAAAAGTAATTGTACCTTCCCCTATTTGTAAGTAATTAAATAAAATCCTTTAGGTAATGTTTTAGAAAGGTAATTAATCTCTTTTCCTTAATTGTGAATAATGGTAAATAAAAAAAATAATTTGGTAAATTATTTAGAAAAGTAAAAATTCTGTAATTGTCAATAGAATTCACTTAAGTAATTTTTAGAAAATTAAATATATTTTCCTTAAATGTAGATAATTAAATAAGGCCTTTTAAGAATAGTTCCTTTAAATACATGCTTTTAATAATAATAATAATTAACTTTGAAAACTAAACCACCCATAAAAATTAAAAAAACATAAAATGTCATTTGAAAAAGAGATTTTATTGCATTATGAAAACTAAATATTTTCTCAATTAGGGGTAATTCAGTCTTCCCCTAGCAGTTGTGGGAGCGGCCGAAACTCCTACGCGAGACTATATTTTTGGATTTTTAGGGATTAATGCCTTAATCCCCTTGTGTCTAAATTGATTCGGGGTTTCTCATACGTGAGCAAATTCGGGTCATTTTTAGAACTCTGTGGATTTTTACATTAATCTTTGTATGTTCGCATCTGGGTTACAAGGAAAATATTAATGATCAAGTAAGCGTCGTTCTGCGGGCGTGATGGGGGTGCTAATCCTTCCCCACACGTAACCGTACCCCCGGACCCTTGAGATTTCGTAATCTCTGGTTTATTTTTTAGGTTTCTGGTCCGCCTAATATAATAAAAGGGACCGGTGGCGACTCCGTTGTTACAAGTTTGGCGTAAGTACGAATAGTTTGATTGGTGCAAGGATCAAGGTCGATGGGATGGATAAGACCCCACCATATGAACCTCTGATCCACTTCCTCTTCCGAAGATCACACTGTTGGAATCTATGATCTTCCCCTGTCTAATGGCTTTTTTATAAGTTCACCTGATATCACAAGGTCTTCGAAGTTCTTTGTTCATTTCCCAACATATACTTCAGGAATGTCTCGTCTAGGGTTCTAACAAATGTAGGTGTTATCTCCCTTTCAAGTAGAGGCAGTTGTACTTGCACTGCAACATCCTTCCACCTTTGCACATACTGCCTAAAGCTCTCGTTGGGCCTCTTCTTCATGTTTTGCAATATTAAATGGTCTGGGTCAATGTCTGTTATATTTTTGTACTGCTCTGTGAAGGCTTTAGCCCGATCCTTCCATGATTGTATTTCGTCCTGGCTAAGCTGATTGTACCACCTGCAGCAGACCCTTTTAATTTGTCTTTAAAATAGTGAATTAAAAGCCTATCATTATTGACATGCATCGTCCTCTTTCGACAGAACATGGTGAGGTGAGCAGATTGAGAGCTTGTTCCATCGAAATTTTTAAACTCTGCCATTTTGAACTTTGGAGGTAACACCAGATCGGGAACCATACTCAATTTTCTTGCATCAACCTCGCAGAATACATCCGACCTTTCTACAATTTCAAATTTTTCCTTAAGTCGTTGGCACCAATCTTCAAACTGCTTAGGTAGTTCGATCTTTGGTTTACCCACTTCATTAGGATCAGCGATAGTATACTTACTAGGGTTATTAATTCTCTGACGCAATGATGACACGGCCTGGGGACCATGTTGTTTTCAATTGATGATGACACTCGCCGAAGTGTTTTATCAAAAAGACTTTCTGCCTTTTGAAGAGCACCGGGGTCAATAACCAATCATTTTCCCCTTTTAGGATCTTTGTCCGCCAACATCACAGCTATCTTGGATGGTAGATCCTTCTGTGACTATGAGATGTGGTCGCGAGTTGCTTGTTGCGCCTTTTTCAGGTTTTGCTCCATGTCATTCCTTATATCTTCGCACACTTTTTCAACATTTTCCAAACGGCCATCCATTTATTTAGCCTTACTTTGAGTGAAAAACTAATGCTGACTCGGCCGGATCTGATGCCCCAAAATCACTGCGATCATAGTTCTCTCAAAATTAGAAGCTCGACAAAGAAATGATTATGTAATATGATGTATATAAATGTATGTAAGATGAGATGTTAATGCAATGCAAAAACAAAATAAAGCTAGTTAGTACGGATTAAATACTCAATAATTTATTGCAAAAAATTAAAAAGGTATAGGACCTATAAGTTGACATGCTTTACTTGAATAAGAGAAATCCTACCCAATCATGCTTTCTACCCGCAAATGGTGAAAAAAAAGTTGGGTCCTACCCGAACATGCTTTTCTACCCTTATATTTGTTTTACGTAAATAAATATATTAAAATATTATATAATAATAAATAATGCTAAAATTAAAGAACATAATTGAAAGAAATAAAAAACACATCTCTCTCTATTATGCACTTATAGGGTGAATCTCTAAACGGGCAAAGGTTCGGTATGGCTCTAAACAAGGTAGGTTGCTATGGTTCACTACATGCAGTTTAGGTTCTTAAGTAACGGTACTCGAACTGTTGCTAGGACATCGATTCATGAGGATTCATTTCCCTAGGTCTGCACAGAGATAAAGATCTCGCGAAGATAAAGGTAAAGATGTATCCCGGAAGTAATCCACTATCCTACACGGAGGTGATACCTTACGAAGGCGTAACTTCTCACTCCCACTTAAAAGGGACTGAGCTCGGGTGCAGAGCTTATGATATGAAAAACCAAGAAAATAAATTTTAATTTTTTTTTGTAAAAATTTCAAAATCAAAAGGAAGAGATCACAAAATAAATCAAATCGAATTTAAAGTTTCCACTTGTTAAGACAAAAAGTAATCGACTGGTGGCTCGACTCTCTCAAAAAAAGAAAGGTCCACAGTAGAGTCGCCAAGCTATAACAACGGTCCTGCCCGCGGTGGTGCTTAACATGTTTCTACGAAAAATATTTGGGATAGATTCGCCACCAATTATTTTAATTCAGGTGCGATTGGATCATCTGAAAACCCGTTTATTGTAATAAAATTTATTTTTTGTGTTATTTTATTAAAATAACGAGTTTTGGTATGTGAAACCAGAAAAATAGGTTCAGGAGTCAGTTAAGTGTGAGGAAGGGTGAGCACCCCCACAATGCCGAAAATTGGTACCTGGTCGATTATTTGGTGTCTTAATGATGGAAATTAAGAATTCAGATTTAATTTAAAATTTGTGATCCCCTTTAAAATATTTAAAAGAATGTTTCTTTGGATAAAAGAAATTTACACCCCTACTCCCGAGGCATAATTTCCGTTAGATTCTCGAATGAAGGGATTCTATTTTGAAAATTATAATTTAGGATTTAAAACAATATTTTGTAATAGGGACTAACGGAAAGCGGCACCCCTTATGTTCGAGGTACGTTTTTCACAATAATCTCTAAAAAGAGGGTCATTTTAGTTTAAAATTCGATTAAAAAGTATATAGGACATACATACAGATTTATATAAATAGATTAGTACGTATAATAAAATATAAATAGCAAATAATAATAATAATAACATAATATAAATATAATGTATAATAGATAATAATAAAATAATAACATAGTAACAATAGATAATTTAATAATAATATGTTTATATATATACTATATGGTAATAATAATAATAATAATAATAATAATAATATAATTAATAACATATAATAACAATGTATAAATATAACATATATATATTATGGCATACGTATATAGAATTAGTATACATGTATTAGCAATTATATAATAATAATAATATGCTAATAGTAATGTTAATAAAACAATAATATCATATAAATATAGTGACTAATATGTAAAAATCAGAAACATAAAAAACAACAAAATAGGGATGAAATTGTAAAGAAAAGTAAACTGAAATGCAAAAAAGTAAGGATATAGGAAACAAAGGAACCAAAGCTATGATTTGCCCATTTCTTTCAGAAATACGTGGATCCTCATCGGGTCGGGTCGTGCGTGAATCAAAACGACGTCGTTTTGGAGGGTGGTTAAATAGCCAAGTTGCCCAAAAAAATTCATTTGATACATGAAATCCAAAAAACTCACAACTCTCTCTCAACTCTCTCAAACTCCTCTCCCCTCACTCGGTCGAGCTTCCCTCCAAAAGGCGGCCGCTCGCCAGCGACGGCTGCCGACGTCCACGGTGGCTGAACAACATGTAAAAGGTGGTTCGATTCGGTTTTGGCTTCTAAGATCAAATCTATGGCGAGTTTTCTCTGAATCTTTCTCTAATGATGTAAATCTAACAAAATCCAAACCGCTTTATTTTTTATTTCATTTTTTACCTTTTTGCTCTTGTTTTTGCTTTTTGATCTCAATTTTTCCTTTTATTTCCCTCTTTTTTGTTCGAATATCGTCATTTTCTATTTTTTCGAATTCAGACTCTTTTTCTTTGTTTTTTTGTTCGACTTCCTCCCCTTTTCACTCTAATCTAGTCTCTCTAATCCCTCCCTTTTCGGATCTGCAGGTGACGGATTTAAAGGGGGTGAGAGCAGCTTTCAACCGGCCACATAGAAGGGGTGACGAGGCATGGGATGGGCAGCGGATATGACCAAGGCGGTGGTGGCAAGAAAGTAGGGCGGTGTGGCTCGGCTCGATGACGGCTTCAGGCGAGCAACGACGGCTTGGTGGTGACAGCGGCGCGACTTGAAGAGGCGGCGACGGCTTGAAGAGGAGCTGCAATTTAGGTTTAGGTTATTAGGGTTAGTTTAGGTTTAAGGTTTTTTAGGGTAATGTAATAGATTTAGGGTTAATAGGTTTGTAATATTATTTAGGCTTTAAGGCTTTTGGTTATAATGAAATTGGGCTCTAAGGCCCAAGCTAAAATAAGTTACTACCCACATTAAGCTACATCTGCCTAATCAATGGCTTAGATTCTTCCAAAGAATCATCTACCATATTAAATTCCCCCTCCCACCCTATCCACCATAAAGCTGTATTTTTATCTCAGTGAGACCTATTGATCCTTAAACAAAGTTCAATTACACTACAGTTCATTAAACAAAGTTCAATAATGTATAGATGTATTTAGGGGTGAGTAGTTGAGTCGATTCGAGTAAAAAATTTGAGTTAGTCGAGTTAAAAGTCTTATTTTATAATTCTAACTTTATTTGAAATTTTTTCAAGTCGAGTTGTTCGAGTTTTAGTTCAAATTTAATTGTAAATATTTATAATGTTATGATGCTAATTGGTTTCAATTTAAAGGGCTTTCTATAATCATATACAATATACATATATATTTTTTCTTGTTTTTTTTTTCATATGCAACATAAATATATCAGACAGAGTTGAGGGATTTGAACTTGAAAACCGTTCACTAATTACTAAAATTTTTGAGTTATTCGAGTCTCATTTTATTACTCAAACTTTATTTGAAATTTTTTAAGTCGAGTTTATAAAATTATGCTTTGAGTCAAGTCGAGTCAAAAAATTCAATTTTTCCGAGTCGAATTTTGCTTACCTCTAGTGATCCGCAAACTATGTTGCTCGAATCAGGCTCACCCATAAAGAACAACACTATCTTTTACCACTGGTACCGATAATAACATAATTTTTTTATAAAGAAAAATAGTGGGTAATGGTTGTATACAGATCAAACTCGAAACTGATGTCATCCGAAGACTTATCAAGTAATTTACCACTATACCATAATTGAGTCAACTAACATCGAAAAGAAAGGACCCAGTGCAAAAAAATAAAACATTGAAAAATAAAACATTAAATTAACTATTTTTTTTTATCAAAAATAAGAATACAGATGGTCCGCGTCAGGACTCACCGCATCCGCCCCTACCCATAGTTGAGTCAACTAACATCGAGGAAAAAGGAAGGATATAAAATGTAAGAAATTTGCATGAGCTTTAATTACATACCCACCAAACTTAGACAGGTAAACATGTTATTTGGCCTTGAAATATTCCATTCCGATCTTTACGAGGCTTCAACTTCGGATCTTGTGGAATTAGAGATCTACAAAAGTGTTCCCACCACTCACTCTCTCCAACACACACAAAAAAAAAAAATCAATCAATTCTCACCCCACGCCCACAATATCAGTTCCCAACATGTTGAGTGACAGTGCCAACTCCCATGAGATTCAGCCTGATCACAATGCTCTCCAAATCAAGCAAGACAACAAGTTCTTCACCAGGCTCATGTCCAAGGAAACATCCATGGCCAATTCTCCTTCGACCGTCTACTACGGAGGAGCTCCGGTTGCGATTCCTTTCAATTGGGAATCACATCCAGGAACCTCTAAACACCCTTCGTCCGTCGCCACGCTTCGTCCTCTGACTCCGCCTCCTTCGTATTATTCTTCGCTGAAGTCGAAACCGAAACCGAAACCAGTGACGAAGAAGAGTTTGAAACCGTCGACCGTTCTCGGCTCCATCTTTCAAAAGCTGATTGCTCCGAGGAAAAAACACCACACGTCTTCTCCATCGTCATCACCTTCGTTGTTGTCTTTATCGTCATGGTCGTCGTTGCATGGTTCCGGTTCTTCGTCGTCGTCGTCGTTCATGAACCGGAAGATATTTCATAGAGGAAGGAGCTATCTTTCATGTTCATGTTCAAGATCACCCATTCACAATTGCATGGACGACGATGACAACGATGTTGGTAGACTCGAATCATCGGCTAAGACATTATGTTTCGGGGTTAAAGTTAAACCAAGCAATCGAATCGAGTCTAGATGAAGTCAGTCAATGGTAAAGATGAAGAAAGCATTGCTATAATTTGTTAGCCATGACTGATTAGGTCAAGGTAATATTGCTGTCATTTTTTCTATGGTAGGTATATGTTCTTCGAACTCGAGCTTAGTGTCGAATACGGACATATTCCTATATCGATAATGCTAAATCTTTTACAAATTTGTTTTCATAATATATGTTGGATAAAACATGTTTAACAAACACATATGGGATGTTTGGTTCATATTGAACAATCAAACTCATCATAATCTAATGTATGGTCTTGTAATAAAAAAAATGAAAAAAGAACCAACAATTATGTCTTCAATTAATTGTTTTTCTATTAAAAGACAATCAATAATCTTGGTCATAGATAACTTGCACGTATGTTCACATGAAGATGCTTTATAATTGTGGCTATAAATATCCTCATGGGATGTATAAGTCACTTTAGCCTTTGCCTTCAATATCTGCCTTTCTTCACACCAGCACCAAATGACACAAAGTGGAATGGGAATGCTGAAGTATCCATTTATGACTCGGGTCGGATCCATCAGGTCAAATTAAATTAAATTAAAGATTAAATTGATTTTATGAAAAATGTTAATTATTTTGGTTTGAATTGCACTGAATATGATATTTATATCATATTTGATTGTTCTGGACATAGACGAGCTACTTTTTAAAGGAGGTCAGTTGACACTTAATAGTTTTTAGAAAAATATTTATAAAATTTTATATAAAAATATAAAAATAAAATTAACACTACTTTTAAAAAAAAATTCTGATTTCAAATGAAAACTCAGACAGCTTTTTAAAAGCAGATGTAGTATTGAACTCACGGTCAATGAACCTCCATTATGAAAATGGTTTATTATGCTATTAAAAATTATGGTTGAATAATGACTGAAGGAGTCGTATGAAATGCACTTATTCACTTTCCCCCTTAAATTATGGAGTAGAATTTTTGTAATATTTTAGATTTTTATATTTTAAAATGATGTTTAGTATTTTTTATGATTTTTATAATATTTTTATATCCTTTTTACCTTTTCAATAATTATTATATAGTTTATAATAATTAAAATGTTTTTTACAATTGGCTTCAATTCAATGAAAAGAAAGGAAAAGAGTTAACACAAAAAACCCTAGCGCATGTCTCTACCTGCAAACCCTAGCGAGTTTGACGTTGATCGGCCGTGGCCGTATGAAAGTCCGGGAGGTCGTCTGCCGGAGCAGGTGCCAATGGTCGATGTTGTGCCGACGTTGGAGAGGTCTGGTTCTCCCATTGCTGTGGAGAACCAACATTGTGCGAAGATGAATAAGGTCCGGGAGGTGGACGGAACCTTGAAAAATCCTGCGCATCTGATGGAGACAGAATCAACTTTGATTCTTGATGATTCGAATGTTCAAGGACATGTCGTACATCCGGCTACCGTTCCTGCGTCGTCGGCTGGTTCAGAGGCAAATCCGAAAGTGACTTGTGCGAGCAAGGTTTTGGATAATGGAAAGGTTGGTAAGCCCTTAGGTCCTAAATGGATTGAGGAAGAGGTGGTTATTCTTGATGAGGATGTGCTGGTTGATGAATCTGGTCCTTTCCCTCTCATTAGATTCTCGGACCGGGTTCATGATCAAATTGACCGTAATATACAGAATACGATAATTGTTTCGTCTTTTGAGACGATCCATTGGTTTTAAGACTCTGTGGTCCCGGATTAATAGCCTATGGAATCCGCGAGGGGAAATTCAGTTGATCGATCTTGATAATAATTATTTCTTGGTGAAATTTGCTGATGAAGAGGATTATACCAAAGTCCTCACTGATGGTCCTTGGACTATTTTTAGGAGTTATCTAACTGTCCAACCCTGGAGTCGATCGTTTCCTAAAGGCTTCTATCTCAGGTTATCGTATGGGTGCGACTACCAAGACTTATAGATATTACACGAAGGCTTTATTCTGAAGGTTGCCAGGACATATTGGCCGGGTTGCGCGTGTTTATTATAACACCCAAGAGGGGGAACGTGGTAAGTTCGCTCACCTGGCTATTATTGTGGATTTGAATAAACCGTTGCTTCTGTGCATTGACATAGATGGTTTTATTCGAAAACTAGAGTATGAAGGGCTCCAACAGATTTGTTTTGAATGTGGGGTTTATGGCCATGCCAAAGAAGGGCGTCCTTCGTTAACTAAGGATACTATGGTGGAAAAATATATGGTGCCTGCAGTACAAAAGGTTGCGGAGGGCCAGGGGCCTTCAATATCGACTCTCTTTAGTCCTTAGATGGTAGCTGCGAACAGGAGGTGTCGACCAAGTGTATATCCGAGTCGCCTGTAGGAGCCAAGTGTGGCAAAGGGTACCATGTCGGGTTCAAGATTCTTGGTTCTAGAAGGTGATGAAAATTAGCAGGGCCTGGAAGTTAACGCTGCTAACCCGAGTGTTTCGGATTAGCGGCCTGGGGGTTCTCAATCGGTTGTCGATTCACGGGTTCCATAGGATGTGCCGAGTGCTACGTGTCAAGGCCATCCTTTATTATATTACGACCCTGCCTTGACAAGCCCGTTCATTACCGAGCAATGGTGGACCGAGTGATGATATGAGCAGTCCCTAAGGAGCTACCAAGTCAAGGATGCAAGTTGAGAAGCTTTAGGAAGACGATGAAGGCCCTATCCAGAAAGTGTCCTCATTTGGGACGAAGCAACGTCTACTCACGGCATTCCCGTAAGTTTATTTAGCTCTTTAGGGGAAGTGGTGCAGTGTCGGGTCTCCACCATCCCCCGCGCTTTGGGCTAGCGACCGAGCTTCCTTGGTGTAAGCGACCTACTCCTAGGCCTATGTGGGGCCTAGGTGTGCGGGCGATGGGGCCTAGTGGTTGGCGACCGTCTCCCCCGGAGAAATACCTAGGGGGACGGTTTGGGGCCATAGGGCCCCATATCGCGCTTTTGGGCTGAAGTACGAGGTTGGAGTGCAGCTATCGCTAGACCACTGGGGATTCGAAACTCTAAAGCCTTAGGGCCTTGTGACCACTGAAGGCTCGACCGAGATAACTCCTTGGACAATGAGGCATGAGGAAGGCTGACTTGTCCGGGTAACACCCATTTCAAGTGCCGCACGGCTTGCCAACCGAGCAAAGGGGCTGTCCGTGACACGTGGTATCGTGAGCGAGAATACGATGGACAATTTACTCATGTGATGGTGGCGATTGGCTATGGTTTTTGATACGATGGTGCGTATTTGTTAACCAGACGCCATAGTGCTCGTGTACCAACCGAACACTATGATGCTTTATTTAGTGGGCGTAGTGCGTGGTGACGCTTGACGGAGGCGTAGCAAAAATGAGAGTTGGACTATTTGTGGATCGGTTGGTCTCACGCCAAGCGCTCCACGGGTGGAGTAGGCGGGTGGATCATCATGACAGGGAAAAAAAGAGAGACTACTACTTTTTTTTTCGCGGCGCAGAGGCGCTGGATTGTGCATTCTCGCCAAGCGCTCCGGTGAATGGAGTAGGCGGTCGAATGATAGTAAACCAAGCACTCTTTGGACTGGAGTAGGCGGGGGGGGGACTACGCCAAGCGTTCCCATGTGGGAGTAGGCGGTGGTCTAATCCCACGCCAAGCGCTTCTCTTCAAGGAGTAGGCGGGATGGTGTAATGTCACGCCAAGCGCATCCATTAGTGGAGTAGGCGGGGTGGTCTAGTTTCACGCCGGCGCCTGTGAGGGTAAGCGGTGGCTAGAACCTCGCCAAGCGCTTCCGCGAGTGGGGTAGGCGGGGTGACTCCTTATGCTGATTGATCAAGACCTAGTTAAGGCGCAAAGGTGCCTATGGTGGGTTTGGCAAGGTAGTGCCGATGTGTTACATTAGCGCGGTGGCGGCGTATGAATTAGAACACGATGGTGCTCATTTGTTCGTTCTGAGCGTAACATTGTTGTTGGCTGATCGAGACGGCGATCGAGTTGAGGCGCAAAGAAGCGCAAAAACTTTTGTGGATGAGATTGATCTTTGCATAGTAGTGCATGTCCGTGATTTGGGACACCGGCAATATTTTTTTTGAGTTGCTTTAAAGGCTCGTTGAAGGCTGTCTATGGGACATGATGAAGTGTGTATTCCTCATAGCATGGCGGCACGAATTCTAGCAATATGGGGATGCTTACGCATCAAGCGAGAGGAGAGTCATTCCCTCTGGTGGCTATCGGTAATAGTGATGCTTATTTTGATACATTTCCTTGTGTCGGTAACCCTTGCTTATTGATGGTTGTTTTGTCCTGTTAGTACAAGGCCCGAAGCATAAAATGTGCTTATTTTTTGTTAATCTAACATATTGGTGCTTGTCAGTTCCAGGGTAATGGGATAAATTCTTGATTGATGGAAGTTAATGGCAATATTGTTTATCCTGGCACTGTGGTGCTTTATTGTTGCCTAACTATCTTTTTCCAGGTGAAAAGAGGAGTGGGTATAGATGGTTGTAGAGTGATACAACGGATAGTCATGGGTTCGTAGACTAACCCTAAAAGAAAGAGTTGGAGACAACTTGAAACCGTTCCAAAATTGCTTTGGGTTCAGGAACTCAAGGCGGCGGAGTCGTGTTCTTCAAGGTGGTGAATTCGCCCATTGATAAAATCAAAGGGGATGATAAAACTCATTTGTTGTGGGAGTACCTTAGTATAGTGTGATCGTCTAAGGGTGCAGGACAAGACTCTTAGGACCTCGAACTATTTAACGAAGTGGTTAAAGGATCACGACGATCGTTGTATGCCAGATGGAGTGGCCCCTCTCGAAACAAAAAAAATGAAGTAAAAGGAAGTGCAAAGTTATTGGTATTCTCCCTCTTGTTGTTGTGGGCTCTTGTAGCGGACGGACACATCATGGGTTCTCGGGGAAAAGTCACATTGTCGATAAAATCAAGGAGCCTAAGGGAAATGTTTCTCATAGCTAATGATTTGTCTCAGAATGGCAATTTTCTTAAGACACATTGGGTCTTAAGGTAAAAAGGAATGTGTTGCGGTGTGGTAGTTTGGACCAGATTCTCTCGCAATAAATTGCAATATGAGATGACAAAGGGTGGTACAACTTGGTAATGTGGGTGCATTTGAGGAAGCTCTCCTTAGGAGTTCCTCACAAGCAGAGCCAAAGAGTAAGCGTGGGACAGACAAGCTCGATGGGTATGTGGTGATGATTCAAGTACAATTCAGATCTCACCCAAGTATTACAAAATCCCCAATTTGGGCAAAGGAGATGTGGGCTACTCTTGACAAGCTAGTTGGTGGGCGAGCTAGTAAAGCCAAGGCTTAGGTCAAAGTTGATGTATGGACCAAGAGACCAAAAGCAAAACCTGGTTACCACAAATATGTCGTGTTACCCAAAAATAGAAATGTGGTGGTCAAGGAAATTATAACGCACTTCCCGAGTTTGGCAATACAGAGCGTGAATTGCGGTGGGAGTCGTCTTTGGAAAGTCCCATTGAACTTGTGAGGTACATTTCATTTTATTGTTATGTAATTGGACTAACCAATTTCGTGGTCGATTTTTTCTCTCTTTGTGTGTGTTACGACGACAGTGTTCCTACCAATTCCTTGAGGATGTGGGGCAATCGATTAGAGAACCAAGACGGTTTTGAAGGTTTGGCGGTGTCAAGAAGCCCTCAGTCGTATGCAACAGGGCTAAATGTTAGCTTCATGTAACAAAGAAGGACACGATACAAATATCACACCTATTTGTAAAAGTCGATGTCTGTGCAGGCACAATGATTCTGGGTGTGTCGACAAGAATGGTGACAAACGCGAAAACGTGGAACGAGTACTGCCCAGAGAGAGAACACACCTAGGTGCGGGGGCGTCAACACAAGGTGGTGGGTCGGTAGACCTTAGTCGGTTTAAGGAACTTGAGGCCGTAGTGGCTGCCATGAGAGCTATGGCATCAAATGATCGACTTTGAGCAATAAAGGAAATGCAGCAAGAGTTGACCCAGACTATTAAAGATTTTGGTAATGGAGGCAAAAGAAGCATTAAGTCACATGAAGTTCAGACTAGATGAGATCAAGACTCGGGTTAACCTGATACTAATAGCTATGAGCAATTCGATGACAGTAGATAGGGTTTGAGGAATAGGGTTTCAAAACCTCAGTGGTATGAAGGGAACAGAGATGCTAGGGAGCTTGAAAATTTCTTGTTCGACGTCAAGCATTATTTCTGATATACGCATACTAAAACAGATAAAGACAAGGTTGCGGTGGCCTTGGTGTATCTAATAGGGGACGCCAAGTGGTGGTAGCGGTCCAAGTTTATTAATGGTGTTTGTCCTATCAAAATGTGTGAGGAGCTAAAGGGAGAGTTAATGGGCTCATTTCTTTCCAAAAAAAAATGTAGAATATAATGCTCAAAAGAAGCTAAGGGATTTAGCGAATACAAGTTCTATTCGAGATTATGTAAGAGAATAAAGAGATATTGATCCTACATGAGAATACTCTACTGACTAAATGTCGTGGGCATATGGGGAAGAGTTTGGTTCCTGCGAAAACCTAAGTTAGACGTAGAGGGCACAAGTGAGACATCATTTTGAAGTCCACGACACGAGACTAATGTTGATATGATGGTTGTGGGGTGCTAATACAGGTTCCTTTGGGGGCGTGATAACAAGATGAACTTTTCTAGTAAGTGGATAATGGGGGAAGACATGTCTTTGGGAAGAGGGTAATGGCCCCGTGACAAGTATAGGCCATGTGTGTCAAGAGATCAAATGCGTACTTTTGTGCTTACCAACAGTTCTGTCTGTTACAAAGGGAGTGAAGGAGAAAAAAAAAGGGCAACTTGATTGGCTATTACAAGGGCCATAGGAGACCATTAAGAAGTTCTAGCGAGGGCATATGACCAACTATTTTGGCTACTGGAACAAGGGTAAGGTTGTTCGAGAGTATATTGGTGGGCATTCATTGGTAAATGGTGCAGGTATAATTGAGTAAGAAGAAAACTTCACGAGTGGATGATATTAGCTTGTCGTAGAGACTACATTCTCAAATAGTCAAAACACCTGAGGTATACATACAAAGGCATACCATGATTGGTGGTAGCATAAGGCAATGTGTGCCAACCAGGTAATCATACGAGACTTGTGTGAATATGTTTTCATTGATAAAATTGCTTGTATATCTTATAAAAACAGGATGTATTGCGGAGAACAAAAGGCAAGTACAATGCAATACGGTGTTGGCAACTAGAGATAATCTATGCATTATTGAGCAACTAGGTGCAACGAGCATGTCTTTGGCAAAACTTGGGTTAATGTTGATGACAAATGTATGGTGACGCATTCAATACTTTGGAGGTCTCGGTATGAGATGAGGCAAAGTTGGCGAAGATGCTTAACGTCGAGGAGCAAGCCATTGAGTGACGAGTCATAACACGTTTGCTCATGATCAGGTATGTTACTTTTGTATTTGTGTAGGTTAATGGGCAGATCGTAGAGCACAGAGAAACTACAAGGCACTTGTTCGAGTGGATCGATGGTTTGTTACTTGTCTTTTGCCCAAGCCACAATCAGAGTAAAAGTGGGGGAGCATGAATCTAAAACTCAACATGATAGAAGTGGAACTGGGTCATAATGAGTTTGTGGTCAGTCTAGATGATTACGGATGTACAACATAGTCAAAAAGGGATAGAAAGAACCCATGATCGAGGCTTGAATTATTTGCTTGAAGGATCAAATGGCGGGACAAGAAAAACATACCAAATCGAGCATGAATCGAAGATGTGCTGCCACAAGGGTTTGTATCGGCTCAACAGGTGATGAAGAACTGGTGTCAATATCAAGGAGAACCATCCCTTCTTGGACTACATCGACGAAACCATCGATAGAGGAAGTGGGGGAGAATGTCAGAACCATCCCTTCTGGGGCTACATCGATGAGGCCATCGATAGAGTAAGTGGGGGAGAGATGTCAAGGCCATCCCTTATTATATTACGACCCTGCCTTGACAAGCCCGTTCATTACCGAGCAATGGTGGACCGAGTGATGATATGAGCAGTCCCTAAGGAGCTACCAAGTCAAGGATGCAAGTTGAGAAGCTTTAGGAAGACGATGAAGGCCCTATCCAGAAAGTGTCCTCATTTGGGACGAAGCAACGTCTACTCACGGCATTCTGGTAAGTTTATTTAGCTCTTTAGGGGAAGTGGTGCAGTGTCGGGTCTCCACCATCCCCCTCCTGGGCTAGCGACCGAGCTTTCTTGGTGTAGCGACCTACTCCTAGGCCTATGTGGGGCCTAGGTGTGCGGGCAGATGGGGCCTAGTGGTTGGCGACCGCCTCCCGGGAGAAATACCTAGGGACGGTTTGGGGCCATAGGGCCCCATATCGCGCTGTGGTGAAGTGACGAGGTTGGAGTGCAGCTATCGCTAGACCCTGCGGGATTCGAAACTCTAAAGCCTTAGGGCCTTGTGACCCTGAGAAGGCTCGACCGAGATAACTCCTTGGACAATGAGGCATGAGGAAGGCTGACTTGTCTGGGTAACACCCATTTCAAGTGCCGCACGGCTTGCCAACCGAGCAAAAGGGGCCTGTCCGTGACACTACGCAGGCAGTGGTAAAAAATGCAGCATACCTTGCATCGAATCCAGAAAAGAAGAAGAAAGGGTCGAATTCTGCGACACACGGGATTGTTGTAGTGCCCTTGGTTGATGGTCAGGCGGCCAAAGTTGTGGTTTATGAACCGGTTCTGAAGCAAGCAACATCTAGTCGTATGCACGCGGCTGTAAATATCCTAGGAAAAAGTATGGGATCGCAGGGTATTAATGGGGTTAAAGTCGGTAAATCAAAGATGATGGGGAGTAAATCAAACAAGAAGAATGCATCACAAAGGTTAACGGTACGTAAATCTAGTGAAACTCGAAACTCGTCACGCCTAGTTTTGGGTGAATGAGTTCGGAATATGGATAGGCAATTAGTGAATTTACGCCAAGATGCCACAACTCCTAAAGGTGACCCGCCTGATGCTCAACCTATTGAAGTTATGGCCCAATCTTTGGATGAGGAGGAGATGGTAGAGATGGCTAGCTTAGATGGTATGATTGAGGCGATTGTTCGGGATGGCCCTGGCTTTGGGGGGTCTATCTAGATTTTTTTTCTATTATCTTTTATTATGTTTAAACTAATGTTTTGGAACTGCCAAGGAGCAGCTAGTCTTCCTTTTAGGAGACATTTCAGGTCTTTTATCCAGAAGTATCGACCGAGTTTGGTAGCATTATTTGAACCACGTGTGAGTGGGGTTTTGGCTGATCGAGTAATTTCTAAGCTTGGGTTTGCACATTCGTTCAGGGTTTCAGTGGGAGTATTTGGGTTCTTTGGGATGACTCAGTTGCGGTGGATATTTTACACGTGTTGAATCAGTTTTTTGAATGGTAGGGTGCACTTGATGTCTTCTTCGTGTTGGGTGTATTTTACTGCAGTTTATGCAAGTCCACAGCAGGCTAAACGGAAGTGTCTTTGGCGTCATCTTCAGGAGTTGGATCTGGGTTTGAATACGTCATGGGTGCTTGATGGGGATTTTAATGTTATTTTGAATTCCGAGGAGCGCTAGGGGTGTTAGTTCCAAGGGTGGTGGCAGTCGGTTTTTTTCTGAGTTTATTTTTAGAGTGGGCTTATGGATCTGGGTTATGTTAGTCCATCGTTCACTTGGTCGCGTGGGAATCTTTATCAGAGGTTGGATAGGTGTTTGGTAAATTCTAGTTGGCTTTGTCATTTCGCGAACTCATCAGTTTCTCTTCTTGATCGATTGGGTTCTGATCATCAGACTCTTTTATTGGCTTTAGAGGACATAATTACCAGTGGAATGCATCGTCCTTTTCGGTACTTGGCCGCTTGGCAATCTCATCCTCACTTCCAGGATTTTGTGCGATCCGTTTGGAGAAGTGAAGCACCTTTTGAGCAGAATGTGACTGACTTTATTTTTGGGGTGAAACTTTGGAACACTGAGGTGTTTGGTCATATCGGCTAATGTGTGTCTTTTGGCTCGTATTCAGGGGATTGACAAGGTTCTTCTTTTGAGACACTCGAATTCTTTTCTTCGATTGGCCTAGACTTTGCGCAAGGAGTTGGAGACAGTACTTGATCAAGAGGAAAGCTTGTGGTGTCAAAAGTCTTGCTCTGAGTGGATCTCACTCGGGGATAGAAACACAAGATGTTTTCATGCTTCTACGGTGTCAAAGCGGAAAAAGAATATGATTTCAACACTGAAACACGACGATGATTCTTGGTGTTCGGATCCTGAGGAGCTTGCAAACATGGCACGTTCATTCTTTATGGCCTTGTTCTCAATATATGGAATTAATGGGCATTCATGGGGGTTACGTGGCTGTTTTCCGGTGATAAGCGATTACACTCGTGGCATGTTGGGTTTGCTGGTGTCTAATGGGGAAATACATGATGCGGTCTTTGGGATTGGCCCTTTTAAGGCGTCTGGGTATTGATGGACTTCATGCGGCTTTCTTTTAGAAGAATTGGTCGATTGTGGGGGACTCAGTTATTAATTTTATTCGCCAGATCTTTATGTCTTGTTTGGTTCATGCTAATTTGAATAAAACGCTCATTGTCTTTTTTACTAATGTAATCACTCATTTTTATCTGTAAATACATATTAGTGTTGCATGTATACATATTATATTATATTATATGTTTATTATGTGCATGAGTGTTATTAGTTTATGTGTGCATATATATATTATAAACTATGTATGTATACGTATTAAATACGGTGTATGTGTGTCGCGTATGCATCTATATTTAGTACGAGCGTATTTGTTTTTATGGTTAATTATGTGTATAATTATATATGTATGTATACTGGTATGTTATGATTAATGTCTGCATAGGTACATACGTATGTATTGTTGTATGTGTATTGCTGTTATAATTATACTATTGGGCTAATATAAAATGAAAATCCAAATATATATATATATTAAAACCAAATAAATAAATTGTAGTCCAAGTCCAATTACAAATCAAGTATTATTACAAGGCCCGGCTGGCCCAAACCTATTTAATTCTAATTATTTTTGGTGCAGGTGACTATGGGTCGTTGGATCAAAATCTGATCCAACGGCCACGATCCAAGCAAGGAGCAAAAATATCTGCCAGCCGCGTGCACTACACGTCTGGACCGTTCGAGTGCCACGCGCGCGTGCGGTCCACGCGCGGACTCTTTGATATCCCACGCGTGCGTGAGCCCCACGCGCTCTGACCCCTCGACTGCTGAGCCCCACGTGGCACGATCTGGAGCCGTTTCACCAATCGAGGCTTCATCTGGGCCGTTCATCCTTCAAGCCATCCCGACCGTTAGATCAGATCTGATCTAACGGCCGAGAACGCCTCTGGCCGAAGACAGAGCCCACACCGCCACCATGCTACACCATGCCGATCTTCAACCACCGCGCTCAGACATGTCAAAACACAGCAAGAAAGAAATATGTCAGATTAGCAGTCCAGATCTGAAAAAGCAAATATTAAACTACTTGTACCAAAACCAAAGACAGGCATATATATGTACGAAACAAATATTTTGTAACAAGTTGGAATCGAACAAGCAAAGTTGTAATCGAAAGAAAAGAAATACAAAAAGTCAGTCCAGTGGTAAATACTCGTCTCCTTTCTTATTTTTGTTGCATGCATATACAAAAGATAGGTAAAAAAAGGGTTAGAAGTCTTACCATCGCCGTCGGTGGGTCTCCCCTCACCAGTGATAAGCCTTTTCGGCTTTCCCAAGCCGAACGTGGTGAACTGAAAGGAGTGGGAGACCCCTTTGTGGCTTTGTTTTGGGTTGAAAACAAAAAAAGAGAGGGTTTTTCGTTTCGTATTTCCTAGATCTAGGGCAAATGGAGGCTTTTCCTCTGAATCCAACCTCGGATTCGTGTCGAGGGTAAGATGAGGGTTATTTTGGTGTGTTTTTTAGGCTCGCCGGCGCCGGTTAGCGGCGGCCGGCGGCGGAGAATACGGCGGCCGGATTCTGGGTTCGTCAGGGGAGGTTTGAGAGAAAACGAAGAACAGAACTTGGTTATAAAACTGAAAAATGAAACAAATGGTGGAAAAATTGGTTTCGGCCTAAAAGAGGGGTTTTTATAGCTGTTATTATTTTGTGAAATGGGTAAATTACGTAATAAATCCCCCCGCGCTTTCAATATTTTCACTTCTGTCTCGCCGCATGGTATATTTACAATTCTGGTCCCTTTTGTATTTCAAAATCTTGCAATCTAGTCCCTAAATTACACCGAATCAGTTTTTAAATGGTAAAATTACCCTTTTAACCATCCCGCGTTTTTGAACTTTTCATTTCGGGTCTGCCCCTTGGTCCAATTACAGTTTTGATCCTTTTAGGTTCTGTCTATTTCGCATTTTCGTCCTTAAATTACATATTATTGTCCTTTAATTTCTGCCACTGGCTTCTATTTTTCTTTCATTTCAGTCATATTTCCATGTAAATATTCATGTTCGTATTATGATCGTATATGTTAATGTAGTCTTTTGTCTTATTTTATATCCCTCGTATATGCCATGTGTTTTTATGTTTACATGTATATGTGTATTAAGTTTATAATGATTATGTATCTTTTTATTCGGTTATTCGTATTAAGTATATTATGTTCTGGTTGACTCGTACACGACATGTTTTGTATTTTTGTATATGTGTATGTTCTCTTGACCTTTAGGTTACGTGTTAGTGTGTCTTCTTGTTATGTATAATATATTGTTCCATATATGTTGAAGTATATTTTATTTCTAATATGTATGTCTTCTTGAAATATGTGTTTTGTCTATACATGTATTTATTCCTACCTTGTTATTGTGGCATGTTAAGTTTGCTTTTATCTAATATTAAGCTTGGTATGTATATGTGTGTTTTAATTATGTATTTTATTTATGTTAGATTAGTATTCTGTTATGTGAATATTTACTGTTTTTAAATTATCTGCTATGTCTTATATTTTTGTCACTAAGATTGCATATGGTATATAAATTGTTAATGCGGTGCCCTTTTATCCGAGCGTAAACGGGGCCAGTATCAGGCGTAGTGATAGTGGTTGGGCGTTTACTCTCAGATAACGGGGCCCTTAAAATTTATTCGCAATTATGACCGAATTTTAAACTAATCGTCACTTTAACCCGAAAAATCTAATATTAATAAAGTGGTAATTATTAAATTACCAATTTTGGACGGTGTGGGGGTGCTAATCCTTCCCCATCCGTAACCGACTCCCGAACCCATTTTTTGAATCTCTGGTTTTATGGTGTCCGGCCTACCTAAGTGGCCGGTGGCGACTCCAATTTTTAAATATAATGCGGTTCTTTAAACCCCCACGGAATAAACGTTTTATATCCGAAAAATTACAAACACCTTCGAAAAACCTCGTTTTTTTAGCGATAATTTACCCGGTTACAAAGCAAACTCATGGAAGACAGGATAATCAGTCTAGAAAAAGGGCAAAAAGAGCTCGAGACAAGGCTTGAAGAGGCCCAGAGAAGCCTCAGTGATCAGATTGCGCAGTCGCAAGCATCTATAGTATCCGACATAACCGCATTGTTGGCTAAGAGTCTTGGAAAAAGAGTGGAAGGAGAAACCATTCAAGAGCCAGAGGGTACCCCAGCTCACTACAAGGTTCAACCAACTGCACCAAACCCGGCTAGGAAGGTGTATATCGACCCTGCAGGAATGTCATATAGTTTTCAAATAGGGGCACCTGAGACTCAACCCCTCGATGCTGAAGCACTCTATGAAGAAGAGGTGCCGGACCTGAACATGGTTGAAAGGATCAGGACTAAGGTAGAGAAAAAGTGGGAGGAAAGGTTTCGCCTCATGGAGGAAAATTTTAAAACGTTACAATCTAATGAACAATCAGGAAATGACGCTAGCGACTTAAGTCTGGTGTCCGATCTTGTCCTACCGCCAAAATTTAAAACGCCAGAGTTCGACAAATACGATGGAACTACGTGTCCTTCCGCGCACATAACAATGTACTGTCGAAAGATGGCGGCCTACCATAAGGACGAAAAGCTACTGATCCATTGTTTCCAGGACAGCCTAACTGGAGCGGCGTTACGATGGTACACCCAGTTGAGCAAGGCAAATGTTAAGACATGGAAAGATCACAAGAGCATTTACTGAGAATAATACAAGCATGTAATGATATGACCCCAGCAGAATTATGTTGGAAAATATGGGACGAAGTCAACGAAAGCTCTGCGCACAATACGCCCAAAGGTGGCGGGAAGTGGCCGCCAAATTCATCACCCATCCCGGAACATGAAATTACGCCGTTATTTGTTAATACTCTGCGAAAGGGCACTTTTTGATCGCCTCATTAATAACACAACGCAGTGCTTTGCTGACTTAATCGGGGATCTGGGAGTCCCTTGAACTGGCAATTAAAAGTGGTAGGCTTGATGGCGGGGAAGGGTCTCGGAAATATAACAAGAGAAATGAAGTAAACACCACCAGCACTTATACCGCCCCGAAGAACTTCACAGTCTCACAGCCACACAAGCACACTGTGGGAAAAACACAATACTCGAATCAAAGAGATGAGAGAATCGCGAAAAAGAGAAAGAGAGAAGAACTTTCACTCCCTACCTGCTTTCGTACTCGAAACTTTATTCCCAGTTGTATGAAGCATACCTGGTCCGTCCATACATCGTTACTCCTGTCAATCCGCCATTCCCGTCTTGGTATAATCCGAACGCGCATTGCGACTATCACGACGGTACCCCTGGACATCCCACTGAGAACTGCCTTGCTTTCAAAAAAAAATGTGTGCGAAACTTAATCGATTCCGGGATATTGAAGTTTGAAGAGCCGAGTGTAGCCAACAACCCGCTGCCTAATCATGGGAACAGATGAGTAAATGTTATTGAAGAATACTTTACCAGGAGGATTAAAGATGATGTGTCAGAAATCAAATCTCCTTTAAGGTGGGTATTTCAACAGTTATGCATGGCCCGCATGATTGACAAAGGCATGATAACAAGGCAGAAGGGATGTGGAGTGTATTGCGAATTCCACCAAACTAAAGGGCATGATATCTAAGAGTGCGATGAGTTCAAGAGATTGGTACAGCAACTAATGAATGAAAAACAAACAGAATTTTTCGAGGAGCCCATGGGGAAGAAGGGGTCGGACGTACACATGACGGATAGCCCTAAATCTAAATACGGGAAGGATAGACCTTTTATCATCTCCCCCAGTCCAGGGAATGCATGTGCCTCCCAATGAGAAACCAACAAGATAAATCCCAAGATCATCATTTCAGCACCATCTCCATTCCCATTCAAAGATATGCGGCAAACCCCCTGGAATTATGCTGTAAATGTGACCACGCCAGAAAAACCAGAACACGGTCAGGTAAAAGAGCCTATGCTGAAAGACCAACAAAGCCAGAACGATGTAAACGCTGGTGAGGCAGGCCACTTCACAAGGAGCGGCAGATGTTATTCCTCTGAGACTTTGAAAGCAACTGAAAAGGATAAGGGAAAGAATACAACAGTTAGCCCTACGCAGATATTTGGAGAAGAACCTCCCCCAAAGATGAATGAGCCGGTAACTGAGATCCAGGCCAAAGAATTTCTAAAGTTCTTGAGACATAGTGAGTACAACGTAGTGGAACAACTACGAAAGCAACCGGCCAGGATCACAGTGCTGGAATTACTCTTGAGTTCAGAAAAACACCGGGAGACGTTATTAAAAGTGCTAAATCAGACTTTCGTGCCCCAGGACATTTCTGTGACAAACCTGGACATGATAGTGGGGCATATCACTGCCTATAATCACATAACGTTCAGTGACGATGAGATCCCTGAGGGAGGAATGGGGTCCACCAAAGCCCTTAACATCACTACCCATTGCAAAGGGTATGTAGTACCAGGCGTACTGATCGACAACGAGTCAGCATTGAACGTCTTGCCTATGGTGACCCTGCAAAAACTGCTAATAGATGGTTCGCACCTAAAGCCCTGCCACAATTCGGTAGAGCCTTTGATGGTACGCAAAGAGGAACAATGGGGAAAATTGAGGTGCCCCTATTGATCGGACCAACGAAATATGTGATCGATTTTGTGGTGATAGACATAAAACCATCTTACAGCTGCTTGTTGGGAAGACCATGGATCCACTCCGTAGGAGTTGTCCCCTCATCATTGCATCAAAAGTTAAAATTTGTAGTCGAAGGCAAATTGGTCACAGTAGAGGCAGAGCAGGAAATTGTTGCTTCAGTAACATCAGACGCCCCCTACATTCAAAATGATGAAGATGCTGCAGAATGCTCGTTCCGAGCATTGGAACTAGTAAATGCCACATTCATTTCGGAGGGAAGTCGGATCCTCTACCCTAGGTTATCTAATTGTACCAAGAAGACCGTCGCAGAAACTCTGGGCCGAGGAGCCAAAGTAGGAAAAGGGCTGGGGAAGAAATTACAAGGAAACCTGAGAGCCAAGAATATGATAACCAAGAAAGATCGTTTTGGGTTGGGTTATCAACCAAGTGCCCAACAGAGAAAAGAGGAATATAAGAGAAAGGATGAGCAAAGAAAAGCCAGATCTAAAGGAGAAGACATTCCGTGGAGACCGATGTCATTTCCTAGTTTAAAAACCACTTTTGTTTCCGGAGGATTCTACCAGCCAGGTCAAGAGGTTGGAGAGGCAATGAAGAAAAATGAAGTACTCAACCAGGAGGAGATACTCAGTGAATTATTTGAAGGGATGTACATCAACATGATAGCTGAAAAGGACCGAGGCAGCAAAATGTTGACCAACATCCGCCCTTGCCGTCCCGGGGAAACACTCTATAACTGGAGCTGCATTAATCTACCTGTAGTTTTTAGGAATAGATCAGAATAATGCTCCGAATCAACCTTTTGTTTTTGCCCGTAAACAATGGGGATCTCTTGTATGGGGCACCTATGTTAACTTTTTGATTGAAATAAAAATATCCCCACTTTCCTAAAATAACCAAAGTTTCATTTATTTCATTCATGCATTCTTCATGTTCATTCCCTTCATATAAAGCCGTCTCTTTACCAATACAATTCATTCTCATTTAATGCAGGTCGCTCATGATTGACGATATGAATGATACCAGATCCAATCCTGAAGTGAATTTCGAATGCCCTGAGGTCTCAGAGGGAATTGAGGAAGGATATGATGAGATAGAAAGTGAGGTCCCGGAAGAGTTAAAGAGAATGGTGGCCAACGAAGAAAGACAGATCATGCCCCACCAAGAAGAAACAGAAGTTGTAAACTTGGGGACTGAAGAAGAGAGAAAATAAATAAAAATAGGAACGACGATTTCCTCAAAAACCAAGCACGAACTGATAACCCTACTTCAGGAATTCAATGATGTTTTCGCCTGGACTTATCAAGATATGCCAGGGCTGAATACTGACATAGTGGTGCACAAATTGCCAACAAAATCCGAGTGCAAACCAATACAACAAAAACTTCGGAGAATGAGACCAGATATGTTGTTAAAGATCCGAGAGGAAGTGAAAAAACAGTTTGATGCAGGATTCTTGAAGGTAGCCAAATACCCCGAATGGGTTGCAAACATTGTACCAGTACCAAAGAAGGACGGGAAAGTTCGTATGTGTGTAGATTATAGGGATCTGAACCGAGCCAGCCCTAAAGACAACTTCCCTTTACCACATATTGACACGCTGGTTGACAACACTGCAGGACATTCATGGACGGCTTCTCAGGGTACAACCAGATAAAGATGGACCTTAACGACATGGAGAAGACCACGTTCATAACTATGTGGGGCACTTTTTGTTATCGGGTGATGCCGTTTGGGTTAAAGAATGCGGGGGCAACATACCAAAGAGCCATGGTGACTCTTTTCCATGACATGATGCACAAAGAAATAGAAGTATACGTGGACGACATGATTGCCAAGTCCCGAACAGAGGAAGAGCACATATAGAACTTGAGGAAATTATTCCAAAGACTACGGAAGTACCAACTGAGGCTCAATCCTGCCAAGTGTACCTTTGTCGTTACTTCTGGAAAACTCCTAGGGTTCGTGGTAAGCAGAAGAGAGATTGAGATTGATCCAGATAAAGTGAAAGCCATCCAGGATCTCTCACCACCCCGCACTCAGAAGGAAGTTCACGGTTTCCTGGGGAGACTGAATTATATCTCTCATTTCATTTCCCAATTAACCGACCAATGTGACCCGATCTTCAGACTTCTTAGGAAGAATAATCCTGGTGTGTGGGATGAGGAATGTCAAAGAGCCCTAGAAAAGATCAAAAAGTACCTAACAAATGCTCCAATTTTAGTCGCACCAGTACTAGGTTGACCATTAATTCTCTACCTGACAGTTTTTGAGAATTCAATGGGATGCGTATTGGGGCAACACGATGAGTCAATAAAAAGGGAGCAAGCCATCTATTACCTAAGCAGGAAATTCAATGATTGCGAAACGCGATACCCGCCGGTGCAGAAACTGTGTTGTGCTCTAGTTTGGGCTACCAAGCGGCTTAGACAGTATATGCTATACCATACTACTTGGTTGATATCCAAGCTAGACCCATTGAAGTTCTTAATAGAAGCGCCAGCACTAACGGGAAGGATGGCCTGATGGCAGATGCTCTTATCCGAATTCGATATTGTATACGTTAACCAGAAAGCCGTAAAAGGGAGTGCCGTAGTAGATTTCCTAGCTAGTCGTGCTTCGGATGACTATGAGGCATTGAACTTTAATTTCCCAGACGAAGACTTGATGTGCATTACAACCGAAGAAGAGGTTTCAGATAATAAACCATGGAAGCTTTACTTCGATGGAGCCTCTAACGCCCTCGGACATGGGATAGGAGCAGTGCTAATTTCTCCTGAGGACGTCTATTATCCTTTCACCAGCAGATTGGAATTCTTCTGCACAAACAATATAGCTGAATACGAAGCTTGCGTTATGGGACTGAACTCAGCTATTGAGAGAAAGATTAAGGAACTTCGAGTGTTCAGAGATTCATCCTTAGTAATTTACCAATTGCGCGGGGAATGGAAAACCAGGGACCCGAAGTTGGTCAAATATTATGAATTGATTCAAGAGCTCACCAAAGAGTTTGAAAAGGTCAGCTTCAATTACCTGCCCCGAGAAGAAAATCAGATGGCAGACGCCTTGGCAACCTTGGCATCCATGTTTAAAACAAACACCGGGGCAGAAATGAAGCCCATTGAGATGCAGACGTTTGAAAGGCTTGCTCATTGTTGTAATGTGCAGGAAGAGATTGATGGAAACCCATGGTACTATGACATCTTGCAATATGTCAAGCTTCGAAAGTATCCAGAAGGGGCAAACGACAATGACAGAAAAACGCTCAGAAAAATGGCAACAATATATGTCCTAGATGGGGAGATCATATATAGGAGAAGTCATGATCAGACATTGCTGAGATGTGTGGATGCCCGGGAGGCGAAGGAGATCTTAGCCGAAGTACATGACGGGCTCTGTGGAACGCATGCCAACGGGCTGTCTATAGCCCGGAAAATTATGAGATATGGTTATTTCTGGTTGACCATGGAGGGAGATTGCATCAATTACGCCAGAAAATGCCACAAATGCCAAATCTACGCTGACAAAATTCACGCACCCCCATCGCCTTTACACACCATGAATTCTCCATGGCCTTTCGCGGCGTGGGGCATGGACGTCATTGGGCAGATCCATCCGAAAGCTTCCAATGGACACCGTTTCATTTTGGTCATCGTAGACTACTTCACTAAATGGGTAGAGGCAGCGTCTTACGCCAACATCACAAGGACTACAGTATGTAAGTTCTTAAAGAAGGAGATTATTTGTCGATACGGATTGCCAGAAAGGGTCATCACCGACAACGCTTCCAATCTGAATAATAAAATGATGACAGACGTGTGCACTCAATTCAAGATAACACACTATAATTCCACAGTCTACCGCCCTAAAATGAATGGAGCAGTGGAAGCAACAAACAAGAACATAAAGAAGATCATAGCGAAGACTACGGATACCTACAAGGATTGGCATGAGAAGTTGCCATTTGCCCTTTTCGCCTATAGGACGTCCATTCGTATGTCAACGGGGGCAACACCCTACTCCTTGGTGTATGGTACCGAAGCAGTACTCCCAATCGAGGTAGAGATCCCGTCTCTCCGGGTCTTAAACGAAGTAAAATTGGAAGAAGCCGAATGGGTGCAGGCCAGATACGACCAGCTAAATCTCATTGATGAAAAGAGACTAAAGGCCATTTGTCATGGTCAGATGTATCAAAAGCGGATGGTGCAGGCATACAACAAAAAAGTGCACCCAAGAGAATTCAAAGAAGGGGATCTGGTGCTCAAGAAAATCCTCTCTATCCAGAAAGATTCTCGAGGAAAGTAGATGCCCAACTGGGAAGGACCGTATATCGTAAAAAAGGCTTTCTCAGGAGGAGCCCTGATCCTAACAGAAATGGATGGAGACGAGCTGAAAAATCTCGTAAATTCTGATGCCGTTAAGAAATACTATCTTTGAAAAAAGAAAAAAAAAGAGAAAAAAGAGGAAAGAAAAAATAAAAGAAAAAAATAAAAAAGAAAAAAAATGGAGAGCTCAGGGCGAAAACCCGAAACCGGGCGTCTTGAAGCAAAGGGAGGACCCGAGTTGAAAACCCGTAAAGGGCGGCTCGGGTAAATTGAAAAGTTGAATATTCAAAGAGAAGAGTATCCCCATGAACATCATGAAGAGGATGATTCAGGCAAAAAATTCTACACCGGTTGACAGGATCATGTATTATTCATATCGAAGATAATAAGGGATCTTGTATTTCATACTTAACTTTTCTTCTTTCTCATGTGTGTCATACCTATTTTTAAGATATCCCAAGCCCTTAATCGTAATAAAATCGTGTTTTTGAGCATCCATTCCATGCCTTCTTGTTAATTTCAGTCAAATAAGTTAACATAGGCTTATAGTGAAACAAGAGATTTCGGAGCATTACTGTGATTTAACCTTAAAAATGCAGGTGATCAAAGAAAACTATGTTAACTCCGCCTTCTAGTTCCCTACATAATGGCTGTTGATAGGGAATGCGAAAAGCTTCAAACAACCGAATAGGATGACCGATGGCGTACGTCTTGTATATTCAAGGAAGGCATGCGAGATAACAAGAGTGATCTCTTGGGTGAAAACCCAGAAGGGCACCCCTAAAAAAAACTCTCTCTAAAGTGAAAACCCGAAAGGGCACTTTAGAATTCCAAGTCGTAAATGGAGAAAAAGAAAGGAATGGTTGAACCTGACAGTGAAGTGGGGTATCGACGCCCGTGAGAAAGGAGAAAGTGAACAACGAGATCGAATAAGGACCAAAACAAGCCCACAAAGATATTGACACTCATGCGTCATGAATAGTCAGACATCACTAGGATTAGGAGCATGTCAATTCATTTGTAATAGCATTTTGTTTTTATCTCAGACAGGTATCTGCAGATTCAAAGAGACATCGATGGCCATCGTGGTGTGAATCCCAAATGAGAAGACAATGTTTTTACATACAAAAGGCATATGTTTCCAAGCTCCAGAGAGAGGTTCTATATAGGAAGAATCCTCCGCTCCGAGGCTTCAGAAGCTGAAAGTTCTATATAGGAAGGACTGACGGCTCCAAGGTAAAGACTCGCAGTTCTATATAGGAAGAACTCTCAGTCGAAGGAATTCACCTATGACACACAAGGTTATATAGGAAACCTGTTGTGTCGAAAGCGAAGAGTCTTATATAGGAAAGGCTCCAAGCTTCATTGTCTTAGAGTGAAAGGTTCTATATGGGAAGAACCTGTAGCTCTAAGATTTCAGACGCCAAAAGTTCTATATAGGAAGGACTGACGGCTCCAAGGTTTGAAGACTAGCAGTTCTATATAGGAGGAACTCCCAGTGGGAAGAATCCATCAGCGGCGCGAAAGGTTTTATATAGGAGAAACCAGCGTTGAAGGCGAAGAGTTCTATATAGGAAGGACTCCAAGCTTTACTGTCTCGAAGTGAAAAGTTCTATATAGGAGGGACTCATAACTCGAGGCTTCAGAGCGAAGGGTTCTATATAGGAAGAGCTTGTAGCTCCAAGATCGGAAGGTGACGAAGCTCTATATAGGAAGAACTTACGAGCCTGAAGATTCAGCTAAGGAAAAGCGGAGATGTCCAAAAGAACACGTGTTTCTAAAGCTACAAACAGGGAAGTCCGATAAAAATGAGTGCTTATGAATCTTTGCTTTGTTTCCCGTTCCATGAGAACAAGCAAAGAGGGGCAACTGTAATCACTCATTTTTATCTGTAAATACATATTAGTGTTGCATGTATACATATTATATTATATGTTTATTATGTGCATGAGTGTTATTAGTTTATGTGTGCATATATATTATAAACTATGTATGTATACGTATTAAATACGGTGTATGTGTGTCGCGTATGCATCTATATTTAGTACGAGCGTATTTGTTTTTATGGTTAATTATGTGTATAATTATATATGTATGTATACTGGTATGTTATGATTAATGTCTGCATAGGTACATACGTATGTATTGTTGTATGTGTATTGCTGTTATAATTATACTATTGGGCTAATATAAAATGAAAATACAAAAAAATATATTAAAACCAAATAAATAAATTGCAGTCCAAGTCCAATTACAAATCAAGTATTATTACAAGGCCCGGCTGGCCCAAACCCAAACCTATTTAATTCTAATTATTTTTGGTGCAGGTGACTATGGGTTGTTGGATCAAGATCTGATCAAATGGCCACGATCCAAGCAAGGAGCAAAAATATCTGCCAGCCTCGTGCACTACACGTCTGGACCGTTCGAGTGCCACGCGCGCGTGCAGTCCACGCGCGGACTCTTTGATATCCCACGCGTGCGTGAGCCCCACGTGCTCTGACCCCTCGACTGCTAAGCCCCACGTGGCACGATCTGGAGCCGTTTCACCAATTGAGGCTTCATCTGGGCCGTTCATCCTTCAAGCCATCCCGACCGTTAGATTAGATCTGATCTAACGGCTGAGAACGCCTCTGGCCGAAGACAGAGCCCACACCGCCGCCATGCTACACCATGCCGATCTTCAACCACCGCGCTCAGACATGTCAAAACACAGCAAGAAAGAAATATGTCAGATTAGCAGTCCAGATCTGAAAAAGCAAATATTAAACTACTTGTACCAAAACCAAAGACATGCATATATATGTACGAAACAAATATTTTGTAACAACAAGTTGGAATCGAACAAGCAAAGTTGTAATCGAAAGAAAAGAAATACAAAAAGTCAGTCCAGTGGTAAATACTCGTCTCCTTTCTTATTTTTGTTGCATGCATATACAAAAGATAGGTAAAAAAAGGGTTAGAAGTCTTACCATCGCCGTCGGTGGGTCTCCCATCACCAGTGATAAGCCTTTTCGACTTTTCCAAGCCGAAGGTGGTGAACTGAAAGGAGTGGGAAACCCCTTTGTGGCTTTGTTTTGGGTTGAAAACAAAAAAAGAGAGGGTTTTTCGTTTCGTATTTCCTAGATCTAGGGCAAATGGAGGCTTTTCCTCTGAATCCAACCTCGGATTCGTGTCGAGGGTAAGATGGGGGTTATTTTGGTGTGTTTTTTAGGCTCGCTGGCGTCGGTTAGCGGCGGCCGGCGGCGAAGAATACGGCGGCCGGCCGCCAGATTCTGGGTTCGTCAGGGGAGGTTTGAGAGAAAACGAAGAACAGAGCTTGGTTATAAAACTGAAAAATGAAACAAATGGTGGAAAAATTGGTTTCGGCCTAAAAGAGGGGTTTTTATAGCTGTTATTATTTTGTGAAATGGGTAAATTACGTAATAAATCCCCCCGCGCTTTCAATATTTTCACTTCTGTCTCGCCGCATGGTGTATTTACAATTCTGGTCCCTCTTGTATTTCAAAATCTTGCAATCTAGTCCCTAAATTACACCGAATCAGTTTTTAAATGGTAAAATTACCCCTTTAACCATCCCGCGTTTTTGAACTTTTCATTTCGGGTCTGCCCCTTGGTCCAATTACAGTTTTGATCCTTTTAGGTTCTGTCTATTTCGCATTTTCGTCCTTAAATTACATATTATTGTCCTTTAATTTCTGCCACTGACTTTTATTTTTCTTTCATTTCAGTCATGTTTCCATGTAAATATTCATGTTCGTATTATGATCGTATATGTTAATGTAGTCTTTTGTCTTATTTTATATCCCTCGTATATGCCATGTGTTTTTATGTTTACATGTATATGTGTATTAAGTTTATAATGATTATGTATCTTTTTATTCGGTTATTCGTATTAAGCATATTATGTTCTGGTTGACTCGTACACGACATGTTTTGTATTTTTGTATATGTGTATGTTCTCTTGACCTTTAGGTTACGTGTTAGTGTGTCTTCTTGTTATGTATAATATATTGTTCCATATATGTTGAAATATATTTTATTTCTAATATGTATGTCTTCTTGAAATATGTGTTTTGTCTATACATGTATTTATTCCTACCTTGTTATTGTGGCATGTTAAGTTTGCTTTTATCTAATATTAAGCTTGGTATGTACATGTGTGTTTTAATTACGTATTTTATTTATGTTAGATTAGTATTCTGTTATGTGAATATTTACTATTTTTAAATTATCTGCTATGTCTTATATTTTTGTCACTAAGATTGCATATGGTATATAAATTGTTAATGCGGTGCCCTTTTATCCGAGCGTAAATGGGGCCAGTATCAGGCGTAGTGATAGTGGTTGGGCGTTTACTCTCGGATAAGGGGGCCCTTAAAATTTATTCGCAATTATGACCGAATTTTAAACTAATCGTCACTTTAACCCGAAAAATCTAATATTAATAAAGTGGTAATTATTAAAGTACCAATTTTGGGCGGTGTAGGCGTGTTAATCCTTCCCCATCCGTAACCGACTCCCGAACCCATTTTTTGAATCTCTGGTTTTATGGTGTCCAGCCTACCTAAGTGGCCGGTGGCGACTCCAATTTTTAAATATAATGCGGTTCTTTAAACCCTCACGGAATAAACGTTTTATATCCGAAAAATTACAAACACCTTCGAAAAACCTCGTTTTTTAGCGATAAAAAGGACATCGCTACAACCAAAAGTGGAATATCCTGAAAGAATCTCTCAATTCTAGCTTATCAGTTTGTGTAATATCATATATAAGGCGATTAGGAAGATTATTGTAAACCGTCTGAAGCCTTATTTGCCGGATTGGATCTTTGAGAATCATACGAGCTTTGTCCTGGGTAGGTCCATTATCGATAATATAGTTATTGCTCAAGACGTGATACATTCTATGCGGCGTAAGATTGGTGTAAAAGGTTGGATGGCAATTAAAATTGATCTTGAGAAGGCTTATGATCGGCTTGAGTAGGGTTTTATTGATGATACTTTGTTGGATCTCAGTATACTAGTTGTTCTTCATTATTTTATTATGAGTTGTATTTCTTCTGCTTCTATCTAGATACTGTGGAATGGCTCGGTGACTGATGCGTTTGTGCCATCTTGGGGCATTCGACTGGGAGATCCTTTTATCGCCTTACTTAATTGTTTTGTGTATGGAGAGGCTTGTACATTTGATACAACATTTGGTGGCGTCTGGAATTTGGAAGTCGTTTCGTACTTCTAAGACTAGCTCGGGTATTTCATATCTCTTCTTGCTGATGATCATGTCTTATTCTCTGAAGCGTCAATCGAACATGCCAATCTGATACAGTTCACTCTTGATGTGTTTTGCATATGTTCGGGATATAAAGTAAGTCTTGCTAAGACTAATATATTTTTTCAAAGAATATACCTGGGGTTGTTCGAACTATGCTCAGTTCGTTCTTGGGATTTTCTGAAGTTTCGGATCTTGGTAAATACCTAGGGGTACAACTAATTCATCAGGGCATAACTACTACAACGTATTAATATTTGCTTCAGATGGTACAAAGGAAGTTGAGTGGTTGGAAGGTGAAGTCTCTATTGTTAGCAGGACGTATTACTTTAGAGAAATCTATTTTGGTGGCAATTTCTTCTTGGAAAGGCCTTAGTTTAGTTTGGGAAGAGGTCCGACATAATATCACTTGGATCATTGGTAATAGAACTAAGGTCGACTTTTGGTTCGAGGCATGGATCCTCTCTCTGTCCATTAGCGTTACATGTCCTGGATGCATCCATATCTCTAATTGTACCCACCACGGTGGCGAGCATGTGTGACGCGCAAGGGAGCTGGTTATGGGCATTGTTTCAGCACCTGTTGCCTCCCCAAGTTTTGCTACACATCGCAGCTGTGAAGGGCCATTCTCTGATCTTACCTGTCGATTCGATTGGGTGAGGCGTCGCAACAATTTTTAGTGAAGTCGGCTTACACGGCGAGGATGCCGATTTTCGATAAGGAGAATGATAAGGTTTGGAGTATCGTGCATAAGTACAAAGGTCTCCAACGAATCAAGATTTTTACGTGGTTAGTTTGTTGCATAAAATTAATGACCAATGGGGAGAGAGTCCGGGAGCACTTTGCACAAGATAGTCGATGTGTTAATTGTCATGCAGAGTCCGAAGACATTAGCCACATCCTTGTTAGAGTATGCCCAAAGACCAATCATAAGATGATTGTAAATGACATTTGATTTTACCTTGTTTATTCATACAGAGGCATTGCCATTATTATTTTTAGTTACAATTTTACGTGCATAAATAAACTGAATTATAATAAAGTCCTTAAAATAATATGGTTATTCTAAAATGTCCTTATTCGAGTATTATTGTGAGCATGGACAACAATAATGCATTAAGAATAATATGTAGTTGATTGATGACAAAGTGTTGTTATTGACATGGAGATGTCAAAATCAATACATAAGTATGTGTTAAAGAACGACATACTAGACTGACCCGCTATGAGCATGTTTCTTGGATTATTATGTGACAGTCATAACATTGCTCATAGTGATAACTACATGTATGATCCTCTGACTTGAGATCATCATTATTTCAACATCGTGAGTGACATATTTTGATACGGTCAAACGTGTGTCGTAACTGACTAGACTATAAAGATTGATATTGGATATGCCACAATCTATGTAGTGGAATATGGTTGATCAAGATAGGATTTGTCCCTCCTACATAATAGGAGTAATATCGTAAGCCACTTGATTGAGTGAGACTAGAAATGCATGACCATGCTCAAATAAGTTGATATGAGATATCATAGTTATTCGTTTATAATAGTCTACTCAAGATATCAAGAAACATTAGATGGACTATACAAGTGTGACTATTCCATGACTTGTGTCCAATCTAGATATAAAGGACAAAAGGATGTAATACATAAATAGAGTTAATCACGAAAAAGTTATGTCGAATCATGATTTTCTTGTAACTTAGGTGACAATGACATATTTCTAGATGTCACTCATTGTTTGTAATATTAGAAATGTTCTAATATTTACTACTAACGTTACATGAACCTACAGGGTCACACCCACAGTTGAAATGAGCATATATTAAACGAATTATATTTGTACAAATTTGTTGTACACAGATTTAGTTAAATTAATATATATTTGATATATAATTTAACTATTGGGTAAATATTAAAAGAAAAATAATTATTGTAAATATGACTCTTTTAATATATAAATAATATAATTCGATTTAAATCTATATATTTAATATATATATATTGAAATCTCAATTAAGTTGAATTGAGATTATATATATATATATATATATTTAATATATATATATTAAAATCCTAATTAAAGTTGGACTGAGATTATATATATTTAATATATATATATAGAAATCCTAATTAAAATTGAATTGGGATTATATATATTTAATATATATATATATATTAAAATCCTAATTAAGTTAAATTGAGATTATATATTTAATATATATATATATATTGAAATCCTAATTAAGTTGAATTGGGATTATATATATTTAATATATATATTAAAATCCTAATTAAAGTTAAATTGAGATTATATATATTTAATATATATATTGATCTGAGTTGAATTAGGATTACAAAGGCTATATAAAGGCATGAGAGATCTAGCAGTCATTAATGCTTTTTGTGAAAAACCCTATAAATAGTTTAGAGAGTTTTTATATGCTCGTTCCCTTCTAAATGGTTTAGAGAGTTTTTATATACTCGTTTCAACTGGGTGAACTACATAGAAGTCGGAGCGTTATTGTTGTGGCTTAAGAATCGACATCGTGGAATTGTGATTGAATATCTATCTCCTCTAAACTCAGAATTCCAGATTTTAAACAGGTAATTCTTCACCCTTATTTACCCCGATTCGTTCCTCGTACATGGATCTCTGGTGGTAATCGTCGTATAATTTTTTCGCTACACCATGGGGTATACCGGCGTGACCCAGGTATCAGAGCCACTTGTATGATACAGATTTGGGTTTTAATTACTTGGGTGATGTAATTGTATAAGATACATGTTATTTTTTGATTTATTTAGCGAATATATGATATTTGTACGAGCAAATCTATTCAATCACTGTTAATCTATTAATCCAAATAAAAGATGTTCCTAAGATTGATGATTAAGAGTTAATCATTAGGATCTTTGTCGATAGGGTTCAAAATATTATATGTTAATTGTTAACATATTTAATATGGAGTTTTAAGGTTTTAGATGTTAAGTGTTAACATACGCGGGTTATAGTTATATATTAGACTAATGGTTAGTTTATAGATTTCGTGGGGGGAAGTAACAAGAGTTGTTCCAGTAAAAACCTCATAGATTTTAAAATCTTGAAAAAACGCGATAATGTTGTTAAAAGTTATCAAATTGTGAGATTTTTACACAGTAATTAAGATGTTGATCTTAAAAAAAATCCCCGCCCCTGACCGGGCAGAGGTAACCCCGCCAGCAACTACAAGCCCGTCGAAACCCCGAAAGGGGCTTGACCCCTGCGTAGGAACAATCTAGAAATACCTCAATTACAAACCTCGTCGTTACTATATTTGTTTATGCACGGTGTTTGGAATGCATGGTTATATCCCAATAGCCCATTTAATTTTTTATAAGGTTTTATAAATACGACTTGTGTGTCGCGTCTTTCTCTACTTCTATTGTAATTCTCTTCTCATCTTACTCCCTCGTATGTAAAACGAGTTTATAAAATTGTAATCTATACGAAGAAGCATGGACCAAAGAAACAAAAGTGTGGGCCAACAGAAAGACGCTTGAGAAGTGTTTTTATCCTTAGAATAATTTGGTTCTCTCATTGGCTTGGGACGAGCCACCTCAGGATGTGGGCTATAACTATTGCATTCATATTTACTACTTTTCATGTATATGATAAAATGAATGTATGAGATGCATGTTAGTTAATTGATAAGATCAAATGTTAAATGATGAGATAATATTCACAAAAACCCTCCATATTTAATTAAAATTAGTCATCCAATATTAGCCCTCGTTAAAACCTCGATCGGTACTATGTAGGTTTTGCCAAAGTAAAATACTTAGATCTATCTTGGCTAAACGTGAAGAATAAGCAAGTGATATTCAATAGCAGTAATATTGGTTAAACTAGGTTGTTCTAATAAGATTTGAAACCTAAAGACTAATGATTGTTCAAGAACTTCGGTGATTGAAAAACAATACGAAAGTGCATGTCTAGGATTGGTTCTTTGAAAGACTTGGTATTTAACCGTGCCCAGTACACCACCTCTCTTTTCATAAGTTACCTACCTGGTGCATTGCTCATTATTGTTCTTTCTATTAGACCATATGAACTTTTGTTTTGGACAAATAGTTGTTCATCAAATATAGGAATGAATGAGATGTAATTAGCAATTGTTGCTTACCTAAACAATTGAATTCTATGAGTAAAGCCAAAGCTGACTTAGAATGAAATGAAATATGGATCTTTACCCACTAGAAATACTTTTAGCAAGTTTTTCGATTTTGAAGGTTTTTAATGGTAGGAATGTTATTACTTTATAAACATGATAAATAGGTACTTATAAAACATATTTTATTGTTGTAGAATTATTATAAAATTTGTTATCATTGCGATCGGTCCTTGAGAATGACAAGTTGAACGGTGTAAACTACCTTGACTGGTCACTGGAAGGAAAAATGTTTCATTAGTAATAAGACATGTCATTGTAAAAGAAACTGCCCCATTTATCTTGAAAAGTCAAGAAGGCAAATGAAAGCGGAGCGTCCGCCTTGAATATTTATATTATTGATATTAATTTATCAACACCTAATTCTTGGGTATTGGATACCAGTTGTGGTTCTCATATTTGTACATTTGTATAAGGACTACAAAAGAGTAGAAATCTGAGAAAGGAAGAGGTGGACCTATGGTTTGGTAATGGAGCAAGAGTTGTTGCATTAGTTATAGGAACATATACTTTATCGTTGCCTAGTGGAGTTAATTTATGTTTAGAGGATTATTATTTTGTGTCTAGTTTGACTAAAAAAACATCATTTTCGATTTCTTATTTAGACAAGATTGGTTTTGAGATAATTATTAAGAATAATTGTTGTTCTTTTATCTCGATAATATTTTCTATGGTGTGGCACAATTAATAAATGGCCTCTATATTTTGAATCAAGAGAATTCTATTTACAACATAAATACGAAAATATCAAAACAAATGACTCTAATCAAACTCATCTTTGGTATTGTCACTTGGGTCATGATAAGTGTTCAAAAGTACTATTTTTATTACCCTTTTTACTCATATTATTGTTAGACTTAAGCTCATATTAGTTGCATAATTAGTTATTCATGCATTAATTCATGTTTCTTTCCATTGTTGAGCTTGATTACATAACTTGGTGATTTTTGTGGAAAAAGATGCTGATTTGGTGTGTTTTTGTGTGTGTATGTGCAGGATCACTTGCCAAAGCAATGCCGAGTTAGTTGCCAGGGCAATGCATGAAGGATATGCCGAGCTAGTTGCCAGGGCAATGCATGAAGGAGACACTGAGCCAGTTGTCATGGCAATTGTCGACAAAGAGAAGGTTCAATAGGGATGTCGAAATTAATGACTAGACAAGCCCAAGATGACGTGGAGCAAAGCCCAAACCCAAAGGAATTTGATTGCCATGCAGAGATTAAAGAAGAATTAAATTCCAAGAAGATAGGAGAAGTTCTAGTAGGAATACAATTATAATAAAGAATTATATTCTTTAAAGATAATTTAATTCCAACTTAAACTCCTCCTCAAAGAAGGACTTTGGCCTAGCCCTATAAATAGCAAGGAGATTTCGACAATCCACAGAGAGAAAAATAGAGAAATTTTGACAAGAGAGCATTAGGGGAAATTTCGACTTCTTCTTCTTCTTTGCTTCCATTAGATTCATGGTTTGGGGATTATTCTTTGTATATCTTTTGAACCCAACCATGAACTAACTTGATCGGTTGGGGTTATTGTGTTTTGTTGTTGTGAAAAACTATTGGATTTTGTTTAGGTAATAAGAGTTTGCACTTTTCTATTTCAAGGTTTATTCATTCTTGGTTCTTATTCTTGTTTGCGAGTGAATTGGGAGAGGATCTCGTAACTTCATCTATTTATCTAATATCGGGAGAGTTAGATTCAAGAAACGAATGAATATGATCTTTATTCAATCCAATGATGGTGAAGATTAATCCGACTTAGGAATAAGTTAAGGATTTCAACGGCTAAGAGGAGTGCAAGATTGGTTGTTGTTCACCCTTGATTCACGCAGGGATGTATTATCAAGGCATGCACAAGTAGCTAGAGTTTCGACTTAGGGATAAGAAGAAATCATTGAAGAACGCTCCGCCGAACCTTGAAGTTGCTGCCCAGACGCCCAAGTAGTTGCCCAGCTAGTTGCCCGAGGCAACCATCGATAAGTTGCCAAGGCAACCCCCATTGTGCAAAAGTCGCCACGGAAAATCGAGTTGCCCTTGCACTCTTTTACCAAGACGATCCAATCAGCTATCACACCTCAACTCACGATAACCTGGCCTATTCTCTCTTTTTCTTTCATCTATTCTTTTAGTTTATTGCTTTTACTTTTCTCGTTAATTAAAAACATCTATTATCAATTGTGTTTTTATTTTCACAATCTTGATAACTTAAGCAAAGTGGCCCAAACCAATCCTGTGGAGACGATACTCGATACTCATATCACTTTATTACTTGCGACGTGTATACTTGCACATTTGCGTAGCACTTATCACACGCAACAAGTTTTTGGCGCCGTTGCCGGGGATTGGCAATTGGTGTTAGGTGTTTTTGTTATTGCATTTTTTTCTCTCTTTTACTTACTAACTTTTCTTTTTTTTGTTTTATCAAAAAAAAAAAATTTAGGTCTTCGCTACAAGTTAAGGGACATCAACATGTCGGGAAATAAAAGCCAATCTATTCGAGAGATGATGTTGGAAGATATGAATCAATCCAATCAAGATTTTCTTGCACCCTTTGATGATTACCTATACCAACCGAGAAAAGCCCAAAGAACTTATACCGTGGAAAAATCTTGTGCTATGTGTGGAGAACATCATGTGTTTGAAAATTGCCCTCACATTTTCGGTGCATATAATTACATGGAGGACCATAGAGGGAACCAACAGCAAAATTCTTCATGGTATGGTCAAAAAGCTCAAATTTTTTTACCATAACAATTTTGCCGCAAAGAATGATATGCCATGGCAATGTAGTCCTTTTCAAGAGCAGTCCAATTCCTTGGAGGAAATGTTACTAGCTTCCTTGGCTGGACTTGACGGATCAATTGAAGAGATTCGAGAACTATCAAAATCTATGGATACGAGGATAGCTCGGTGGGATGCAACCTTAGGGGATTGAAAGATCAATTGGGGAGATCTACATATGTCATGGATAACATGCACCAACAATTCATTCCTAGGGATACCGGCGTCCCAAGGCAAGAAATCTCTCCGATGTGTGAGGAACAACTAGAACCTCAAAGTCAAGAGGATGCCAATGAGAGAGACTGCCCAACACATGATGAGCTGAACAACAAATTGCCTCGGCAATGATTGAGGAGCCTGAGCGAGCAATGCCGCGACAACACTCGGTGAAGCGAGAACAATAATACTACAGCAAATTCTGAGGAACCCGATGCCCGAGAAGGTTACAACGTTGATGCTGAAACAGAATCAGAGATTGCTCTCATCTACAATTGCCACGACAATTACGACCACATGCAAGATCAACGAGATGATAATACTTTGCAAATGGAATATGAGCAGGTAATAGTTGAACCTTTTGAATTCTTTAAAAACTCACATTGTCTATTGCGGTATGTCTTGAGGAACCCGAGGTTGGTAGATTTGAAGCCATCAAAATCTCTACTGATGGAGATGTTTGAGAGGCCAAAAGAAAAAGGTGTTTGGATTCATAAAGCTCCTCAGAAAATTGATTCTTCCCTTGACTTAAAGCAAAATTTGACAACTGATTGCCACGGCAATTGGCTTAAGCAGCAATTGTCACGACAACAAATGCTACATCCAACCATGATAGAAGTCGACAAGAATGAGGTAATTGAATGGTTGAGAATGGATATAATTTTTCCTATTAATATATTTGTGCCTTCAGGAATAGTAGCAAGGTGGAGAGTATACATGGACTACAAGCGAACAAAGAAGAAAAACACCTCCACCATGGTAACGCAAAAGGGAGTAGTGGCAAGCACATTGTCCAAACTTTTTTTGGGCAATATTATCACCCGATGGAGGGTGCGGATGGACTATAAGAAGTATCGAAAACGGCAACCTTCAATACCGTAGTAACCCTTGATGCCTCGGCAACCATGGATGCGCATGCCTCGGCAACCTTCAACACCGCAGCAACTCCTGATACGCATGCCTCGGCAACCATGGACGCACACGCCTCGGCAACCCCTGACACCTCGGCAACCATGGATGTGCATGCCTCGGAAACCCTCGACGCCACGGCAACTACTGATACATTTATTTTTATTTTTATTTTTTGAACTATTTTGTTCTATTATTTTTTGTTATTTTTTCTATTTATTTTTTAGGATATATTTTATTTTTCTTCATTATCTTTAGTTTCTAGGTTTTCTTTATTTTCTTTTCCACAACAAGACTCACAACCACCATGATAAGGAAATTTACTGTCGACTACTCGCCACAGCAACCACAACAGAAACTGGCGATGCCCAGGCAACAACAATGGCTTCGGCAACTACTGATGCACATGCAAGTAAACCTGCCTCGGCAAACATGGACCAAATCAAGGCAATGCTATTCACGCGGTATCAGCCACAAGCATTCAACCACTGACCGGAAATTGAATCAAGCAAACGGTACGAAGGAAACTCATCAATCGAGGTGACGACCTCTCTGACTAACTCATTTCATTTAGTTTCTTTTAAATTTTGTTTCACTTTTACATGCATTGAGGACAATGCTTCTCTCGAGTTTGGGGGGGTGTTGGTTTCTAGTTAGCTTCATGTTTAGTTGTATTCATCGTTAGCAATCAAATATAAGTTGCATATGTTACTTGTCATGCCTTTAATTGGATTTAATTGCTTAAGACTTGTTGAATATCCAATGATGAATTTTTGCCACTGCACTTAATTGAAATAACCTTTAATTTTAGGATTGCATGAAAAGAACTTAGAATTTTACTATGATGCTGAATTTTTTTTTACACGGTTGTGGGTTGTTGATTCAAAGAAACTTAGTGAACTTAGGTTGCTTAAAATTTGGGTAAATTTAAAATTGAAAATTAAAAGTTAATTTCTTGCTAGAGGTGCCCAAAATTGGCTCTAGTAGTAAATACACTTTCTTGCTAGAGGTGCCCGAAACTGGCTCTAGTAGTTAATGCACATTAAAGAATCGCTAGAGGTGCCCGAAATTGGCTCTAGTCGACTAAAATAAAATAAGAAATTGCTTACTTTGCTAGAGGTGCCCGAAATTGGCTCTATTGAAAATGAAAATAAATGCCCCGACAATTAAATTGATAAAAGCCTATTGTTCACATAGAATCTTGAAAATCAACTTGTACACAACTACGCACACACATTGTCACGAGCATTATAGTTTTGCTCCGGGAAATTTTTGTGCTATCTGAAAAATTTAAAAGGTGATCATACTTTGTGCCATGGTTCCGAGGTTTGAATTCAAGTTTGAAGCATGTCTTTGATGATTAAAGTCTTGGCGGTAATAATTGTTAGTTTGCATTGCTTGAGGACAAGCAATAGTTCGAGTTTGGGGGCGTGATAAGTGTTCAAAAGTACTATTTTTATTACCCTTTTTACTCATATTATTGTTAGACTTAAGCTCATATTAGTTGCATAATTAGTTATTCATGCATTAATTCATGTTTCTTTCCATTGTTGAGCTTGATTACATAACTTGGTGATTTTTGTGGAAAAAGATGCTGCTTTGGTGTGTTTTTGTGTGTGTATGTGCAGGATCACTTGCCAAAGCAATGCCGAGTTAGTTGCCAGGGCAATGCATGAAGGATATGCCGAGCTAGTTGCCAGGGCAATGCATGAAGGAGACGCTGAGCCAGTTGCCATGGCAATTGTCGACAAAGAGAAGATGCAATAGGGATGCGAAATTAATGACTAGACAAGCCCAAGATGACGTGGAGCAAAGCCCAAACCCAAAGGAATTTGATTGCCATGCAGAGATTAAAGAAGAATTAAATTCCAAGAAGATATGAGAAGTTCTAGTAGGAATACAATTATAATAAAGAATTATATTCTTTAAAGATAATTTAATTCCAACTTAAACTCCTCCTCAAAGAAGGACTTTGGCCTAGCCCTATAAATAGCAAGGAGATTTCGACAATCCACAGAGAGAAAAATAGAGAAATTTCGACAAGAGAGCATTAGGGGAAATTTCGACTTCTTCTTCTTCTTTGCTTCCATTAGATTCATGGTTTGGGGATTATTCTTTGTATATCTTTTGAACCCAACCATGAACTAACTTGATCGGTTGGGGTTATTGTGTTTTGTTGTTGTGAAAAACTATTGGATTTTGTTTAGGTAATAAGAGTTTGCACTTTTCTATTTCAAGGTTTATTCATTCTTGGTTCTTATTCTTGTTTGCGAGTGAATTGGGAGAGGATCTCGTAACTTCATCTATTTATCTAATATCGGGAGAGTTAGATTCAAGAAACGAATGAATATGATCTTTATTCAATCCCAATGATGGTGAAGATTAATCCGACTTAGGAATAAGTTAAGGATTTCAACGGCTAAGAGGAGCGCAAGATTGGTTGTTGTTCACCCTTGATTCACGCAGGGATGTATTATCAAGGCATGCACAAGTAGCTAGAGTTTCGACTTAGGGATAAGAAGAAATCATTGAAGAACGCTCCGCCGAACCTTGAAGTTGCTGCCCAGACGCCCAAGTAGTTGCCCAGCTAGTTGCCCAGGCAACCATCGATAAGTTGCCAAGGCAACCCGCTGTAGCAAGTTGCCACGGCAACGAGTTGCCCTGCCCTTGCACTCTTTTACCAAGACGATCCAATCAGCTATCACACCTCAACTCACGATAACCTGGCCTATTCTCTCTTTTTCTTTCATCTATTCTTTTAGTTTATTGCTTTTACTTTTCTCGTTAATTAAAAACATCTATTATCAATTGTGTTTTTATTTTCACAATCTTGATAACTTAAGCAAAGTGGCCCAAACCAATCCCTGTGGAGACGATACTCGATACTCATATCACTTTATTACTTGCGACGTGTATACTTGCACATTTGCGTAGCACTTATCACACGCAACAGGTCACAAAAGTGAAAAACGCATTTCAAAACTTTATAAAGATGAATTTTTTGATTCATTTGTTTTCGAACAACTTGATGTATGGGAGCCTTTCTTATTGGGAAAGATGACCAAAGCTCCTTTTAATGGTAAAAGTAAGCGAGCAAGTGATTTATTGGGATTAATACATAGTGATGTATGTGGACCAATGAATACACAAGCCAGGAAAAAGGTTTTCAATACTTTATTACTTTCACAAATGACTTCAGTAGATATGGGTACATATACCTAATGCATCATAAATCTGAAGCCCTTGAAAAGTTCAAGGAATTTAAAAATGAAGTATAAAACCAACTAGGAAAAAGCATTAAGGCTCTTCGATCAGATCGAAGAGGAGAATACTTAAGCTTGGAGTTTGGTGACCTTTTTAAGGAATATGGGATTGTCTCACACCTCCTGGTACTCCACAATAGAATGAAGTTCCTGAAAAAAAGAAACCAAACGCTGTTAGACATGGTTCGATAAATGATGAGTCACGCTAATCTTTCAGTTTCTTTTTGGGGACATACGCTAAAAAATATCTACTTTCACACTAAATCATGTTCATTCTAAATCAGTTCAAAAGACACCATATGAGATATGGATTGAGAAATGTCCTAGTATGTCTTTTATGAAAATTTGGGGATGCAAAACTTATGTTAAACATAAGATGTCTACAAAGGTCAAACCTAAATCTCATAAACGTAATTTTGTGGGTTATCCTAAAGAGACTAAAGGATATTATTTCTACAATCCTACCGAGAACAAAGTGTTTGTTGCTCAAGCATGAATCTTCCTAGAAAGATAATTTGTTTTCTAAAAAAGAAGTGAGAGAAATATTGAACTCAATAAAATTTGAGATCAACCACATAACATTGAACAAGAGATTGACCAGCAACAAGTTCCACAATTTGTTAAGGAACATTCAACAGTTTTGGAAACACAACTATTGTGAAGATCTTTGGGAGAATGCAATACGCCTGAGAAATATGGATTTCTTGTCACATTGCATGATGATGTTCTCTTCATAGATCAAGATGAGCCTAGGACTTATCAAGAAGTAGTGACGGGCCTAGACTCTGAGAAAATGGCTAGAGGCCATGAAATTCGAGATGGATTCCATGTTAGAAAACCAAGTTTGGACCTTGGTAGACCCACCTCTAGGGGTTAAGTCCATAGGGTGCAAATGGGTTTTCAAAAAGAAAACCGACATGGATGGTAATGTACAAACATACAAAGTGCTATTAGTCGCTAAGGGTTTTGGTCAAATTCATGGTATAGACTATGATGAAACCTTTTCACCTATTGCTATGTTTAAATCCATCTAGATCTTACTTGCGATAGTTGCATCTTATGATTATGTGATATGGCAAATGGATGACAAAACTGCTTTCCTTAATAGAAAACTAGATAATGTTGTGTACATGACACAACCTGAAGGTTTTGTCAATCCAAAAGATGGCGAAAAATATGCAAGCTACAAAGGTCCATTAATGGATTGAAGCAAGCTTCTCGAAGTTGGAATCTTCGTTTTAACGATGCAATCAAAGAGTTTAATTTTATCAAAAATGAAGATGAGTCATGTGTTTTCAAGAAAATTAGTGAGAGCACTGTCATATTCTTGGTAATGTATGTGGATGACATATTGATAATAGGAAATGACATATCTAGTTTACAGTCTGTGAAAACATGGTTAGGAAAATGTTTTTTTCATAAAAGACTTGGGTGAGGCAACATACATATTAAGAGTCAAGATCTATAGAGATAGATCAAGATGACTTCTAGGACTGGGTCAAAATACATATATAGAAGAAGTACTGAAAAGATTCAGTATGGAAGAATCTAAAAGAAAATGGTTCTTACCTATGAGACATGAAATTTCACTCTCAAAGGAAATGTGTCCTTCAACATCTTAAGAAAGAGAGCAAATGAGTAAGATTCCATATGCTTCAGTAATTGGATCTATCATGTATGTCATGTTATGTACTCGTCTAAATGTATCATACGCTTTAAGTATGACAAGTCGATACCAGGTAGACATGGTGAAGGTCACTAGGCCGCTGTTAAAAATATCCTTAAGTACTTAAGAAGAACTAAGGATACATTCCTTATATATAGAGGTGAGGAAGAGCTAAGTATAAAAGGTTATACTAATGTCAGCTTTCAAACCGATAAGGATGATTCACGATCACAATCGAGTTTTGTGTTATGCCTTAATGGAGGCGCTATGAGCTGGAAATGTTCAAAGCAAGATACAGTAGCTGATTCTACAACAGAAGCCAAGTATATTGTAGCATGCGATGCTGCAAAAGAGGGTGCTAGGATCAAGAAGTTCATATTTGAACTATGGGTTGTACCAAGAATTTTGAATGCTATAGATCTACATTGTGATAACAACGGAGCCATCACACAAGCAAAGGAACCCAAATCTCACCAACGATCCAAACACATACTTAAGCGTTATTATCTCATTCGAGAAATTATAGATCGAGGATATGTGGAAATATGTAGGGTACCAGCAAATGACAACATTGTCGATCCACTGACAAAGCCTCTGACGCAGCAGAAGCATGATCGTCACACTAAGTCACTTTGTATTAGATACATGAATGATTGGTCTTAGTGCTAGTGGGAGATTGTTAGAGTATGCCCAAATACCAATCATAAGATGATTGTAAATGACATTTGTTTTACCTTGTTTATTCATAAAGAGGCATTGTCATTATTATTTTCAGTTACAATTCTGCGTGCATAAATAAATTAAATTATAATAAAGTCCTTAGAATAATATGGTTATTCTAAAATGTCCTTAGTCGAGTATTATTGTGAGCATGGACAACAATAATGCATTAAGACTAATATGTAGTTGATTGATGACAAAGTGTTGTCATTGACATGGAGATGTCAAAATCAATACATAAGTATGTGTTAAAGAACGACATACTAGACTGACCCGCTATGAGCATGTTTCTTGGATTATTATGTGACAGCCATAACATTGCTCATAGTGATAACTACATGTATGATCCTCTGACTTGAGATCATCATTATTTCAACATCGTGAGTGACAGATTTTGATACGGTCAAACGTGTGTCGTAACTGACTACACTATAAAGACTAATATTAGATATGTCACAATCTATGTAGTGGAATATGGTTGATCAAGATAGGATTTGTCCCTCCTACATAATAGGAGTAATATCGTAGGCCACTTGATTGAGTGAGACTAAAAATGCATGGTCATGCTCGAATAAGTTGATATGAGATATCATAGTTATTCGTTTATAATAGTCTACTAAAGATATCAAGAAACATTAGATGGACTATACAAGTGTGACTGTTTCATGACTTGTGTCCAATCTAGATATAAAGGACAAAAATATGTAATATATAAATAGAGTTAATCACGAAAAAGTTATGTCGAATCGTGATTTTCTTGTAACTTAGGTGACAATAACATATTGCTAGATGTCACTCATTGGTTGTAATATTAGAAATGTTCTAATATTTACTAGTAACGTTACATGAACCTACAGGGTCACACCCACAGTTGAAATGAGCATATATTAAATAAATTATATATGTACAAATTTGTTGTACACGGATTTAGTTAAATTAATATATATTTGATATATATAATTTAACTATTAGGTAAATATTAAAAAAAATAATTATTATAATTATGACTCTTTTAATATATAAATAATATAATTCGATTTAAATCTATATATTTAATATATATATATATATATATATATATAAAAATCTTAATTAAGTTGAATTGAGATTATATATATTTAATATATATATTAAAATCCTAATTAAAGTTGGATTGAGATTATATGTATTTAATATATATATTGAAATCCTAATTAAAATTGAATTGGGATTATATATATTTAATATATATATATATATATTTATTGAAATCCTAATTAAGTTGAATTGAGATTATATATTTAATATATATATATATATATATATATATTGAAATCCTAATTAAGTTGAATTGGGATTATATATATATATTTAATATATATATTAAAATCCTAATTAAAGTTAAATTGAGATTATATATATTTAATATATATATATTGAAATCCTAATCTGAGTTGAATTAGGATTACAAAGGCTATATAAAGGCATGAGAGATCTAGCAGTCATTAATGCTTTTTGGGGGAAACCTCTAAATAGTTTAGAGAGTTTTTATATGCTCGTTCCCTTCTAAATGGTTTAGAGAGTTTTTATATACTCGTTTCAACTAGGTGAACTACGTAGAGGTCAGAGCGTTATTGTTGCGGCTTAAGAATCGACATCGTAGAATCGTGATTGAATATCTATCTCCTCTAAACTCAGAATTCCAAATTTTAAACAGGTAATTCTTCACCCTTATTCACCCCGATTCGTTCATCGTACATGGATCTCTGGTGGTAATCGTCGGATAATTTTTCTGTTGCGCCATGGGGTGTACCGGCGTGACCCAACAGTCCTTCGTCTTTGTCCCCACGCATATTCGATTTGGCATCGGTTGATTCACCCGGATAAACTTGAGCTGTTTCTAAATGTGGGAATTAAAGATTGGATTCGAATTAATCTTTCTACCCCTAAGGTCTTTGTGCAAAACATGGATGATTGGGACATTCTCTTTGCCGCGATCATTTGGAACCTTTGGCTCCAAAGGAATGCGGTTGTGTTTGGTAATCTTTTGGAAGAGACTGAATCTGTGTTATGTCTTAGTTTAAGGTTGGTGCATTTGTCATGTGATGCTCACCGTATTTTGAGTGAGGGTGTTTTCCATGGCAAAGATGGGATTCTCGTTCGCCTAAATGGATACCTCCCGAGTTGGGGTGGGTTAAAATGAATACAAGCGGGGCATGCTCACTTGTAGATGGCCGCACGGCTAGTGTAGGGGTGTTGTGGGACTTCATATGGCAGTGGCTTTTGGGTTTTAATAAGTTTCTAGGTACATGTTCGCCCCTTGTTGCGGAAATTTGGGGAGTTTATTAGGGCATGGTATGTGCATGGAATGAGTGGTAGAGGTGGCAAACGGGTCATTCGGTTCGGTTTTGGTTCGGGTCATTTCGGTTCTAACTGTATTCGGTTTAAATTTGGTTCAGTTCGGTTTGGGTCTGGTTCGATTTTAGTTCGGGTCTATGGTGATTTCGGTTCGGGTATCGGGTTAGGACGTCGAGTCGGCTGATTTTTGGGTCGGTTGACTTTCGGTTCGGTTGATTTCGAGTCGGTTATTTTCAGATCGGTTGATTTCGGGTCGGGTCAATATCGGGTTAATAGGAGATCGATCAGTTTTAGTCGGGTTTTTAGGCCGAGTTAAGTTTTTCCACCCTATATATGACTTTATATAGCTTGTATATTTGACTTTTTGGTAAGTTGTACGATAGTTCACATCTCATCTTTATTTATTTATTTTAATATATTTTCTTAATTTCGGGTTGCCTTCGGTTCGGTTGCTTTCGGTTCGGGTGAAATCGGTTTGGTTCCATTCGGTTCGGGTCTATTCGGTTCGGTTAAAAATCGGTTCGGGTCAATTTTCGGTTCAACTAAACTTCGATTCGGTTTCGGTTCGGTTCGATTTATTTCGGGTTTCGGATCAAATTCGGGCTATCGTGTTCAGGTCAATTTCGGGTCTCGGTTCGAGTAAATCGGTTCGATTCTCGGGTCAAATTTGCCAGGTCTAACGAGGGTGACTATATGTTATTTTTGAGATGGATAATTTGGAGGCTTTGTCGATGATCTTAGATTACCGACAAGATCAACACGGTGGGGCCTTGGATAATATTCGAGTTATGCAGAAATGGTCATGATCAATACGATTCCAACATGTGCTACGCTCGGGAAACATGGTGGCCGACGTCCTCGCCAAGTCGATTGAAGGTAGTGATTTCACTGTGCTACTTCCGATTAGCTCCCAGTGATGTGAGAGATTTGATGGCAGCCGAGTCTGTTGAAGCAATTGGGTTGCCTGGTGATTAAGTGGTTAGTTTAGTGCTTCTTATTTTGGCTCTGTCTTGTTCTTAGTTTGTGGTACTATGGTTTTTTGGTTCTAGTTATGTTTATTGCTTAGTAACAGTTTTGGGGATAATATAGCCCCTGTTTTGTAATACAATCATGAGTATTCTTTTCTTCCATTCAGGTTTAGGGAAGTTTTTAACGAGGCATGTGTGCGTGTGCGTATCCCTTTTACCTAAAAATATGTTTTTTACAAGAAAAATAATGATTTTTTCTAAAAAATAAAAATATTAAATCTACCACATAACGAAATTTGGGTGTACTCATGACACAACTAACTAAAAAAACTATTAGACTTAACCGTTAAAGATGGCTAAATGATTAAATTGATACAAAATTGAAAATTTTAATTTGATACAGAAAAGAGATTGTATTTAAATGCTGATTTTTCAAATAGTTTGAGGTAATTTCGAATCCTTAAGCTTAATTTTAAAAATAATTTTATACTCATCTTTTTTGTATGATTAAGATTTTAATAATTCGATAACCATCTTTCATATTGTATGTGTATACATTAAGTTTCGAGTAATTAAAAAATTTAATATTTATCTGTGTAATTATATCATGCACAAACGTTTGTATAAATATAGATTTAAGTTTTGAGGACTCTAAACCCTAAGCTAAAACTTTAAACCCTAAAATTAAGACATTTGTGGAAACAAAAGTTTTTACCGCTTGTGTATGAGATAATAATCTTTGATCCATAGTAAAAGAATTTTAACTGTTAAATATATATAATAAAATTATCAAATTAATTCTAAATTTCTACACGATGAACAAAATGGAATATTACTAGGGTGTTTACGAGCGGTTATCTGTATCACAAAGGTTTGTGGGAATGGTTATTAAAAGTTTCAGTTTGATATCTTTGTGAATCGTAATTGTTCTGTTTAAATCGATTATTGTTTAAGAGGTTATCTAGTTTATTCGATACTATTACTTGATTAATCATCAACCGCTTTACATCTCGTATTATAAATAATATACATATTTTTATTAATAATTTTAATAGCTTAAAAAATATCACCGCAAGAGAATGCAAATAAAATCTTTAATGTTTATAACAGAAAAATCAAGAATATAATAATAAATGCATGAGCCGAATTTTACCGTTTTAGATCTAGTATTATAAATAATATATATATTTATTATGATTTTTTCAATTAACTGTTTTACCAAAAATCGTAATTATCCCTACTAACCGTTAATTTTATCGATATGATTACTATCGGCCAAAATTTTTCAGATCAGTTACCTAGTGTTTATTCGAATTTTCTAGAACAGCACTAGTTATCACCCTACTTGGAACGGAAGGAACAAGTTCAAAATTTTGAATTTGAGAGAAATGCAAAATTCAAAATAAAAAGGGCCCAAAAGATAGTTTGATCATGTTCAAAAGCCACCCTTGAGCCCACCGTCCAGTTCCTACCGGTTCACCCAGCCGCCCGGGACACTCTCCACAAACACCAAAAACCATTCTCCCTTTCAGATTCTGCCTCAGCTTTTCGGTTTACAGCAGTTATGCCAGGTTTGATCCCTTGAATTTCATTCATTTTTCTGTTTCTTGGTAAAAAGCACAAACCCCCCAACATTCTTTTTTGTACTTCTTTGGAAGAAAAATAATGCAAAATACGAAGAATACCTAGGAAGGTTGGAATGGAATAAAAGAGTGGGGATTTCTTGATTAGTGGAAGTAATTTGGGAGTGCTAGGGAAAAGACTCAGATTGTTGTTGAATATATTAGTTGGGTTGTTGATGGAGACTTCAATTTCTAGTTCAACTGAAGCCAGCCTAGTTTATCTATCTAACCTTGGGAAGCAAGATTCTTTATGTGATTGGATGCCTGGTAATCGAAATGGAGTCTCTGTTGCCAACTGTTGTGCGGAAACATTGGAGCGAAATGGAGTTTCTCATGTTGAACATAGAAATGTAGCTGTTGGAGATACTGTGATGCCTCTTGCATGCAATAGAGAGCCTCGCCGTTTAAAGGATGGATTTGCTAATGGATGCTCGATTGTGGACGACCATAGTTTTGATGATGTACATAAAACTGTTATGCAGAAAACCATAGATGTTGACAGTATAAATGATAGTTGTTCATTGTCAAAGTCTAATATGGATCTTTTACCAGCTTCTACGAAGGGCGAGGTGGATGAAAATGGTGAGTGCACCTTCCCTAGTGTAATAGCTGCCGAAGTTGTGAGGGAAGATTTATTTGAGAAAGGTAAGTGGCTCCCCGTACTTCAGTTGCAGAAGAATGTTGAGGAAATTGGGCTATATAGGGCTTGCGCTAGTGAGGAAATTGGGATTAGTGGCGGTAGTAGTTGTTCTAGATTATGCAATATTTGTGGCCGTTCAGGAACAACACAAAAGATGCTAATCTGTGACAGTTGTGAAGAGGCATTTCATATGCATTGCTGCAATCCCAAGATAAAGAAAATACCTGTTGATGAGTGGTATTGCATTTCGTGTATGAAAAAGAAGCGAATAATGCTCAAGGAGACAATTGCAAGAAGGTCTTCTAAAATCACTGGCGGAATGCGCAGTGGCAGTCCAATAGAATTAATGTTGAGAGATGCTGAGCCTTATAGAACTACCCTTCGAATTGGAAAGGGTTTTCAAACAGAAGTTCCTGACTGGTCTGGTCCAATTGATAAGTATGTTCCATGAACTATTTGTTTTTAAGTTAATTGCCTATATGGATTACATAAATTTAGAGGCTCTCTAATTGTGTGCATACCAGAACATACATGAATGATGCACTTATCTATATGTATACATTTGATAATTAAGAATAATAAGAAAATACAGAGAAACACATTGTTCTCTCTGGAAAATATTTTGTTCATCTTCTTCAAACAACAAATCCCTAACCACCGATCACACACAAACCACCATCATTAATTGCATCTCCGGCCACTATGGCCCATTTCTCACATGGTATTAGAGCCAACAACGGTCTTGATGTCGTCACCACTGTTGCCATCTCTAATCTGAAACAGATCGACGATCTAATTTTTCAGATGCACATCGTTTTTCTTTTTCCCTGTTGTCATTAGGCCGCACTCGTTCCTTGGCTTCTCCCTCGTTGGTATTTTACATCTCTGGTGAAATTTCAACTCGTTTAATTTTGTTGTTTTGTTCTTTATTTGATTGTTCTATATTAGCCAATCAAAAAGATAGATGAAAAGGTTATAGTTTAGCCTTAAAAACTATTTGGTTCTATCTTAGCCATCCATCCTAAAAGATAGGAGAGGAGATTCTAGTTTAACCTTAAAAATTAGATAATATATTTTTAAGGGATTCTACATCAAAGACTCTAGTCTGTGTAACTGCCAGCTTGAGGGGAGTGTAGATTCCTGTGATCACTTCCTACATCGTTCGCATCAGACCTTTCAGTCAAAAACTGCATGCTAGAGCATCATGTGGTGCAGACCTTTTAGTCAGGAACTGCATGCTGGAGCATCCTGTGGGGCAGTCTTGATATTCCAACTGATGCATCAATCATCTCAAGCGTACCATAAGTTGAATGACATCAACAATTGCTGCGTAAGAACATCATGGTTCTGTCCTCACTCTTCAAATCAAAGACTCCTGAAAACGGGGAGCATTTTTCTCTAAGAAACAACGGAAGAAATATGAGTAGGACATCACATTCAAGATCCAAGCTAGTACTCTACTACGTTTGATCACCAGCTTGAGGGGACTATAAGTTATTCGAGAAGTGTTAGAGCTTGAGGGGGAGTGTAAGTTGACGAGGAGTGTTGGAGTTTTTATTTAATGTGTAATTAGAGTTTATTCCTAATCAATAGTTTAGATTTACTAGAAGTCTTACTTAAATTAGGAATAAGTATTATTTAAATTAAAGATAAAAGTATAGTTTTAGTTATATTAAAACTCTATATTGGCCTATTTAAAGGCTTATTCTGTATACATTTGATAATTAAGGATAATAAGAAAATACAGAGAAACACATTGTTTTCTCTGAAAAATATCCTGTTTATCTTCTTCAAACAGCAAATCTCTAACCACCTATCACACACAAACCACCGTTATTAATTACATCTCCGGCCACCATGGCTCCTTTCTCACAAGAAGTCAGAATTTTGATTTCCAATTTATGATGTTTAGTTAGGAACTGTTATGGTGTTCCTTTTAATATATCGATAGGTGATCTAATCTTCTCATTTACCTTACATAGCTGAGATGTTGTATAAGTGCCTTGGCTCTTTTGATGAGTTAACAGTTTATTCTGATTGGAAGCGGTCTGCCTTAGCTACCACGTTGTTTTGGAACCCTGCACAGTTCCATAATTCTTGGGCGAAATAGAACTGATAATTTTCAGCTCAGGGAAAGTTGGTCTTTTTGGAAAAATTTAGGTGCCATTGTGTGCTTTCTTGATGCAAAAGTGTTGTCCTTCATAAATAGTTCAGCTTAGGGAAAGTTAAATCTTTTTGGAAAATAATAGGTGCTATTTCGTGCTTCCTTAATCCACAAGTGTTGTCCTTCATAAATAGTTTCTTGTGTTATGATGCAGATGTTGATACCCTTGGTGAACCACTAAACTTGGATTCTTCAGAATTTACTGATTTCCATGTAAGGCTTCAATTTTTGTCATGTTTAGTGTTGCCATTTTGCAGACAAGTGGCAATTTGGTTTGAGGAAAATTGACACATCTTTCTTCATAGGAAATTGACTCTTAGGATGTGCTTATGGATCCATCCATGAATGTTTGTGCGGACGCGACTGCTGTCGTGACTGTTAGCTCTGCTGCTGCTTCGGAAATGGCGGTGCAGTTTCATCATGAGGAGATGAAGAAGATTAATGCTTCAAGGCCTCCTCTACCACGCGAGGATAAACAGGGGGCAAAAAGGCGTAGGAGTACATCCAAGAAGGCTGCTATCATTTCCAGTAGCACACCAGCGATGACTGCAATGTGTTCATCTCCGGGTATGTGGTTTACTTTCTGTCTGGGTTATGTATGTTTCCTTGACTTATCTCTGATACTATTGATGACTTGAAATTAATTGTTTCTTTGCAGCAACTCTTCCTGCGAGCCATAGCACTTCTGCTATGGACTCTGTTATCATGCACGCGATCTCCACACCTTGTATTTCTGTTCCTTCTGAGTTGGGCTTAATGTCGTTCCCTGATGCTGATCGTCGTTCACCTTTTGATGCTGCTGTGAACATCCCTTCTAGGATTACTTTGTTAGGCGCTGCATCATCTAGCTTGTTAAGGCCACTATCCTCTTTATCCGTGGAGGTATGCTGAGGCTGCAGGGAATTTCGTTCACCCTGATATTATTTCCAAACAAGTGTTGATGACTTGAAATTAATTGTTTCTTTGCAGCAACTCTTCCTGCGAGCCATAGTACTTCTGCTATGGACTCTGTTATCATGCACGCGATCTCCACACCTTGTATTTCTGTTCCTTCTGACTTGGGCTTAATGTCGTTCCCTGATGCTGGTCGTCGTTCACCTTTTGATGCTGCTGTGAACATCCCTTCTAGGATTACTTTGTTAGGCGCTGCATCATCTAGCTCGTTAAGGCCACTATCCTCTTTTTATCCGTGGAGGTATGCTGAGGCTGCAGGGAATTTCGTTCACCCTGATATTATTTCCAAACAAGTGCCTGGCCTTTTGGCAGATAAGTCCTTTGAGAAGCTGCCAGCATCCAGCCTGCAAGAGTTGCTCGCTGGAAACTGGGGATTGTTACAAGAACTTTTGCTTTCATAGAGGCAAGTCGATAACATCTCCAAGAAGCAAATGATGCTCTATTAAAAGTAAATGGGGAGCTACCGTTGGAGGTGACAGATGCAAACAAAGTTCATATGGACTTGTTGAGGAGGCTGAAAGCTGTTAATGAGAATAATTTGGTGAACGAAGCTCGCGTGGAGAGACTGGAAACAGAAAAAGCTAGTTATTTTGCTTGCATTCAAGAGCTTGTATCGTCAGCACAGGAACTTGGCGCAAAAAATCAACAACTAAAGGATGAGATGGAGAAGGTGAAGGCTGACCATGCTAGTGAATTAGCTTCAACAGTTGCAAAGGCTGCCAAGGATGCTATAGTCGCTGTCTGTGGACACTTAGCTGCTTGTGTAAAGCAGCAAGAGAAGAGTGCTGTGTTAGCGTTCCAGGTGGTCCTTTCGACGTTTCGCTTGTAAACTTTGGTTCTTTATATGAAGAGTGTGCGAACGTGGATTTTGACATACTAAATCCTAGTGGGCCTTCTTGGGAAACCTTTGCTCTGGAGAAAAGGTCAGTTGTAATTCCTCCCATCCGCGAGCCTGATACTCCCTCGTCGTTAGTGGAAACCTCAGGTGGGGATGATGAAATAGTTGAGGAAGAGGCCGATGTTGAGAGTGTTCGCGCGTAACTTTCACTTTCTTAGCTATGTCATGTTTTAATATCTACCATGTACTTGTTTTTGCAAATATGAAAGAAAAATTGCAAAGTACGCCTTAGGCTGTTGTTAGGCGAACGTGGCCGAACATATTTATGATTCTCTTTATTTCCGATTGATATACTTATTGTTTTAAAGATGCTTGATTTTTTAAGATAAAGATGAACATTTTCTTCAGTATTTGTAAAATATGAACTGTTGCCCGCAATATTGCAAACAATTGTTAAACATCTATTATGATATGGATTTTGATTACTAATCTTCAAATTTTGACTTTGGGAAACAAGACCTTTCTTTGGAAATTTTATATTTCAAATGACATTATCAGTGAATCTTTGTACTTGTTGTGCCTTTATGTAACCGTTGATAACAACCATCAAAACTTCTTAAAAATGGTCGGCACTTACACCATTTTAATTTTTAGCTCGTTTACTTGAAAGCGGTAATTGTTAAGCTGAATTTAAAAAGTGACGGACGTTTATACAATTTTAACTTTTGGCTCGCTTACTTGAAAGCGGCGATCCTTAAATTGGATCTTTTAATACACTTCTTAAAAGTGACATGCGCTTATATAATTTTAACTTTTGGTTCGCTTATTTAAAAACAATGATCGTTAAGCTGAATGTTTTAGAACACTTCTTAAAAGTGACAGACACTTATACGATTTTAACTTTTGGCACGTTTACTTAAAAATAACGATCGTTAAACTGAATCATTTAGTATAATTCTTAAAAGTGGCAGACGCTTATACGATTTTAATTTTTTTGGCATAGTTACTATATTTTTTGTTGAATGGCAAAGGCTTAATTATCTTGAGTTAAGTCTGGATGATTTGTTAACCTATGGAAGTGCAAAAGGAAAAAACCCCTAAATCTCAGGGTTCCGTTTTCTCTTCGATTTGCTCTAGTTCCAGTTGATTATGATAAGGATTCTGCTCTTGAGCTGTTTTATCCTCTCTAGCCGGTCCTTCGCTTTCCTTGTTCTTCTAGACGGTTGAAGGATCTGTGATCTCCCACGGAGGAGGGTTGGTTTTTCTCTTCTAGCTTTTTGGGTTTTGTCTTTCTTTTTCAGTTTTCTTTGGCGTTCAGGGTTTCTCGACGGCTTTGCCCGTCTCGTTTCTTCTTAGAATTTCTCTGCTCGGTCTGACTGGTCTTTGCTTGAGCTCGTCTTGTGTCCAGGTTTCTTCTTTTCCCCTTTCTGGTTGTGTTCGTGCTTTTTAAGTCTGGTCATTCTTGGTTTTCTCTTTGTTTGGTTTCTGGCTTGTGTTGCTTCTCCGGTGCTCTTGGTGGTTCTTTTGTTGGATCGATGGTTGTGGTCTCATGGAATGTTAGAGGTTTAGGGAAGAAGGAGACTTTTAGAACATTAAAGCATCTTACTTCTAAGTTTAATCCACTTATTATCTTCCTCAGCGAAACAAAATAGAAGAAGTCGTATTTGGAAAAGCTCAAACCCAAATTTCATTTTCAGAATAGTTGCTATGTCGACCCTATAGGTTTATCAGGTAGTCTTGCCCTTTGGTGGTTTGATGAAGTGGATATCTCAATTCTGGACTTGGGGAAAAATATTATTGATTCCAGAATTACAAGCAATGATGGAACTGTCGGATTTTGTTCTTTCATCTATGGACCTCCAAACAACGAGGAGAAGAAAGATTTCTGGGAGCATTTGACTAGTATTCGGGTAGCTCGTGGTGTATAATAGGGGACTCAAACATAGTGGCTGAACAAGGGGAAAAACTAGGGGGCAATCCCTTTAATTTGAGCCAAGCCACATGCTTTTATGAGTTTATGGATAGATGTGGAATGATGGATATGCCCCTTAAAGGGGGCACTTATACTTGGTCAAACTTGAGAACCGAGAAGGATAATATTCTTGAGAAGATTGATAGAGTTATATTCTCTTCTGCCTGGAACTCAACCTTCTCAAAAGCCGTTGGTTTATTAGAGGCTGCGATTGGGTCTGACCAATCCCTAGTCATTCTGCTAACGAGAGGAGTTAAGAAAAAAATTAAAAAGGGAGTTTAAATTCGAGTCAAAATGGTTATTGGAGGATGAGTGCAAGGAGAATGTAAAAAGCTCCTGGCTGCAAAGAGGTTTCAGTTCAAATGCTTCGCCACTCGTGTGGAAATTAAAAAAAAAATGAAGTACCCGCTGCAAGGGTGGACCAAGGAAAAATATGGCAAGAAGAAACTCACTATTGAAGACCTTTGTCGGCAAATCTCACTTCTCCAAAATATTCCCCTAACAAATGAATCAACAAGTGAGATCTCAGTTCTAAAAATGACGTTGAATAAGTTGAAGGAAAGAGAGAAAAGACATTGACATCAAAGAGCAAGAATTAATTGGCTAAAATATGCGACCGAAACACTAAATTTTTTCACGCAACAACCATTCAAAATCTTCGATAGAATAACATTTGCAAGCTAAAAGCGAGTAATGGCGGCTAGATTGAAGAGGATGCTGCTATTATTTCTCATCTTGAGGACTACTTTAAAAGTATATATTCTAAAGAAGCTGATGTTAATTTTTAAAGAGTCTCCGACTGTGTTCCTCATCTTGTCTCAGAGCAGATGAACTTGATGCTTAATAGAGAAGTACAAGAGGATGACATAAAGGAGGCTGTGTTTAACTTAGGAGCTCTTAAGGCCCCTGGTCCGGATGGTTACCCAGATATCTTTTACCATTCCTTTTGGGATATAGTTAAAGACGACCTTGTTTTGCTGGTGAAAGAATTCTGACTCTGGATCCATGAACCCGAAAATTAATGAGACCAACATCATTTTAATTCCAAAGAGAAACAAACCTACTGAAGTTGATCACTTCCAGCCAATAAGTCTTTGTAATTTTTCGTACAAAGTTATTTCAAAGATTTTGGCTTCAAGGGTTAAAAGTTTCTTGCCTGAAATCGTCCCAGAGATGCAGTCAGCTTTTGTTAATGGTCGTTTGATCCTTGAAAACATTGTTATTGCTCATGAAGCTTTCAACTCTATTAAAAGGAAGAGGAAGGGTGCAGACAGTATCATGGCCCTAAAAATTGACCTCGAAAAAGCGTATGACAAGGTTGATTGGGAAGTTCTTGAATCTATTAGTAGGAGGATGGGTTTTTGTGAGTGGTGGATTCACTGAGTCATGGAGTGTGTTTCTACTCCATCATTCTCTCTTGTGATTAACGGAACTCGGAACAGAACCTTTACTCCTACTAGAGGTATCAGGCAGGGTGACCAATTATCGCCTTACCTCTTTCTTTTCATGTCAAATATGTTAACTTGGCTGATTGAAAAGTACCACAATCAACAAGATTTTTCTGGTTTCAAAGTTGGAAGAAGATGCTCGACCATTAGTCATCTTATGTTTGCGGACGACTGTATCCTCTTCACAAGAGCAGATAGGGAAAATTGAGAGTGTGTCAAAAAAGTTCTTAATGACTTCAGCAAGGCAACAGGTCAGTCTATCAACTCTAGCAAATCGTCCGTGTTCTTGTCCCCAAATCTAAGCCTTAATGCAAAAGCAAATCTGACTAACATTCTTGGATTTAGTCTAATGGAGGAAGGAAGTAAATATCTGGGACTTCCTTCTAATTGGGGTAGGGGAAAAAAGAAGCTATTTGATTTATTCTTGAACGAGTTCAGAGCAAATTAAAGGGGTGGAAGGCCAAGTTCTTGAATCAAACGGGAAAGGAAGTTCTTATTAAAGCAGTGGCAACCGCTATTCTCTCGTATATAATGCAGTGTTTCCTTCTACCATCAACATTTTGCGACGATCTTAATTCCTTGGTAACTTTTGGTGGAGCTCAAATGATGCCAGAAAGGGAATTCATTAGTTAATTGGAAGAAGCTTTGTAAGTCTAAGGACGATAGAGGTTTGAGCTTCCGCGATTTAAGGACCTTTAACAAAAGCCTCTTTTCCAAACAAGCATGGCGGCTCATTAAGAATCTGTATTCTCTTGTTGCCCGTCTCTTTGGAGGGAAATACTTCCAAAATGGTAATCCCTTTTCAGCTCCAAAATTTCCTAACACGTCTTGGGCTTGGAATAGTTTTCGAGATGGTATTGGAACAATCAAGAAAGGGTCCCTATGGAGAGTTGGTAACGGGAAAGATATCGCTATTTGAGATGACCCTTGGATCCCCAACTTACCGTCTTTTAGAATTTCTTCACCTCGTTCTTCCCCGTACGAGGATTATCTAGTCTCCAATCTGATTAATATGGAAGAACGTGAGTGGAAGTTTGATCATATCCGGGTCCTTTTTTCTTCTGAAGAGACAAAGAAAATCCTTTCTATCCCTATTGGGGTCCCAACACTTCTAATTCTCTTATCTAAAAGGATAATGAGAATGGTGAATTCTCGGTAAAATCAAGGTTGGTGTAATACATGGCGCAACCCTTTTTCAGGCTCGACGTTTTATAAAAATAAAACAACAACGAAGTCGTCATAAATCTTTTAAACAGTGTGATTGGATCATCTAAAAACGAGTCATTTTAATAAAATTATTTTATTTTATTAAAATAACATTTTAGTCCGCGAAAAACAAAAATGGGTTCAGAGTTGGTTACGCGTGAGGAAGGATTAACACCCCCACAGTGCCCAAAAATTGGTATCTAGCCGGTTACAATATGTTTAGTGTCAAAATTTGTAAGTTTGTATAAAATTTAACTCTTTGTTCATTTATGAATATGATCTCATTTTAACGGCTCCATCATCTAGAAAGTGAACTCAAATCACCACCACCAACATTTCTGGCACTAACCCGTCACTTCCCTTCGATATGACACCGTATTGATTAAGTTCCTCTTTTTATCAGACAAGCAAAGAAAAGATTGGTGCGTTGAAATTTTTTATTTATCCTAAGTTAGTTATTATTAACCTAAAGTAATATCTACATAAGTTTTACCTATTAGAGTTAAAGTATGATTAAGTGTGCTTTATTGATTTAAATGAGTAGTGTTTTATTTTTATATTTACAAGGCTCTAACTAAGGTAATTTAGTACCTAAACTTAGGGGCTTTATTTAACTTGATCATTTAATTAAAAGAAACCATTAATGCTTTGGTATTTTAAGAAAGGATCTAATTAATAAAATACATGGGAATTAAATTTAAACAATTATATTTACAAAAAATAACTAAGTGAAAATTTTTCAAAGAAAAGATGAATAAAAGGATTCTTTTTTTAAAATGAATGCGTATCCTTCCTTAAGGTGGGTCAACATAATGTATGAATCGAGTTTCCTTTTTTTTAAAAAAACAATATGTATACAAACTAAATTTAATTTGAAAGGATTTTTAAAAAAGGGTTAAAAACTATTAAAATTCAAAAAGAAAAAAACAAAATATTGACCAAATTAAAAAGGATTGAAAACGAGACTAGATCTAAAAGAAGACATTAATTAAATTAAAAAGGTTAGAGAGTTTAATTGTCAATGAAACAAAATAGTGAAAAGGCGAGTTTAATGAATATAAATGCCTGAATCACTTTAAAATTCATGGATGTAAAAATTAAAACTCGAATCTGATTAGAAATTACGGAAGAAAATTGTTTCCCCCTTTTAAAAAAAAATCAAAATCCACACTTTTTTTAAAACTTCAACTTTCAACCACCCCTTCACTTGAATCCGGGTTATGGTGACAGTGATTTAAAATTCGAACAAGAAAGAAGAAAACAACTTTTGTACAATCATTCGAACAAGAAGAACACATAAATAAATTAATATATACCTCCAAAGATGCTTCAAACTTTTATTCCAACTTTGAATCGGAGTACAAAGGCTTGAGAATAAACTGTGTAAAACTCTCTAAAAAACTCTCAAAATCTACAAAATCAATTATGTTTCTCCAAAACCAACCGTGTAATTCTCAAGAATAAACTGTGTGTAAAATTACAAAGGCTTGAACCCCTTTATATAGGTATTTTTTGACCTAAAAATCCCAGAATTCGAAATAAAAAAAAAACCTATTTTTGGGTAATTTTTCCATTTTCCCATTTGATGCAAATTCAAATATGATTTTGGAGCAGATATGATTTGAATTTTGGGCAACTTTGGGCTGATTCTTTCCCCTTTTCATTCAATGTAGATTCAGATACGATTTGAAGAAGATTCTATTTTAATTCTAGTTCGAACCAGATCTGATTCTTGTCATATTTGAACCAAAAACCCTAACCCTAACCCTTTTGTTTCCCACTTTTGTTTGCTCCAAGGTATCAAATGGAGGGGAAGGCGACGACGGTAGAGCTTGGTCACAGGTGGTCCAGCGTCTGGCTGTGGCGAGGCGCGATCGCCAGCGTCACAACGGCGGCGCGAAGAGACAACACGAGGGTGAGGCGTTGCACCTGAAGCTTCTCAAGAAGGATGCAGTACTAGCGCGGGTCACGCTGAGGATTGGTGAGGCGGGGTGGTCGTCGCCAGCGTTGGCCGGTGGTGGCGGGATGGTCGCCGTTAGCTGCAGGAGGTGGATCAAAGGCTCCCCAGCGGTGCTGAACCCGTGCCCGTGAGCCACAAGCGCGCGGCTTGCTTGGCGCTTGGAGGCGTGCGTGGGGGAGGGCTGCCCTTCCTCACTCTTTTTTTTTCTGATTCAATCTGGACCTTTAGATCAATACCATGGATCCAACGGTCCCAATTTAAGCCTACACATGGGATAAGGGAAAAGGGTAGCTTGGGTTTTATTTTTTGGGCCAAATGGGTTATTATGGGTCCTTATTTATTTAAAATGAACCATTTTATTTTTTGGTTTTTATATATAATAAGAGTATATCATAAATAAAAATATAGAATAAAATAAATAGATAAATAAAAATAAAAAGATGGTGAAAATTAAGTGACAACAACTGCCCCTATTTGCTTATCCCTGTAAAAAAAGGATGGACCAAAGAACGAAAGCGCTAATTTTCGCCAATCACTAATTCATTTGGCAGTTCCATTCTCTTTGCGCTTGAAATGATAGGCTGGCTCTGTTCTCCCAACGTCTGAACAGATAGACGAGCTCCATTCTCCTGAACAGATAGACGAGCTTCATTCTCCTTACGCTTGAACGGATAAGCGGGTTCTATTCTCCTTATGTCTGAACGGATAGACATGTTCTATTCTCCTTACGCTTGAACGGATAAGCGGGTTCCATTCTCCTTATGCCTAAACGGATAGACGAGTTCCATTCTTCTTACGCTTGAACGAATAAGCGGGTTCAATTTTCATTATGCCTGAACGAATAGACGGGTTCCATTCTCCTTACTCTTGAACGAATAAGCGGGTTCCATTCTCCTTACGTCTAAACGGATAGACGGGTTCCATTTTCCTTACGCTTTAATAGATAAGCAGGTTCTATTCTCCTTACGTCTGAACGAATAGACGACTTCTTCCTTTCACTGTGAAAGCTTTTATATACCTGTCAAAATCCAATGAGTGATGCAAATATGATGAACATGCACCTATTGATGTCTAAAACATGAATGCATGTTGGTTTTATATTTTCTTTTCACTTTGCTCGTTTAACCCAACCAAGCAATCATCTCTATTGTCTCTGTTTTGCCATTTTCATTCTTTGTACCTCTTTGTTCCATAGAAAACATCTAGTTTCCATACACAAATGTTTCATATTTCTACAAATCCCACTATCATTGTAGTTGATACATCAATATTGAGTGGAAGGCCTCCCTTCTCCAACTCTTAAAACTTTAAGTTTCCATGTGTCCCTTGAAATACACTTAACCCCTTTTTATGGCTCCTGTGAGTTTCCAAACGATTTATAAGGGGATCTCTGTGTTGGATGTTTTCGAGTGATATTGGCATTTTAATCTTTTCCATCACGCCTATTGTCATCTTAAAATGAATTGCCTCAACTGTGACATAATTATCGAACAAAATCTCTTGTCTATGGCTCGAAACTTAACAACAGACTGTGTTAGAGCCCCTATACTTTTTAGACCATTTTTAGAGTAATGCACAAAAATCTTTTGCACATTTTAACGATGTTAACTAAATGGCTCTTATACCAATATCAGATGCTTATGCAACGGAGGAAAATGCAAGCGAGACAAGTTTTTAAAAGAAAGGAATTTTTATTAATACTGCAGCAAACATGCAAGAAGGGTACAAAGTAAAAGAGTTAAAGAAAAGAAGTATCCAGATATCAAGGGCCAAAACTTCCCAAGTCGAGATACTGGAAGCGATTCTGAATGTTAAGTTTCTGAGGGAGTCACTTGTTGTCCACTATGATTTTGTCCACTATGATGATGTCTTAAGGTATAAGATTCCTTCCGAATGTTAAGTTTCTGAGGGAGTCACTTGTTGTCTACCTCACTTCAATAATTTCGAGCTGCCCTTTTTGAGTTTTCAAGTCGAATCCACCCTTGGTTTCAAGACGCCATTTGGAGATTTTCACCTTGAACCCTCTTTTTTCTCTTTTTCTTTTTTCTTTTTTTTATTCCCTTTTTTTCTTTTTCCTTTTTTCCTTTTTTTAAGCTCCTTTTAGGTTTTCACTTTTTCCTTCTTCATGTATAGTATTTCTTGACTGAACATGAATTCAATGGGTTCTTGAGCTCTTCCCCATCCATTTCAGCTAAGATCAATGCTCCTCTAGAGAAAGCCTTCTTTACGATGTAAGGCCCCTCCCAATTAGGCGACCATTTTCATTGGAAATCTCTCTGGACTGACAACATTCTCCTTATGACCAAATCCCCCTCTCAGAATTCTCTCGGATGAACTTTCTGGTCGTGAGCCTATATCATTCTCTTTTGATACATCTAACCATAACAGATGGCTCTCAATCTCTTTTCATCAACGAGGTTTAGTTGGTCGTATCTGGCTTGGACCCATTCAGCTTCTTCTAACTCTGTTTCTATCAAAACCTGGAGGGACGAAATTTCAACCTCAATTGGTAACACAACCTTCATCCCATACACCAATGAAAATTGTGTTGCCTCGGTTAAAGTTCGTATGATAGTTCTATAAGCATACAATGCAAATAACAACTTCTCATGCCAATCTTTGTAAGTGCTAGACATCTTTGCGACTATTTTCTTGATGTTTTTATTAGCAGCCTCTACTGTCCCATTCATCTTTGGGCGATAGGTCACTGAGTTGTGATGCTTGATCTTGAACTGTTCACAAACCCTGGTTATCATTTTGTTATTCAGATTGGAGGCATTGTCAGTGATGATTCTCTCAGTTAGGTCGTAACGATAGGTGATCTATTTTTTAAAATAATTTACAGATCGTGGATCTGGTGACATTCACAGATGAAGCTGCTTCTACCCATTTGGTAAAATAGTTAATAGCCACTAAGATGAACTTGTGCCCATTTGATGCTTTAGGGTGAATTTTCCCGATTACATCCATGCCCCACATTGAGAAAGGCCAATGAGCCGTCATGACATGAAGTGGTTGTGGAGGTGTATGGATCTTGTCAGCATAGACCTGACATTTGTGACATTTATAGGCATAATTGATGCAATCACTTTCTATGGTAGACCAGTAGTACCTAAAGCGCATAATCCGCCTGGCCATGGTGAAACCGCTGGGGTGAGTTTCTCAAACCCCTTCCTGAACCTCTTCTAAAATTATTTAAGCTTCTTTGGCAGCCACACATCTTACAAGATCTCTCCATTGAGTACATATTCGGTGTCCATCTTTCTAATTGTTTTCTTATCATTCTCAGATGCATGTGGTGGATACCCTTGGGATTTTACATACTGCAAGATATCGTGATACCAGGGAAGACCATTTGCTTTATCTTCTATGTCATGACAGTGTGCCAGGGAGTCGAATGTTTGCATCTTGATTGGCGCCTACTTAGAACATGGCAGCTAAAGTGGCAAGGGCATCAGCCATCTGATTGTCCTCTTTTGGGAGATATTTGAAAGTGATTTTATCGAATTCTTTGATCAATTCAAGGACAAGCTTATGATACTCGATTAGCTTTGCATCATTTGTTTCCTATTCTCCCCTAATTTGGTAGATGACTAATGCAGAATCCCAAAAAGCTCTTAAGGTTTTGATCTTCTTTTCTATGGTTGCTCGCAATCCCAGTATGCAAGCCTCACATTCATCCATGTTATTGGTGCAAAAGAACTTTAACCAACTGGTGAAAGGGTAATAGTTTCCTTCTAGTGAAACTAGAACTACCCCAATGCCTCGCCCCAAAGCAATAGCAAGGCCATCAAAATTCATCACCCAAGACTCTATCGGGTCATCATCATTCTCCTCTGTTGAGATACACATCAGATCTTCATTAGAAAAGTTAAAATTCAATACCTCATAATCATCGTAGGCGCGACTTGCCAAGAAATCCACTATGGCACTTCCTTTTGCTGCCTTCTGACTTACATATTGGATGTCAAATTCTGAGAGTAACATCTGCTAATGAGCTAGCTTTCCTAACAAAGCTGGTGCCTCCATCATGAATTTCGAAGGATCCAACTTTAATATTAACCATGTGGTGTGATACACCATATATTGCCGGAGTCTCTTAGCTACCCATATCAAGACGCAACACAACTTCTCGACCGGAGAATATCTGGTTTCACAGTCAGTGAACTTCTTACTCAAGTAATATATTGCCTTTTCCTTTCTTCCATTTTCATCATGTTGCCCCAATACACATCCCATTGAACTTTCATAAACTATTAAGTATAGGATCAAGGGCATTCCTAGGACATGTGGCACTAGTATAAGCGGATTCGTCAGTTGTTTCTTGATTTTTTCCAAAGCTTCCTGAAATTCTTCATTCTATGTACCTAGATTACTCTTTTATAGTAGCCTTAAAACGGGACCACATTTGTCCGTCAACTGGGAGATGAAGCAGGAAATATAATTCAATCTTCCAAGGAAACCCCGAACCACTTTTTGCGTTTTAGGGGAGGAAGTTCTTGTATGGCCTTGATTTTATCTAGATCAATCTCAATTCCTCTTTCGCTCATGATAAAACCTAACAATTTCCCAAACGTAACCCCAAAAGTGCACTTGGTAGGGTTAAGCTTCAATTGGAACTTTCTTAGCCTTTGGAATAGTTTTTCCAAGTTCACAATGTGTTCTTCTTCATATCGAAAATTGGCAATCATGTCGTTTACATATACTTCTATCTCTTTATGCATCATGTCAAGGAACAAAGTTACCATAGCTCGTTGATAAATTGCCCATGCATTCTTTAGACCAAAAGGCATCACTTTATAGCAGAAAGTTCCCCATAATGTCAAAAATATAGCCTTATCCATGTCTTTTTAGAATATCTTGATCTAGTTATACCTAGAGAAACCATCCATAAAAAGAGAAGAGGGAATAACTAACTGTGTTATCTATCAGTGTATCAATGTGTGGTAACGAGAAATTGTCTTTTGGGCTTTCCCGATTGAGATCTCTGTAATTGACGTACCTTTCCATCTTTCTTCGGGACTAGAATGATATTAGCCACCCATTCTGAATACTTTACCACTTCGAGGAATCTGACATCATACTGCTTTTTCACCTCATCTTTAATCTTTAAAAGCATTTAGGGTTTCATCCTTCTGATCTTCTGTTGTATGGGCTTACATCCTGTTTTTATGGGCAACTGATGCTCTACAATATATGTGTTCAGGCCAGGCATATCTTGATACGACCAGGCAAATACATCCTTATACTCTTGAAGGAGCTCAATTAATCTTTGTCAGGTTTCAGCGGTGATGGTGGTACCGATCTTTACCTCACGTTTTTCTTCTTCAATTCTGATATTCAAAACTTCCAACTCTTCCTTATGGGGAAGAATCTGTTTCTCTTCACTTTCTATCAACCTGAGCATGTCATTAGGCAAAACGTATTCTTCTTCGTCATCGTAGTTTTCAAATTCTTCTAAACACATGGGCGATTCAAAATCAAATTTCGGGTCAGACTCGGGGTCATTTATGCCATTAATATCTAGAAAGCTGAAAAGAAAAGGGATCGAATATATACAAATGTGCTGGATAAACAAATGAATGGATGGATGGAATGATTTTATTTTTTGTTTTTGTCCTTTTGGTTGGTTTGTTTTTTGGGTTAATTTTTTTATTTGTTTATTTACAAGAGAGTGTTTTCCACACAAGGTTTATTGAAATTCATCATTTATTAATGATAATACACATCATGGTTTAACATAGGCCCTTTACAAAAAAATCCCTTATTATCCCAGGCCTAAGGCAAATGGGTTGGTTTTGGGAATTACTCTGTAAATGATTTAAATCTATAGGAATTTCTTTAGCAGTCTAATTGTTAAGCTCAGAGCAGGGCGGATCATAGACAGGTACTTGTTCCCTTCATCCTCGTCTATTATAGCGTTGATACTCAGGCCCCCTAAAATCTCATCCAAGTCACTATTTCCTTTCTCCTTTTCAACATCAAGATTCACAAAACCTTCAGATTTGAAACTCTGACTCAAAGGTGGGAATGCCATCGGTTCCCATATAACCTCTTCTCCACTCAATCTCATCTTCCTTTCTTCATGCTTTCTCTTTATCCCGACCTTCCTTTGTAGAATGCTAGGCTTGTAGCCCAATCCGAACTGATATCTTTTCTCAAGGAATAACACAGGGCACAACCTCCCTTGGAGCTCATTCCCGATATTTACCCCTCTCCCAAAGGTTTCCTTCACTTGCATCTTGGCCCAGTTAGACAACCATGGTTTAGGGAGCTTATTCCCTTCGGTAACGAACGCAACATTGATCAGCTCTAGGGTTCTGAAATGACACTCAAGTGCCTCTTCATCAATCTCAATATAAGGTGCGTCAGTGGATATTGAGGCTATGATATCTTCTTCAGCGTCAACGATTACCAGCTGACTATCAACCATGAATTTCACCTTCTAGTGCGGGGTGGAAGGGACTGCGCCTGCAGTATTGATCCAAGGGCGTCCAAGCAAACAACTATATATGGGTTTAATATACATCACCACGAAGTTGATATCAAAAGTAGAGGGTCTAATTTGTAGGGGCATTTTAATTTTGCCTAGCACATCTCTTTGGGTTCCGTCAAATGCTCACACAGTGTTCTGATATGCACTCATTGAGAACTATCTACAGGTAATTTCTTTAGGGTTTCCAAGGGTAGAACATTTAGGGCTAACCCATTATCAACAAGGACTCATGGCAACATATATCCTCTGCACCGAGTTGAGATATAGAAGGCCTTGTACGTCCTTTTCCCATCTTCTAGAATTTTTTCATCACCGAATGAGAGAAAATTGTCCGCTGCAATGTTATTGACCAACATGTCCATCTTGTCGATCGTTATTTCCTTGGGCACAAATGTCTGATTCAAGATTTGTAAAAGGGCATATCTATGGCCCTTAAAGTTCAATAGTAACGACAACATAGAGGTTCGTGCTTGAAGCTTATGAAGCTGTTCTACCACACTATACTCACTGTGTTTGAGTATCTTCAGGAACTCTTGAGATTTTGATTCCTTCACTGGCTCGTGATACATCGGGGGTCGCTCCAAAAAGAAATTATTCTCAGCTTATTTCTCTAGTTCATTGGCTGCAACCTTCTTTTTGGCTGCATCCCTATCTTCAGCTGTCTATGGTGAGTAACACCTCTAACTCCTTGTGAAGTTACCCACCTCCTTGACCGTTTCTTCTTTACGCTTTTCCTTGCACGAGGTATTTCCTAGGGTTGTCACCGTGCAAGCATAGTTCCAAGGTACTTGCTTGCTATCCTTATACGGGAAAGGGGTTGGTGCCTTTATTATTACCTTGGGGGTTGCATTCTTCGATGGTTCATTGAATTTTTCCTTGACCTTGATCACCAAGGGCTTAACTCTTATGGAATTCACTCTGTCTAGAGACTCTTCCGATGTACATATATCTGGGACCTGGTTTAAGTTTTCTTTCTTAAATAATTCCAGTTCCTTGCTATCCATCTTAGTCTGGACCAACCGCCTAAACTCTGGGCAAAACTGAATCTGATGCCCTCCTTCTCCGTGATACTTACAGTAAGCTTTACCTTCGCTTATCATACCTTGGTTCTCTGCTTTTAGTACTACAGCCTCAATCATTTTGGCCCATACCCACTTAAGGGTGTCTTGACCTCTGAGACATACTCTTTGACCAATCTATCATCATCTTCAGTCATTGCATTTACTCTAGCCTTCTGGTGGTTTGGTAAGGGATTCCCCATTTTCTTCGTTGTTTCAAATGACAACATCTCTCATTTCCGCAAATCCTTCACTTCTCTTTTGAAAGAAGTGAAATTTTTGATAGTATACCCCCTGTTTCCAACGTGATATTCACATTACGCCTTTTCATCATACCATGGTAGGTATGAGGGTGAAAAATGAGGGACATGTCGCGGTAACACCACTCGCGCTTCAACCAGCTCTGAGAATAGCTTTGTGTAGGTCATAGGGATGGGGGAGAAGTAAGGCTTTTGATTACCCTGATACTTTCTTTTATCTTTAGGTAGATTTGGGGCCACCGGATTTACGATCGATATATTGGGCTTACTGAGGACCAACCCCTTCGAGTAGCTGAGGTTGTAGAAACTTGTCATGCTGACCTCTGTATCTCTCTTCTTATATAACTATTCGTATCACCTCCATCAAGTTTCCTACTCTTGACAGCCGTCAGGATCAGTTCTCCATTCATCAGCATATCTGTAAAGCTCTTAGTCGCATGGTGTATCATCCGATCATAAAAAACATATTTCAAGGTTTCTACAAACATATAGGTAATCTCATTTTCTAGTAGTGGCGACTGAACTTGAGCGACGACATCCTGCCATCTTTGTGCATATTGACAGAAGATTTCATTGTGTTTTTGCTCCATTCCTTGCAAGATGAGCCGATTTGGGACCATATCAGTGACATACTTGTACTGCTCACTAAACTCCCTTGATAGATCTCTCCATGTTTGTATATTTTCCCAACTTAGTTGTGTGTACCAATAGGATGCAGATCCCGTTAGACTATCCTGAAAAGTGTGAATCAAGAGCTTCTCATTATCCAGATACATTGACATCCTTCGGCAGTACATGGTCAAATGTACCGTAGGGCAAGTGGTTCCATCATATTTGTCGAAATTAGGGGTTTTAAACTTTGGAGGAATCACCTAATCAGGTATGGAATGATTTGATTAGAGAAAAAAATTGTAGACTAATGTGGATTCCTTTATACATGTGTTTTATAAAAGAGAGTTAGTAACTAAATCATAGTGGACCTCTTAGATACATATTAAGTGTGATTGAAGGGTCTTTTATCATGTCACTTAAGAACATCTTAAGTAATTTTTGATGATTGATTCAATTTAATCTTATCTTACATACGATTAAATTTATTATCAGCTAGTGAACTACCAAGTTTAAATTCCTAGATCCGCCCCTGGTGGAGGGAGGAAGAAGGTGGTTCTGATGGTTGTGATGAAGGATTTCGTGCTGGTCAAGTTGAAGATGAATGAACGTGTCTCTTACTCTCTGTTGCATGGCTATTTATAAGGGATTGTACATGTGTCGATAGAGAGTTGTCGTGGAATAGGTATTGATTAGACATTCTAAGAGGTGATGGCCTAGGTCAGTTTATCATCAAGGAGGACCACGTGTGTCGCCACGTGATTTGAGAAAATGTGCTTTAACTCGCTAGGTTCTTGCGACTAATAAGCTTTCGCTAACGACCATTCGTATGTTATATTTCCAAGAAGCTGCATGTAGTTGTTCGCACGCCTGAAAGTTCACATTCTGGGAAGTTTGCATAGTGGCCGTTTGCGGGTACTAACAAGTATAAATTGAAAGATTCATTGAGTAGAATTGATGCCATCATCGGTTATGTTTTGAGTTAGCTTTTCTTAACTATTTTTTATAATAAACTTTTCTTAACTATTATTAATTGATTTTAGGTTGAATCATTAGTGCCTAGAGAAATAAGATCTGAAACTACATAATACATATACATATACATATACATATACATATACATATACATATACATATACATATACATATACATATACATATACATATACATATACATATACATATACATATACATATACATATACATATACATATACATATACATATACATATACATATACATATACATATACATAGACATATACATATACATATAGTGAAAGAAGAAAAAAAGAAAAACTCCTGCAACAAGTTAGATTGTATCCTTGACATCAGAATTAGAGATACCCAAATGAATACATATACATATACATATAGTTTGCATTGCTATGATACATGCACATACACACTTTCCTCTTTAAAATAGAAACTGAAAACATTAATTGTTGCAGGTATCATACAAAGGGTATGACATGATCATATACAACCATTTTTTTGATATATGCATGTATATATTTATTTATTTGTTTATACTTGTAATCCTATTGGATATATCTCTAAGGCTTTACTATCCATTTCAATATAACCCTCATTGACTTCTTTGGTTTCCCTTTTGTAGACATATTTGCTTGCTGCCCAAAGGAAAGCCCCCAAGTTAAGGGTTGATATGACCAAAAGGAACCCATATTAGTAATCTAGATGAGAGTTATTCAAGTTGTCTCCAATCCAGCTTTTGTTATTACCTCTGCTTGTAATTTTATACACCATTGTTACTAAAAAGCTATTCAAAAAGTTCCCAACACCGATTCCACTGGTGAAAAATGTCGTCCCCAGGCTTTGCATATCTTCCGGTGATTGGTCGTAGAAGAATCCTAGCAGTCCAATGGCATTGAACACATCAGCAATCCCCAACAGGACCTACTGAGGCAAGAGGCAGAATATGATCATGGGAACGATCTCTTTAGGCCCTGTGATTCGGTGCACTCTTATGACATGCAGCCGTCGAACCTCGACTGCATATGCAATAGCAATGGCGATGATCTGGATGACGAATCCAATGCCAAGCCTTTGAAGTGGGGTTATCCCTCTAGGGTTTTCGGTTCTTTGACTCATGAATAGCACGAAATAGCGCTCGTACAACGGAACGGAGACGAGCATGGAGAAGGTGACGAAGCTCCCTAGTGAAGCTGTTGGGATTTGAAAGCTTGAACCTATGCTTCTATCCATGGTGGTGCCTTGCTTCACAAACAATGTGTTTATTTGAGCCCATATGGTGCTAGGTATTAAAGTCACTAGCCATATCAAAAGCATCCCAAATACAAGCATGGTTCCTTCCACTTGAGTTACAGTGCAAGGTGGCCTACTTGAGTTGCTATCTTTCACTGCTGCCTTGTCCAAGAACCTAAAAATTGGAGTGTAATGGACTTTTCTTTTTCCACTGTTGATGTAATCTTGAGGCTCGTGTTCATGAAGCTGAGATGGGTTGTTAGGGAGCTGAAGTTTCCGGTTCTGAAAGGCGGCGACGGGGACTTTAATAAGGTCCCGGGCAGGGCTTTTAGTCTTCTTTACTTTGTGCCTGTACATTGGGGTCCCAAGATAGAACACAAAGAGGGAGAACACAATGCCAACCGTAGGGATCCCATAGCCAAGTCCCCAACCCAAGTTTTCTTGAATGTAAACAAGGCCAAGAGTGGCAACCAAGGCAACCAAGAAAAAGCTGAACATCCACCAATTGAAGAATGAGGCCTTGAGCTTCTTTTCATAGGGATTGAAATCATCAAACTGGTTTGCCCCAAAGGTTGATATGTTGGGCTTTGTTCCCCCTGCACCTATGGCTATGGTGTAAAGTGATGTGTAGAAGAAGACAATTTGTAGTGTTGAGGCCTTATTACAAACACCTTATTTGCAAGTTGGCTTCAGAGATTTCAATGAAACTAATGTTGTTAGCATTATCATTCCCTGTTTCTCATGTCACCCCGGTCATTCCAATACGATCATGCATTAATCAATCGAGTTAAACGCTTCCATATGGGGTGTGCATTTTGTCTGTACGGTTAACCGACCAAACCGAATTACCCAAATTAATAACTGATTTTTCTGTTTTAACCATTAACTGAATCAAAAGATTTTAACCAAACCAGAGAAAGTTTGGTTAATTTGGCCAGTTTTTGAATTAACGGAAACTTGTTATAAAACTCTAGGTAAATCACACTATTGGTCATTAAACTATGCTAAAATGATCTTTTTAGTCACTGAACTTTTATAAATTAAAAAACAATCATTATACTTATCGAACTATTGGAAAATGGTCATTGACTCATTGCACATTATAAATTATTAATGAATTTTGAAAAGTTCAATGACAATTTTATAATAATTCAATAAATTTAATGATCATTTTTGTGCTAATTTGGTAATGTTTAATGACCATTTTATAATATAACAAAAAAATTAATGATCATTTTATAAATTTTAAAAGTTTAATGACCAAAAATAAATATATGTAATATATAATATTTATTATATAATAATTTTAGTTAATTGAGCGGTTTTGAACCGAATTAACTAATAATCAATTTTTAAAAAACTCTTAACCATTAACAAATCCTATCTAAAATTAACTGAAAAAATTAGTTCGATTAGTTAATTCGGTTAAACTGAATAATGTACACCCTACGTTTCGATGTGAACATGACATATTCCATGTTCACAAGTTTTAGGATAGAAAATTGTGTACATTCATTTGTTTAACTGGCACATGCAAGTCAAATCAAGCACTTTGGCAAAAACATGTTCCCTTAAAGCACTTGAAACAATGGACTCAAGTGTAATGAATTTAAAACACTAGAACATAATAGTTCCCCAATATAGATGGCATCTTCTTTGTGGGTCTAATGAAAATAAGATATGCTTTGTGTGAGAACAAAATGCAAAGTGCTGGCCAATTTCCATGTTAAATAAGGCCACTAAATCAAAACTTAGCATTCATTGGACCCACCAGAACCATAGGAAGATGATTGGAACCCCATTTGCCTTCTGAGAGTAGGTATCTAGAAATATGGTCCAAACAATTGGTATAACCTCCTTGGTGGTTGAAGATAGTGAATATAAACCTCATCATTTGGAATATACATTTTAGATTTTGAGATTGCATTTCGAAAAGGTTTTAATCATCGTTTGTATTGTGTTTATCGTGATTGCAGATATAATAAATACTAAAAAGCAATAAATAAGAGGTTAGTTTAGAGAGAAAGATGCAGGTGATTTTACCATGACATAGATGAGAGATGAAACAGTGGAAGTCCAGAATCAACCCAGGTAGGTATCGGCGATGTATGCTCCGAGAATCGGTGTGATCCAGACCGATCCCGACCAGCTGTTCACATTTCTAACGGATGAAACAGTGTCTTCATGAAGTTGGGTGGTCAAGTAGTTCACCAAGTTTGAAGCAATTCCATAGAAAGCCATCCTTTCAAATGCTTCATATCCTGCTCATACTTAAGATTATGTATTAGACTTCAAGCATAATATATATATGTATACACTCACGCACGCCCATATATATATATCGAGGACTTAAGGGATTGCAGACATAACAATCCTATGATAATTCGAATATGAAAACATGGAGTGGTGATTGTTGAAAGAATGAGGGAAAGCTGATAATTTCTTACGAACGAGGAAAGCACAGGCTTTCCATTTCCCGGTTTTGGAGCCGAGCACGGGGCGGCCACGAAGATCGACAGGTCCGTCTTGGGTATAAACTTTGGTTTCCGTTAGATCAGAGAAACTGTGGAAGAATGATCCAAGCAGTGGAACAAGAAAAATAATTGTAAGAAGAACAGGAAGACTTGGTGAAACTTATAAACAAATGGTGTAGTGAAAGAGAAATCACTCCCTAATAATTTATAAACACATAAGCATGCACTTTATATGGACAGTACGATTAATTCATTTGATTTATGACTGCACAAAGATGTGGTACCCACGCTAATTTGACTGAAGTTTTTTTTAATAATCGTCATTGATTTATTGACCGAATAATCTAAATCGAATATTATAAAGTCTCATCTGATCAGTTGACAGTTGATGAGCGAAGGTTTTTAATTTCATCAGTACGGTGAAAAACTAATTACAAGTTTTCACTTAATCTCTAAAAATAATAAATAAAACAATATTTTATCCCATTTGTGGAATTGAAAAAGCAAAACTACTTTGATATGTGTGGAGTACATGTTCTTGTTAGGCATGATACTAAAATATGTCCGTAACATTTTATTGAATAATTATTTTAATATATTTTTTTCCACTTTCACCTCTAACATTTCATATAATTATGACTGCACAAAAATATGGTATCAATGAGTGACGTTTAGTTTATAAACATTTATTGACCGGCTAATTTAGTTCGGATATTATAAAAATTGTTATGATGAATAAAGTTTTTTAATTTTATTAGTATGGTCAAAAAGCAATCACACATTTCTTATTTAATGTTTTAAATAATAAAAAAAATAAAATAATTTTTATGTCGTTTGTGGAGTTAAAAAAAACACCCTCCAATATCGCAAATGTTCTTATTATAGTTTAAGCCCCTAGGTTTAATGGTAAAATGGCACATTTAGTCCGTCTTAAATGCCAATGATTCAATTGTCCTTTTTAGCCTTCAGTAAAATGGATTTTTTTATATATTTTTGACCCCTAGAAAATAACAATTTAACTAAAACCGTTTTAACACAATTTTCAAATGTTACACACCAATATGTTAAAGTTTATCTTTGACCCCGAAAACAAAATTTCTGATTTAATTAATATATACAAAAGTTTATCTTCAGTAAAAAAGGTGGACAATATATACAAAAGTACGTGTAAAGAGATAGAAAATGAAATACATGAAGGAATAAAGTGTAATTTTAAAAAGATAAAATTAAATGGAAGAGAAGTATTTTTGTGATGAGAGAAGTTTTATTTAATTAATATTTAAACTAAAAAAAAAACTTAAAATATCATTATACGAATAATTTTAGGAGGACCACAACTCTCACTCAAGAGTGACCCGTCCCTAACCCTCTTGAATGCTCAATTATAAATTCGACAAAATATTGAATACAATTGTAAGTTATCACTTGTCAACATAAATTTATTATGGGGTAAATTACACATATCATCACTTAAATATCTTTTCACTCCTATTTTGGTTACTCAACTTTTAAAATTTTAATTTAATAACTGAACTTTATACATTGAACATTTTCTGTCACTCTTAGATATTTTATTATTATTTTCAAAGTTTTTAATATTAGTAAATATAAAAATAATTTAAAATAAATATATAAATAATTTAAAATAAATAATAAAATAATATTTTATTATTATTTAATTTAAAAATACTTAAAATAGTCATCACCGCTTGTCGTCGTCATCGACCACCGTCGGCCTTTGAAACCGGCGGTCGTTTGACTCCAAATTTCATCGGAATACCTGTTTTGACACGCTCAGTCCGAATCCAGCGGTTGTTTCTTCGGAAAATGTCTTGAAACTAGCGAATCTCGACTTAAACGTTTTGGTTTCCTCACTTTTGATCTCCTTTTCGTGGACTTCGGACTCAGGAGGCCGAGATGATACGATCGGTGAAATTTATGACTGAACGACCATCATCTACGGCCGTCGACGGTGGCGTCCGACGAGGGCGAACAATTTGGTTATACTTTTTATTTTAAATTATTTTTATATTAATTAACAATAAAAATGCCATGTCATACTAAAATAATAATAAAATATTCGAGAGTGACAAAAACGTTCAATATATAAAATTCTGTTATTAAATTAAAAAGTTTGAAAGTTGAGTGACCAAAATAGGAGTGAGAAGATAGTTGAGTGATGATATGTGTATTTTACCCTAAAATTTATGGTTTATAGGTTAAAACCTAAATCCCTAATTGTGTTACCCTAAACCCTAACCTCTAAACTCTAAATTCTAACCCTAAATTTTGAACATAAAACTCAAATTCTAAATCCATACACTTAAACCTCTAAACCCTAAACCTTAAAACTAAGGCGCTTGTAAATACTTTCCGTATCCACCGCTAGTGCATGAGATATTTTCCTATATTTTAAAGGCATAAAGTCAAAATAGTGTTTGATTCAATGATCATTTTGGTCATTTATTATTTTGTTGAAGTAATTTAACTCTCAACGTTTCATTTTGGATCAAAATTCCCCTTCTATGGATGAAAATTGTTAGTCAACTAACGATAAATGGCTTGAAATGACGTGGTAAACCTACATGGCAGTACACGATGACATGACAATGTCATATAGACAAAGATGTTGACTTAAAATAATGCCACATAAGTCAAAAAATAACTTTATAAAATTATATAAAATATAGAATTATTTTTTACTGATGACGTGTCATTATCAAGTTATTTCAAACTGTTTATCGTTAGTTGACTAATCCGCAGCTTCGTCTCAACCCTTTGAGTTCGAATCAGACCTCAATTTTGCTAGAAAGTGCTCCGAAGTGATTTTAAAGTTTCAAACTAGATTTGTGGGTTTCGAGACATTTTTTGGTGAAACAACCACCAGATTTGAACTCATCGTGTCAAAACGAGACCATCGGTGCAAATTGGGATCAAAAGGCCGTCGATTTTGAGATCAACGGTGGTGGTGCTTTTTTATATTTTTAAATTTAATAATAATAAAATATGATTTTATAATTTATTTTAAATTATTTTATATTTAATAATATTAAAAAATTGGAAAAATATTCTAGAGTGACCAAAACAGGAGTAATCGAAAAGTTCAGTTAGTAAATTGAAAAGTTTAAAAGTTAAGTGACCAAAATATGACTGAGAAGATAGTTAAGTGATGAACGGTATATTTTACCCTTTATTATTTTGTAAAATTCATGTTAGAGAGAAAGATACATTCATTTTCCTTGTAAATGAAGAAAATTAATAAAACGATACATTTATTAAGTATTCATTTTAGATTTATCGACTGATGAATAAAAACGACTCCACAAACTCTGATTCAAATACTTGGCCTCCCTTGAAGTCGCCCCTAATCATGAGTATAAAGTTGATGGCTCTTTTCAACACCAAGAACATGCTATGATCTTAAGATTTAAAGTCATCCCCACCAAGTTTGTTTATTACAACTTGGATTTGCTTACACCCCATTTTGTTTTGTACTTGAGCTCTCTTTTGAATACAATATTCTTAGACCTAATTGCTTTTTTTTGGGTCATTTGTTTTGTATGGGTTACACATTAAAATCAACTTGAAAGCAGCACTTCGTTCATTGTTCACGTGAACAATGACCGGTAAATAAAGGTTTTTTTAACTTTAACTCATTGGTGCTAACCACCTCCAACTTCTTCTATTTATTATTATTATTTTATTAAGGGTTAGGATTCGCTTACACATGAGAGTAATTTACATTTTAAATAATTGAACTTAACATCTACTTTCATCTACATCACAAATATTTAATTTAATCAAATTACATCATTCAACTTTTATTATTTATAAATTAAGTCATATGAATCGAAATTATTAAATATTTCTAATGAAAAAACCGAAATTGACATTTTTCACATATCATCATCAAGTAATGTTTAGTTGATAATTTTAATAATATTTTTAAGAATTTTCTAAAACATTTCATTTAAATAAATCCAAAGGAAAAATAACTAAATTTCCTATAGATCATAACAAAAAATATTTAAATTACTAATTAAACATTATTTAGTGATGACATGTGAAAATATGTTGAAAAACATGTTAATTTCAGTTTTTTTTTCATTTGAATTATTTAATGGTTTAAATATAAGTGACTTAATTTATAAATAATGAAAGTTAAATGATATAATTTAATTAAATTAAAGGTTTGTAATGTAAATAAAAGTGGATATATTAAGTTTAGTGATTTAAAATGCGAATTACCCTCCATTCAAAAAAATGCAAATTACCCTACACATGACGTAAAACTTAAGACTCGTTATGAGCAAATTTCTCAGGACAATGCATTTAATTTTTCGATAAAAATCTTCTCATTTCTTTCTGTTAATCTTAATTCCCCATTTTTATTCATCCAATGATCTAAAAACATATAAAAAAAATTAATTTTACATATATCATGAATCTTACTAATTATATCAGTTTGATCCTAATTTAAAATGACAACTAGTTATGACAGTTTTGAGGTTTTTTATTGCTCAAGTTTTTTTTTACTTTTATACGTACGTGAAATATTACAACTTAGTCTGTATTGCGGTTATAAATTATATAAGTATTGTATGTGACAACTAAATTTGTACCGTAGGGACATGATCAATATTAGGAATTAAGAGGACAAAACATAAATATTAAAAAATAGAGAAATAAATTTATAATTAATAATTTTTTAAAAAATTATATAAAACAAAAGGCAAAAGAAATTTATCGTGCATGGGGCAAGAGCCCCTCTAAAGTTCCAAGTAATGTGTGTGACAACTGAATTTGTACCAGGCTTATAAATTATATTAATTTGGTCATTGTTTAGCAAAATAATTTAATTTTTATATTTATAAATTCTATAAATTTGACCCTCCACAATTACGCATTTAATGTTTGACCTATTTTATCTTAATCGACATATTTAACATCGAATTCAAATAATGTACTCTTCCCCGTTATTATCAGTAAAATTATTTCATATAAAAAGAAACTGTAAATTGGGAGAGCCAAATTCCCTGCATTTTACTATAAGCTTCCATCTTTGTTTTTAGTTTTGCTCTTACTCACTGTCTGTTATCAAAGAAGGAAAGCAAACAAGGAAATCTTCAGTAAGTTTGGTTTTCAACTTCTTCTGGGAAAACAACAACATGATTTAATCGAGTAGAGTCGGGTCGAGTTAAGAAATTTTGAGTTAGTCGAGTTTATGATTCTTATTTTACGGTTTTATCTTTATTTGAATTTTTTATAATTAGAGTCGAGTTTTCGAGTTCTTCTACAAATTTAATTGTAATTATTTATAATATTGTAATATAGATTGATTCCAATTTAAACGACTTTCTATATCCATATACGATATAGCGAACCCACACAGGGGTTGGCAATGGTCTAGCCCCCTGTGGCCCACCCCTATGGTCCATTTTATTTTTAATTTGAACCCCGTAAAATTTTAAATTATAATTTATTTTGATTATTCAAATATCATAAAATGATTCTTCTTTTGGTGGTAAGGTGTGTAAGGAAATTTAAGTTTGTTTTACTTGAAGATAGTAGATTGAATCCTATTAGGGGCAATTTTAGTCTTTCGACTTTTTACTCTTGGCCCCCTTAGTTTTCAATTCCCGACTTCGCCCTTGACGATATACATACATATTTCTTCATATTTTTATATGTGATATACATGATATATCGGGAAGAATTGAGGGGCTCAACTCAAACTTGAAAACTAATCAACTAATTACTAAAAATTTCAAGTTATTCAAATTTTCATTTTATAACTCAAAACTTATTTAAAATTTTTTGAGTCGATTCGAGTTTATAAAATTAAGAGTCAAGTCAAAACAAATCGATTTTTTCCGTGTTGAATATTAACTTTTTTCGAGTTGAACCAAATTTTTTCGCTTCAAAGAAAATGCAGATGCAGCAGCCATTGGTGATGGCAATTCACTGTATGGTTAGGACTTGGGTGATGGGAACGTGGTGTGATATTATGAATAAATTGTGGTCCTGAGATATATACGCGGAGGAGAAAAGACACTAAAATTTCGTTAAATTTTTAACCTTCGATGACTAAAATAGAAAAAGAAAACATAATGTTTTCGAAACATCTCAATCACGTGTTTAACAAAGGAAACATTATTCAACAAAGTAGGGGATTTTTGTTGCGTGTGTGTGGAATAATAACTTACAAATGAGGGCAAATGGTAATGATTGAGAGCAACAAGACGAAGGTCTATGTATGTTGGATGCCCTCTCCAGCATTCTCACAATGATAATGATCGAGAGTAAGGGTGGGTAAAACTCAACTCAACTTGAAAAAATTGGATTATTCGATTTGATTTGATCCGAATTTTTTTTTAAATAAAGTTTGTGTTATAAAATAGAAATTCGAATAACTCAAAACTTTTAGTAAATAATGGACCAGTTTTCAAGTTCGAGTAGAGTCTTTCAATTCTGCCTAACATATATATATATGTGTATTGTATATGGTTATAGAAAACCATTTAAATTGGAAGTAATTAGCATCATAACCTTATAAATATTTATAATTAAGTTTAAACAGAAACTCGACTCGATTCGATTAAAAAATCAAATAAAATTTGAGTTAAAAAACATGACTCTTCAACTTGACTAACTCAAAATATTTTAACTCGATTCAATCGATCAAATGCTCACCCCTGATTGAGAACAAGAGGCTTTATTTGATTTTTTAATTAATATTTATTTTGGATAATTATATTGTGCATTATCAATGATTTTTTTTACAAACAGTGATAAAATCATGATAGGTGTTTTTATTTGAAACACCGGCAATGGAGGAAAGAATTCCACAAGCAGTATTTAGATGTTGTCAACTGTGTATTTAAAATTCTAAAAAATAAATAACAAGACACCTAACTGTATGCTACTTGTGAAATTATTATTTTTAATTGGCAATACCAAATAATAATAAATTAAAAATATAAACAAAAATCCGCTTATGAAAAAAGAATTTTGCTATCAATACACCTAATAATAATCCATCTATTTCTTGCTGTAGCAATTCCATTGGAGAATGAACATATGGATCTGGACATGCATTTGAGAATAGGGTAAGGCTGGGACGGAATCAGAATTTGAAATTGAAATAAAACATAAATATTTAAAAGTAGAAAGTAAATTTATAAATAATTTAATATATATATATATATATAAAAGACTAAAGGTAAAAAAATAATTGGGGGATTGGGAGACGATTACCCCTTCTACGGTCCACACAGCTCCGTTACTGGATAAGGCTCTGTATATGCTGAAATTATGTTCAACAACAGCTGATTAAATTTCTCTTGTCAAAGTCCAAAAGAAAAATCATAACAAAAACTTCCTAGTTGGACTGTGCCGAACTAATAACCTAATGTTCCTTTCAAAATGGTAACGTGCTATGCTATTTTTGTCGTTTATTTTTCAGACAAACTATATAATTAATCATATGATTATTAGTATATTTGTGTTTTGATCATTAAATTATAAAAGAGCGTTTAATTTTGTTATTAACATTTTCTATCACTTTTGTTTTGGTCACCCTCTATAAAATTGTTAATGAAAATACTGATGTAAGTTTTTTAATTAGTATAATAACGCATTTGGTCATCAACACTTGCACGTTACATTAATTTGGTTTGAATCCTAAATAATTAAAGGGTAAATTACGTAAATCATCATTGAATTTTACTCTCAAATTTACTTTGGTCACTGAAGTTTCAAAGTGTTCAATTTACTCACTGAAGTTTAGACATTGAACGTTTTTTGTCACTCCAACGTCCATTTATCGACGAACAAAAAGACTTCTCTAAGATCCGAACGGTGAAAAATTTTCATCGACATGAGTGAAGTAACATATTGAGAAACTGGCTCCATCTGACGGTAGAAGAGGGAGATCGACAAGAGAGAAATTAGAAAGTTTTTAGCCAATTCGTGAACTTTGGAGCACTTTCCGGCAAAATGAAGGTCGAATTCAGACTCATGGGGACAACACAAAGTAGTTGGTGAAATTTGGGACCGAATAACCACCATCTATGACCGGTTGGGGTTTAAGGGTGATAAAAAAAATGTTTAACGTTTAAACTTTAGTGATCAAAAACATTCAATGTCTAAACTTCAGTGAGTAAATTGAACATTTTGAAACTTTTGTGACCAAAATAGGTTTGAGAGTAAAGTTCAATGGTGATTTACATAATTTACTCATGATTAAATAAATTTAATCATCCATATTTATAAATGTTGAAGTAATATTTTGATATAACAAATTAAAAAGAAAAATGTTTTAGACTTAATCGAATATGTTAAATCTTTCAAAAATAATTTAAAGTCCAAACAAACTTAAAAAATTGTTTCAAATGATTTCCATCTTAGCCTATCTTTTTCTAAACAAGTATGATCCGCTTTTGCACTAAAAATTCTGTTTTCCAGACTTCAAGGCAAAAAGGATCGATCCCCTTGGTAAAGGGATCAATCCCTTGGTTGACAGTTTCATCGTATTTTTCACTTCCAACCTTCTAGTGCAAAAGGATCGATCCCTTGGTTTATGGGATCGATCCCTTAGTTTCAACGGTCATATTTTTATGAAAAAGGATCGGTCCCCTTGGTAAAGGGATCGATCCCTCGTGCTATAAATGCTAAAGTTTTTGGTAGGTAAAGGCTTTATGACATCCCAAACGGCTAGTATTGATAGAGAAGATATAAAATCAAGGTCAAAGCATCTCAGCAACAACAAGAAAGCCTATCCAAACATTCAAGTCATCAACAACTCAAATTGTGCTCAAATTTCCATCTTTCTTGTAAACACTAGTGTTGTTCTTCATTGTTATTTATTTCCTAGTGTCTCTTTGGGTGTGTGAGGGTGCTTACATTGTGCAAACACCTATCTTGTGAGGATTTTCTAGTTTGCTTCTTTGTACTAAAATTTTGGGAAAGGATTCAATAGACTTTGGGGTATAAGTCTATTAAATTGTGTAAGGTTACTCCTTATCCTTAAAGGAAAGACAAATTAGTGAATTTGTGGAAAATCCTTAGTGTGGTCACTAAGGTAGTGGATGTAGACTCCATTGAGGGAGTTGAACCACTCTAAATCACCTTGCAATTTCCTACCTTTGCAATTAGTGACCACCAATCTTTAAAAATCTAATTCACCCCCTCTTAGATATATTTGATCGATTGCTACACTCTTCAATTGGTATCAGAGCTTGGCTCATTGGAAGGTCTTACAACCTCTTGAGAAGATCCAAGAAGTGTGCAATTATCCACAAGGTCATTCATGGCTTCCTCTTCCACTATTGAAGCTTGGGGCGATTCACAACCCACCAACAAACCTCCCTTCTTCAATGGAGTCAACTATGCTTATTGGAAGAACCGAATGAAGTTATTTATTCAAGCTTTTGATCTTGAAGCTTGGAAGATCACCATGACCGGTTACACCGCTCCAACTAGTGACACGAAATCTTGGAGGAATGATGAGAACAAGAAATTATCTACAAATGCCAAGGCCATGCACATCCTCTTTTGTGCACTTGGTCCCAGTGAATATGGAAGGGTCTCATCTTGTGCACTTTCCAAATCTAATAAGGAGCTTGAAAGTATAGTTGAGAAAATGCAAGTCAAAATAAAAGAATTTGAAAAAAAAAATCAAGACTTGCACAACTTACTTTCAAGGGTCCATGATGATCATCAAAAGGAACTTGATGATCTTAAAGCTTCTTTTAACAAAGTTGGAACAAAAGGTTTTGAGAAAGGTGAAAATTCAAGACTCAACTATGTTAGAATGAACTTTAATGGTTATAGATATGATGGTCCCCAAAGGTCATATAATAAAAATGTAATTAAAAGTATTTGGGTTCCTAAGGGACTCATTGCTAACAAGGAATATGATCTTTTGTCAAAATGGATACCAAAAGGGGCTAGAATTTTAGGAACTAACTCACATGGACCCAAAAGAATTTGGGTACCAAAACATGCATAGTTCCCTTTTGTAGGTGTGTTGGAGCCATGATGAGCCAAGTGAAGAAATTGAAAAGCTCTAGACACACTAAAAGGAATGACACTTGAAGAGGGTGTGGTCTAATCAACCTATCTTGGTTCAAGTGGTAACTTTTTTTCTTCAATGTTACTTAATCATGTTGTTTTATGTGTTTTTATATCTTGATAAGCATGGTCGAATGACTCTATATAGTGCTTTAATGCTTATAGTAAGGGGGTCAATAATGCATGAGTAGCATATTTATGGCCTAATATGCTTATATCTATGTTTTGGCCTTAAATTTGTAATATTTGATTGATTATGCGATATCATGTTCTCTATGCTTCATTTGTTTTTGCATGGTGAATTTTTTAGAATATGATGTTTTTGTCGTAGCAAATCTGTAAAAAAAAATACTTGCTTAGAACCTATAGAGCCTTTGAGTGTATGTAACTTGAAATGAACTTCATTGTGTGCAATTATAAGACTAAAAATTTATATATGGTGTTAATTGCATATCTTGTTATTTCAAGTTGACATTTATGTCCTTAAATAATTTCTAAGGCATTAAAACTCATTTCATATCATTAATACGCCTTAGGATGCCTCAATTAGAGTTTGAATTCCATCATTTTTTATCCTTGTACTTAGAATACACTTTTCCAAAAAAATGATCATTCCTCCAATAAAAGGGACCGATCCATTCCTTGGCAGTAAGCCCCCTTCTTCAATCCTTAGTTTTTTACACTAAAAGGATCGATCTCCTACACCCAAGGGATTGATACCTTTAGGCATGAAGGTTGGGCATTTTATTTTAAGTGCCAAAACAGCGCTATTTTCTTAAAAAACCCTTGATTGTCCAAAACACTCTAAACCGACCCCTTTTCGAAAAATCTCTTAAAATCCTCCATCCCAATCGTCTTTCAACACTAATTTCTTAGGGTTTTCTTCTCCAAATCGGATTTGGCTCTTGTTCTTGAGTTGTGGTTTTTCAAAAATCATCTTTTGGGTAAGTTTAATAAACCTAACTTTTTCCATTCGAAATTTATTTGAAAATTTGAGTTTATTGGTTGAATTAGGTGATGTTAGAGAACTTAGTTTGTGGAAAATCATTGATTTTTTGTTGCAGGAGGTTTATCCCTTTGTTCAAAATCTATCAAAACCCTTATTTTTCTCTACACCCACAAGGTGTTTGATAAAAAGCCTCAACCAAATTTTCACCTATACCTATTTCGGCCAAACCTTATTTTCAAGCTATTCTTGTCTTTTTAATTCATCAAAAACTCTCTTTTATCTTCCCTTAAATACTTTTTTTACATTCTTCTCTTAATCAAAATCCTTTTTAATTTGAAAATGTCAAAAAGAAAGACAATGGCTTCTAAGGGGAAGGGGTTGTTATCTAACCCTCCTCCATCTTCAAATTCTTTAGAATCTTGTTTTAGAAGCTCTAAGGAAAGTGATCGTTTTCGAAATCTTTTTGCATCTACACCGGTTAAGGAAACTCGCTCCATTGATTTTGATTTCCTAACCAAACTTGGTTTTGCTTACTTGAAAAGATTTGCGGAATTTAAATGGATGGATTTTTTAAAATTCAAGGGGACAACTTTTCCTACTCTTGTTCGAGTATTTTATTCTAATACCATCGTGTCTTCTTCAAAACAACTGGATGGCACCATTGTTCGAACAATTAAATCCTATGTTTTGGGTAAACATATCTCTCTCAACGCGGATTTTATTGCAAATGCTTTTAGTCTTTTCGATGGGGGTATTGAAACTGATAAAGGATCGTATCCTTCTAATTATCGTGTCAAGAACAATAAAGTCATTTTCCTTCCGCTTCATGATCGTCTCTTGCACCTTATTCTCACTCATGTGATTCGTCCTCGTAGGACGAAGTATTCATTGGTTCGAGAGTCTGATTATTGGTGGCTTCATTGCATTCGTAATAGAACTCTTCTTTATCGTGTCGCCTTCATCTTCGAAGATATGGTAAAGATCATCAAGGCTAAGAAAGTTAAAACCTTAGTCTATGGTATGTATCTTAGCCATATTTTTGTTCTACCTGACATTGATACATCTTTTGAGCTCGGCATCGATCCTCTCACAGACAATATTATTGGTCGTTATTCTATGGATCGATTGGGATACAAAGAAGAACCCGAATTCTCTATAAATTGGGTGAAAAAGAAAGGCAAAGTTCCTAAAACTGAACACCATGAAGAAGGAGATGAAGATCATGAAGATGAACACATGGATGACGTTCCTGGAGCTTCCACCGGTGCTAGTTCTCATGACATGTCTTTGAGGGAGCTTCACGAGTCTCCCATTCGTCACGTGGACTCATCCATCGGATCTCTTAGGTCTCACATGGATTCTAGGCTCGATTCTCTTGAGGCACGTCAGGCTTCTTTGGGAGATGTTTTTAGCGCTCTTCAGCGCAGGCTTGATGGTTATCCATTCCCACCTCCATCTTAGATGCATGCATATATAGGCATCATATTACATTAGGCTTTGGTTGACTTTGCTACATTTTATTATTATGACTCTTTGTTGGATAATGCTTATGTTGCTACTTTATTTGGGTACTCAGGGATGTTTTATGGATTTTAATTTAAGTACCTATGGATATTCATGCTTTATTTTGTTATCTATATTGTTGTTATCTATATTATTAATTCTAGCCTTTATTTTGTTAATTCTCCTTTGTTATTATGTGCTAACAAATTTCTTGAATTATTTTTTATATAACAAAAATGGGGAGAAAAAATGAGTTTTAGAAAAATTGGAGCTTATTAAAACAAGTTTTCAAAACCATTCCTCAACGCAAAAATTATTTTTTCTTAGGGGGAGTATTTGTCAAAAACAATTTTTTGAAAGAGTTTTGTTATATCAAATAGGGGGAGATTGTTGAACTAATATTTTGATATAACAAATTAAAAGAAAAATGTTTTTGGACTTAATCGAATATATTAAATCTTTCAAAAATAATTCAAAGTCCAAACAAACTTGAAAAATTGTTTCAAATGATTTTCATCTTAGCTGATCTTTTTCTAAACAAGTATGATCCGTTTTGCACTAAAATTTATGTTTTCCATACTTGAAGGCAAAAAGGATCGATCCCCTTGGTAAAAGGATTGATTCCTTGGTTGACAGTTTCATTGCATTTTTTCACTTCTAGCCTTCTAGTGCAAAAGGATCGATCCCTTGGTTTATGGGATCGATCCCTTAGTTTCAATGGTCATATTGTTATGAAAAAAGGATCGATCTCTCGTGCTATAAATGCTGAAATTTTTTGTAGCTAAAGGCTTTATGACATCCCAAACGGCTAGTATTGATAGAGAAGATATAAAATCAAGGTCAAAGCATCTCAACAACAACAAGAAAACCTATCCAAACATTCAAGTCATCAACAACTCAAATTGTGTTCAAATTCCATCTTTCTTGTAAACACTAGTGTTGTTCTTCATTGTTATTTATTTCCTAGTGTCTCTTTAGGTGTGTGAGAGTGCTTACATTGTGCAAACACCTATCTTGTGAGGATTTTCTAGTTTGCTTCTTTGTACTAAAATTTTAGGAAAATGTTCAATAGACTTTAGGGTATAAGTCTATTGAATTGTGTAAGGTTACTCTTTATCCTTAAAGGAAAGACAAATTAGTAAAATTTGTGGAAAATCCTTAGTGTGGTCTAGTGGATGTAGACTCCATTGAGGGAGTTAAACCACTCTAAATCACCTTGCAATTTCCTACCTTTGCAATTAGTGTCCACCAATCTTTAAGAATCCAATTCACCCCTCTTGGATATATTCAATCGATTACTACACTCTTCAATAAATTCTACCAATTTAGTCCTCAAACATGTCATCATCTCCTGTTAGCCCCTATCAACTCAAGCACTATCAATCATCATCATCGTACCCGCACATCTTAATTTCATCGATAACCCATTACCCCCAACCTTGGGTAATTCTGAAAAAACTGAACTCAATACCCAAAATCATCAAAGCAAATAAAAAGATAAATTAAAGCCTGTCTTTTTCTTTTAAAAACTTTGAGAAAATAAAATAACCAGCTTGGGGTTAATTTACCTAACGAGGCTTTCGAATTGAACCATTTCCTTCTTTATTTTCACATAATTATCCAAAGTTGGGATGATGGACTATTGATGAATTGAACATGTGTGGGTATGGTGATGAGGGATGGTACTCGGTTTGATGACGATGATGATAAAATTCATGAATTAGAAGGTTAAATTTATTGAATTATTTAGAATTATAATTAAATTGACAAAACATGTAAGTATTAAAGACTAAATATATTATTATACCAATTTAAAATATCATTTCATCATTTCCGTTATCGATTTAGTGGTGGATGACCATAACAAAAATGATTGAAAACGTTACCGATGACATTGAAAGTTTTCGTAATTTATTGACAAAAAAAACACAATCATTTTTTAATATATTATTTATCAATATCTTCAACATATATAAATATATGACTGTTCATGAGAAAGAACTCGAACCAGGATGGGATTGAATATAAATAGTAATGAAATGTGATATCAAGGTTTAATTGTTGACGTATCAATTTTAAATTTTAAAAGTAGGTGTCATAATCTAACTGGTCTAGTTTTAAAATCTACAAATACTTTAAAAGTATTTAAACTAACAGAATAAAACGTATTCCGCCAAATTAGGGTCAAGGCCCAATTTGTCTAGTTTAAGAGACATCAGGGATCAAAGAAGTAATTGAACCAAAAAAATTGGGATCAAGATTCAATTGGCCTAATATCATGACTATTAGGGACTTAAAATGCAATTGAATCCAGAAAAACTCAGAGAGGGCTAGTCCCCTCCCACGCTCGAGCTAATTTTGTACATGACTAGAATTATCCGATAAGATTTATATTTAAGATTTAGAACATATAACGAGTTAGAGATTCAAGCAAATAATATGACTAATGATGCATAAAGAGATAAGCATTTTTAAAGGGAAAACTTGGGAATCTTGACCTTATAAGGTAAACATGAAAGTGAAATTGAAAATTGTAAGCATTAGGTCAATTATAGTCACAGTGAAGGCATTAGGGATCCTTGGATTGGATAGCTCAAATGTCGTCCTCATAGCTAAATAGATATGGTTTTACTAGAAACTATCAACAAAGAACACCTACCCTATGCTAGAATTAAATGATTAATGTTGAATAGAAGTATGCATTTTACGCGGGTATAATGAATTTTGCTTCCTTAAAACTTGTTCTCGTATATTGCGACATGAGATCATACTCTCATATTATATGTGAGTGTAATAGACACGTAACATGTATGACTATAAGCTTTTGATGATGGTATAGATTCCAAAATCTCACCCTCACAGGTTCATACACAAGAATGGTTCATTGATGCTTGAAGGCCATTAAGGCTTCAATTAGAGGGCAATGGGAAGTCATTCACACTAGACAACCCAATGAAGTTTGTCACTCAGATATAGTAGTACCAAAAGATAAAAAAGAAAGTTTAAAGCAAAAAATCTATTAAAAATATAATGATTATAATCGACAACTAGTTAGATTAATGAGATAAGGTGTCAGATTTTTTAAACAAGATTAAGGGTTTGAATCCTCACGTTGTGAATGGAGCAACTGGGTTGGGAGCAGTGGGCGGAGCCACATATAATTTAGGGGGTCAATTGACCCCACTTGATTTGTTGTGGTATGAGATTTTCAAAGAGTTAAATAGGGTTTTCAAGGAGTTAGTATAAAAAAATTTCATGTAAATATTAAAATTGACCCCGCTTGATTTGTTTGGGTACGAGGTCAACAATATTTATATTGTAGTGTTATAGGATTCCTCATAATAAGTCTTTACAGTATTCAATCCAGACTAATCAACCAATGAGTTAATATCGGTGTTTATACCAAAAAAATATTTACAATTATTATTATATTTTCATTATTATTTACAATAATTTCACAAACACTATTAAGACGATATCAAGTACATTGTTTAGTTACTCAAAATGCAACAAAAAAAATGACAATATAACGTTTTATACTTGTTCAAACTCGATTCGGCCTATCTTAAAATATGAACCTTAAAATTTTGTCTAAATTTATTCATATCCATGCTATTATTAATTTTATATTTAATAATTTTGCATGTTTATATTTTATTAACTTTTTACTTCTAAAAACACGAACAAATTAACATATTTATAAAAAAATGATATTGTAGTATTATATATTGGGTAAAACTTTGATACACAGGCTGTGTAAAACTAATTTTATACAAGCCTGTAATTTTACCTTATAAAACATAAAATTTAAATTTGTAACCCTAATACCCTAAACCCTAAATTCTAAAAACTAACCTTAAATTCTAAACCCTATAACTTAAACCCCTAAACTTTTAACCCTAAACTAAACATCTAATCCCTAAATTTGAAAAGTAAGTATAAACGTTTGTTTACACGGATTGTATATCAAACTTTTTCTCATATATATTATTATAAATTTTATTTTTATGCGAATAAATCGTATAACATAACATAATATGTTATATAATGTTACGAAATTAGAAAAGCATAAGATTAAACTCAAATCTTGAATATTAGAATCAAGTCTAAATTCCAATCTATATTCCAAATGAGCCAACATATATTTTTTTACTCGTGTCTTTTTTAAGAGGTATCCATGTGCTATGCCAATCTAGGCCCAGGCCTAGCACAACTTGCAAATTTTATACATTTATCAATTTAAAAATATACAAATATTTAAAAGGAAAATAATTTATGCAATGGTATGGTGATAAAAATTTACTTTTCAGAAGCGCCTAATTTTTAAAATTCAAAGGTTAATGTTAAGAATTTTTATGTTTGTAATTAGATTTTAAGATTTGAAAATAAATTTTATAGTTTAAAGTTTAAAAATTATAATTTAATATTTAAAATTATAAAAAATGATATGTAATAGCTTTAGATGTCCACTTATAAATAATACATCAAATAATTACCATATTTAATATGTATGTATATAATTTTATATAGACAATTACTTGGTGTATCGTTTGCGAAAAAAAAGTTTTCCACAAACAATAGTCAAATTACGGCACATATCCTTATAATAAAATTAAGAATTAAAAAAATAAAAGAATTTGACATTCTCACCATTTTAGTTTCATTTGTGGAAATAAAATTCTACTACTAGTGCACCCGATAATAATTCATTTTCTATTAATATTACATATTCAACTTTAATTAAAATATTTATTTTAAATATTTAAAATATATTCGGGTCGAGTCAGACTAATCAATAGGATAAAAAAATATGATCCATACATAAGTCTACTCATTTTGCAAGCCTAATATTTTTATCAAATGAAAAAACTTTATGCACCAGCTGTATAAATTTTAATTTACACAAGCTTTTTAGTTTTAGGGATTTCGTTTAGAGGCTTAGGATTTATGATTGAGAATTTAAGGTTAGGGCTTAGAATTTAAGGTATATGATTTAAAGTTTAGGGTTTAGTTTTTTAGTTGCCATTCCAGTTTCTAAGGCTTCGCCCTAACTAATTCAGACCGACCCGCGTCTCACACCTGGCTTTGGTGGGTGAATCTCTCAGAGGGAATTTTTTACATACATAATGCCTCGAACTCGAGACCTGCTTAACTGATATCAAATTGCTTACCACTTAGACCAACCTCTAGTGGTAAGGTTCAGTTTTTTAGGATTGAAAGTTAAAATTTTTGCATTTGAATTTTATATTGTAAATATATATGTAAACATGTGTAAAATAAATTTTGCAAAAAAACTATGTATAAAAATTTTATCCGGTATCTTTGCAAGCTATGAGTTACCATGGTTTTGAGTCATTGTCAAAGTTTATTACTTTTTTTGACAATAGTTTTAACTTATTACTTCAAACATATATGGTATTAATAGCCGCCTTGCCTACTATCCATATTCCTGCAATCAGTTTTGGAGTAGAAATAAATATATTAAATATTTCAATTATCCAAAACAAGAAAAGAACAGATTCCAACCCTGTTTTTCTAAGTCACAATAATTAATTAATAATATCAGGGAAAAAACAGTAAATATGTTCAAAAATGGGTCCAATGGCATCATTTTCCCACAGTAAACTACAAAGATTCCTTTGCCAGATTTGAAGGCCAAATTATTTAGACAATGATGGAAAAGACTTTTGCCTTTGCCTTGTACTCGACAATTTCAAGAATATTATTACTACCCACAATGATTTCTTACCTAAAGTGCATGGTTTTTAGTACATTTAAGCACATATAGTAAGGCTTAATTGACAAAGATGGGTCGAGAGAATAACAAGCCGTCATTTGGGAAGAAAAAGACAAATATAAGTGCTCTCAACGGCATGAACATGGGTTGAAATAGCAAATGATTAAATCCCAAGGACTATAAGTATAAGGACTAATTTTAAATGTGCAAAGAGTATAAGAACATGGAGCATAATTGAACCGTTTTAACTATTACTCATATTGTTCCTTAAGTGTCCAAGTTCGAGTTTAATCATGCGTAAATTCATGTGTGGGCTCTCAGTCCAGACTCCAAAGGTTTAAGTTTCACTGTGTGTTATAGTTCAGGTTCAAATGTATTATGGTTATTAATTCGTTCATTTGTGTATTGTAATCGTTGATTATGATCGTGATTATACATATATATTAATTGTCATTGTAATTTTATTTGTGTTTTGCATTGATTGATTATAACTGTAATTATATAATTGTTGGTTGAAGTCTATCAGAAGTCAATATATTATATCGAAATGTTTATTTTAGTTTTTCTACTATAAAAAAGACATTTTAGTCCATGTACTAAATCTTGAAGTTCATTTTAATCCTTTTATAATATGTGTAGATTGTTATTGTAGGTTTGTTTGTGTTTTGCATTGATTGATTATGATTGTACTCGTATAAATGTTTGTTAAAGTCTATTAGAAAGCTATTGTATTATATCGAAAAGTTCATTTTAGTTTCTCCACTATAAGAAGGAATATTTGTAGTCTATACACAATATTTGAGAGTTCATTTTAGTTACTCTATTATAACACGAGACATTTCAGTCATTGTATGATTGAAGAGTTAATATATCGATCTAAAATGTTAACATTATAGTTAATTGACTTAAATATTTTGACTTAAACAATGCTTAAGTCCTTTCAACAAATTTGAAATTGAGCAAATTAATACCTCTTAAAAAAATGAGAGAAATTTATTCAAAATACATTTTGAAAGTGTGTAAATAAGAGTGATTTAGAATGGTATTAACATTTTTTATTAGTACATGACACATGTCTAATTGTGATTTGATAGTTTTTAAAAACTAAAAATTTTATAATATTTTTCATAATTTTGAAAATTTTAATGAAATTTTAAATGTTGTTAATGATTTTTATTATCTTTTTCAATTAAACCCTCTCTCTCATTCTAAATTTAAAAATTATAAGAAAAATCAATATATATTTTTTCAATTAAACATTTTAAATTATTCTTTTATATTTTGATTTGTAAGTGTAATTATTGTAAGGGATGACAACAAAGTTTGAAGTTAAAATATAAATTAATTTTGCAGTTAAATTTCATAAGTACTTATAAATTTTATGTAAAAATCACACACAAAAATATTTTGAAAGAGAGTAATTTTCTCGAGATCAAAATTGAGAGAGACAAACAATATTTAAATCAAAATATTTAAATCAACTAATACTAACTTTAGCATTTTGGACTAAAATATTAACTTTTCAAACTTACAGAAACTAAAATGTTTCTTTCTATTGCAAAAGAATTAAAATGAACTTCCAGGTACAATATATGAATTAAAGTACTCCTTTTTATTGTAATTTTAAATATAATACAGACTTTAACCTACAGATATCGTATCATTGTAATTTTAATTGTAACATCAAAACTATTACCCGCATCAAATTCAATAAAAATTTAAATTGAATACTATCGGATAATTCATATATTCATATCATTTTCTTTGTTTTTTGTTGCCTTCCCGGTTTTTCAATATTTTTCTCTAACTATTCGGGACCGATTCATGTCGCCCACCTAATTTTGATGGGTGAATCTTTCAGCAGAGATTTTCTACATACACAAGGCCTCGAAGTTGATACATGCTTAAGTAATATCAAGTTGCTTACCATTTGCACTGACCTGTTTATATTTTCTTTGTCTTTTCGTGTCAAACTATGTAATATGTCAAAATACTAAACATGTATTTGCCAAATGTATCAAATATTATAAAATAATCATTTTTTAGGATGGAAATGATGTTTAGGAACAATGTAAAAAGAAAAATTATCATTTTAATGAGCTTGCTAAACATAGATTGTAAGAAACATCAAGGATTAACTGTAATAGAATTAGCAGTGTGAAAATTTCAGACTTTTAACCACTATTGTGTACGAAACTACGTATAATTTCTCACCTTTTCGTTAAACCAAATTTCTAATTATATGAATAAGTTGAGCTAATATGAAGCTTAAAAGGGTACTATAAATTCCACTCTGTGTAGTTTTCCGAACCCAAAACCACCATTTTTCTTCAAGATTTCATAAGAATTGAATTCCCATGGCTAAAGCTTGTTCCTTGTTACTTCTACTTGTCTTCGTTGTCTCTGGTGCATCTGTTGTTGGCAGCCGTGGAAGCAAACTCTCTCCGAATCACTACAAATCTACTTGTCCTGAAGCGCTCTCGATCGTCGAAGCTCATGTCGGAGCCGTTTTAAAGCAGGAACCACGCATGGGGGCATCTTTGCTCCGATTGCATTTCCATGATTGCTTTGTTAATGTGAGCATTGTTGTTTTGTTCCATAATGTTGTGTTTTTTGATGTCTTGGGTTCTGTCTTGAAGCTGTTTGATGTTTGGAAAATGTGGCAGGGGTGCGACGGATCGATATTGTTGGACGATAATTCGGTGTTTACCGGCGAGAAAACTGCAGCTCCGAACAATAACTCGGCTAGGGGATACGATGTGGTCGATGACATTAAAGTTAAACTTGAGAAAGCTTGCCCCGGAGTCGTTTCCTGTGCTGATATTCTCGCCATTGCAGCTCGTGACTCGACCGTCGTGGTAAGTCCGCATTTAAGTAGACGTTATAGCCGGTTTTTCATAGGCTGTCGATGTTTACCGTTATCGACCGCAATGTGACTGAAAAAATGTCTATGACCACAATTTGCAGTTAGGGGGTCCATCATGGAAGGTTAAACTAGGGAGAAGGGATTCTACCACTGCTAGCAAAAATGCTGCAAGAAAGCTCATTCCTGCACCCAATCTCAACGTAAGTGCTCTCGTATTCAGCTTTCGTGCTCAAGGACTCTCGTCGAAAGACTTGGTGGCACTTTCAGGTAAACTCTAACTCGGAAAAGTTGATCATTTTAAGCTACGTTACTCGGACTCTGGTACGTGCATGTTTTTTCTAAACTTTTTCATGTACGTTGAGGCCTGAGGGTCATGTATCTCAATACCCGTCCAAATACGAGAGTACATTTAAGAATGCTGTATGCAGGTGCACATACAATTGGCCTGGCAAGGTGCACATCGTTTCGAGCACGCGCCTACGACGACTCCAACATAGACCCCTCATTTTCCAAGTCCCTGCAACGCAGATGCTCCAGAACAGGGAAAGATAATGTTCACCGATCCCTCGACTTACGGACACCGACTACTTTCGACAATTTCTACTTTCGAAACTTGCTGAAGAAGAAAGGTCTCCTCCATTCTGATCAAGAGCTTTTCAACGGCGGTTCAACGGATTCCTTGGTCAAAAAGTATGCTGCAGATTCTTCAAGGTTTTTCAAACAGTTCTCCGAATCTATGATCAAGATGGGGAACATCAAGCCTCTCACTGGAAATTCTGGGGAAATTAGGATCAATTGCAGGAAAGTCAATTGAAAAACACCAGCTGAGACAACAGAATGTAATAAAAAAAACTGCAAATCATGGTGTTTGTAAGAGGATTATAGGCTGTAGCTACCATTTTCATTACCATTATCCGTCTTGTTTCAGAAGTTTAACAATAGCTTTAGGTTCTTTGGCATCACTGCTGTGGGACATTGGTAAACTAATAGAAAAATGCTACTTTTATCAGAATCAGTGAAAATTGACAATATGTTCATGACATTGGATTACGATCGAATTCGTTACGTATACGGTTACGATAAACGGAATCTCAGGTCTGAATTAGATTTTGTTTATCAGTGTAAGAAAAACCTTGCTCAAGCGTTCATCAGAAGATCTTGCAAGAAATAAACATGGCAACAAACTAAAGCCAACCTATAAAAGTTACTTGGCAACCTACGTTACCTTTGTTTAAACCTTCCACGTTAACAATTTCTTGGTGATAATCAATCAAATTCACGCAATTACACAGTATAAAAAGGGTATCACTTTGTTTCCAATATGATCGGCAACGATTTACACTCTTTATTCGAATCATTCGATTCAACAAAGTGTTCTCATGGTTTGTTTTCATTCACTGTTTCTTATCTTGATTGCTGTTGTTTGTTCATTTCAAGCCAATGGCCAACTCTCCCCTGATTGTTACTCGTCAACTTGTCCGCAAGCTTTGTCTATCGTTAAGGCCGAAGTTGCCACCGCTATAAAGAACGAAACGCGCATCGGAGCTTCGTTACTGAGGTTACATTTTCACGACTGTTTCGTTAACGTGAGCGCTCTTCGTTTTTCTGAGCAACATAGTGTTCAATGTTTTTGTTGATTTAAGCTTAAGAGAATTCTTGTGGTGAATAGGGATGTGAACGATAACTCGACGTTCATAGGTGAGAAAACCGCGGCTCCGAACAATAACTCGGCAAGAGGGTTCAATGCCATCGACGACATCAAAGCTCAACTGGAGAAAGAATGTCCTAGAGTTGTATCCTATGCTGACATTCTAGCCATTGCAGCTCGTGATTCGGTTGTTCAGGTTAGTACACTACGTTCTTCCGATGCTCTTCGTTTTCGATTTGCTGAGGGGACATTGATCCCACATCAACTAGCAAGGTTTTTACTTCCGATTGCATTAACTGTTATTGACTGATAATATTTGTCGAGTTTGCAGTTAGGCGGTCCGTCGTGGAACGTAAGATTGGGAAGAAGGGATTCGACCACCGCCAGCAGAAGTGCGGCGAACGCCAGCATTCCGCAACCAACCTTTAATCTAAGTGCTCTTATTTCAAGCTTCTCAGCTCAAGGTCTCACAGTAAAAGACCTTGTAATACTTTCCGGTAATCTGAATGTCTCAACAAAACCTGATATTTCACCACGGTCACCATTTAAATCCCTGATTATCCTTCAAACAAGTACATCTTGACATCGACTTACCATGGTTCGATTTTGGATTCGCAGGTTCGCACACCATTGGCCTTGCCCGGTGCACATCATTCCGGTCACACATTTACAACGACTCAGACATAGACCCCTCCTTCGCCAACCCATTGCAACAGGCTTGTCCAAGAAGCGGAAACGACAACGTGCTCGCACCTCTCGACCGTCAAACCCCGACCCGTTTCGATAATCTATATTACGAAAACTTGTTGGACAAGAAGGGTTTGCTGCATTCGGATCAAGAACTCTTCAATGGGAATTCTTCAACTGATGATTTGGTTAAAAGATATGCAGCCAACACTGAACTATTTTTCAAGGAATTTGCCAAGTCGATGATCAAGATGGGAAACATTAAACCTCTATCAGGAAATGCTGGAGAAATCAGAATCAATTGTCGGAAAGCAAACTGAAGAACATGTTTTTCATTCTTGCAAGAAAGTATAAAAACCAGTTTGAAGGACTCTGCCTGTTGTTCTTTAAAAATGTTTGAGATGACTGATTGAGCTGTTTGCACAATTTGAAATTGCCTATGTTTTACACTTAACATGTTTGTATGTTGAATAAATTTGTATGTTCAATAACTTGCTAGTTCGAGTATTCGAATACCTAGACTCAAATAACTAATGAACATATCAAGTGCGAAGTTGACATGAGAATTGAATTTATTGATAGTGAAGTTGATCGAATCTAATCAAATATATTCAAGTAATTCAATCTTTTATCTCAAATAAAATACGAATCCTAAATTCAGCCAAATTTGAGCTTAACTTGATTACATCCCCAAATAAGATTAACCCATAAATCTCTCAGTTTAGAAATATGTAAAAATTCTATACATAAGAAAAAAGGGTAAACTACTTTCAAAGTCATTTAACTATGGCTTTAGTAATAAATATTTTAATTATCTTCTAAAAGTTACAAACTAGTTACTTGGTTATAAAAATGTTACAAACGAGTCACTCGACTAAAAGAATATTACAAACAGGTCACTCAATTAACATATTGTTACAAACATGTCACTTTTCTTCTAATGCGGCATGATATAATAACATTTTTAATCCCAAAACTTATACAATAGATCAACTTGATCCTATTTCAAAACAGTGGTTTAGCTCACGGTTGACATCCTTCTCTCTTTCCTAAGTTGTGAGTTCAATACCCATTAAGAGCTAATTTCCCTCCCCATCTCACAGGGTAAGAACTGTTCAAAATAAATAAATTAATTAAAGTCTTAATATTTTTTAAAAAAACTATCATTTTAATCTTTACCCTTCTCCTTAATTGTTTGGTAAATGCTATACTACTTTTTTTGTTACTTTCCTATTATAATAACAGTTTAACAATAATTTATTTCTACTTTATAATAAAATGCAATTATTGAACTACTGATTTGATCTGATGGACTCATTTGCTTTGACAACATCATAAAAAAAGATTAAATTGATGAATTTTTTAATATAAAATGTTAAATTTATTGAATTGTTATGAATTAGAAAAATTAATAGAATGTATAAGTTTTGAAATTAAAAAAGTTATTATACCAAAGAAAAATAATATGTTTGTAACAATATGTTAATTGTGTGACATGTTTATAACTTTTAAAAGAAAAGTAACTTGTTTGTTATAAAACCTATAATTAAATAACTTTCAATATTGGCTTCCCTAAAAATAATATATATCAATATTTAAATATATATTGAAATAAGTATTAAACACGAATATTCTAAAATAATATTTTTCATTAATATACTAGACTGCTAGAATTTCTCTATCCAAAAATGAATGATCAACTTTAACCATATCCTGTTGAAAAAGAAGATTAGATTAGCAAAAGACACTGATTTCTTTTTAATTTTTTTTATGGAAGTTGAAAATGAAAGCAGATATATATATTCAAATTACTAATCATTGCTTAAAATGAGCTCCATTCACATGCCTATGCTACTTTAGCCTTACAGGGTACAAAGTTTCTTTCACTACCCTTCATCACCAGTCATATTCAAACTAAATTACTACCACGGTGCGAATACACGAATGTCTCAAAATTTAATATAAAAAACATATCAAAATTTATATAAACATGAAATACCAGACGATTTTCTGGGTAGAAGCAAAAGATCGAACATGGCAGATTGGCACAACCGGATTGCCTCGTCCCCTTTGCTGCTTCCGACTTCATTTTTTTTTCTTCAAGTATCTGTATTCAACACTCATTCCCGATGCTAATTTAAATACGAATACAAAAATATGATCCTGTAAACGATAAATCCGAGTAACATAAGCCAAGCCAGCATTACTGGTAGTGCCACAGCAAAAACTTGGATGGACACACAGACATGACAAAAATGTTCCTCAATCACTGCATGACATCAATAATTCACAATTGCAAAGGAATCAAAGCACATGTGTTGATGCCAGTCTTGATAGAGTATGATTTGTATGAGCTTCAATTTTGCTAAACATAGAAAACCTATCAGTCAAATACCACCATCCCCAAGGGAAAACTAAACTATTATGGTCACTAGCTATAACTGGATGCCCACAATACTAGACTACAATGGGGAAGACTTTCGAGCCTCTGATATTACACCGATATTCATCAGTGACTACATATTTACATTGTTCGAGTTTTGTGTGTGTGTGACAGATATTCGTATCGGATACATATCCGGACATGTGTATGGCCATGGGGGTATGGTCTTCTAAATACATGGAAACATTTAGAAAATATTAAACATGCTCATATGAAATACATATTCGTTTCCGGGACTCACGCTCTAAGTAACATAAGTATATATAGATAATATTGTAGGGTCGGAGAACCCTAATTGCGTTACCCTAAATCATTCAGTAATATACTTTTCAATCTAATCCAACTCAAGCTGATGCCACCTCCTCTTCTAGTTCAAATGTATCCACCTCCGCAAAATAAGCCTTTTGCTTTTATTTTCCTCTGACTCTTAATTTTTCTTGAAATACTCATGTCCAACGCTTGTATGCAACACATATCTGAACATGGGTATAGAAATATGATCCTACAAGGACTCACCAAATGCATGAAAATCTTAGGGAAAAAAAATGATCATATCCATGCACATCACAACTCATTTCTGAAACTCAGAATTGAGTTCGAGTTACGTAGCTTTGCTTGTCCATGAAATCGTGGGGCAAGTCATGCTTGGAAGCATATACATCAGCCTTCTTTTGGCATTGCTTCTGTGGTGACATAACCAAACCATTAAAGCCCAGAAATATTTAACCAGATTATCTTCAAGGCTTCATATGATTATGGAAGAAAACAAGCTTCAAAGAGACAAAAGCACTATATGACTTAATGCAAAAGCAAACATCAATATGTAGTAACTAATACTAATAACGTAAAGAAAGCAAAAAAGCAATTGCAGATAACAAAAAGTGGCATGTTATCACTGTTTTGCTTCGCGAGTACAATATTCATCCGGTTTTATGTTGAATACTTTAAGCAAACATCAATATATGATAATAAAAAAAACTAGAAAAGTAAGGAAAGCAAAAGAAAAAAACACATGTTAACTATTCAACTACAGAAGATGTATAACTTTGGAGTTAAATTGATTCTACAGAGTGAAAAGGGGAATACTCCATCGATGCAGCATTTTATCAGTATTCTTTCTTCTTTTCCACCCATAATGGAGTAAAATGCAAGAAACTAAAAAGGGAAAGAACATTCATTTACTGCCACCTACCACGAAACGTATCCGGAAATTTCTCAGTCTGACACCAAGGGAAGCAATTATGACAAGGGAAAACATTGTACATATATGCATCATTTACTCAAACTCAGATGTGAGCATCAAAGATATGTTTGTATCCGACATATATTTGGAAGATACAACTAAGCAAATATTAAGAAATAGAGAATTAGAGATCTTTCCAAATTAATTAAACATGGAACAAGAAGTATGAATAAGTGTAAAGATTAAATATCAGAATACACAAGAGCATAATGTTCAATGCTTTGACATGACAATACTATCACAAGATACAATGACACAAAGACCTTAAACTTTTATGTTCTAAACATTGTTTTCAAGTCATTTTCTGAATGCTCAAACTCAAAGAAACTTGGCTTAGAAATATAAACACAGGGAATACTTGGGCCTCTAAAGCAAAACCGTTTTAAAAGGGAACGGTAGTATTTTACTCCCATCACCTACCATCTCCTTCAAGACTCAATTATGATGGGAAACAGAAATATATGAAGCCTTTAGCAGACGAATCAATCAGTTAGGTAATATAAGTCTATACCAGACGATTTTGTGCATAAAGATATATCTTTTTCACATGGAGGCACTCATTAGTAGTCCTTGGACTGGCAAATGGTTTTAGTATCTGTATTTGAAATTTGATGCAAGAGGACCATCATAAGCAGTTTAACAATTATTTTAGGGTCAAGCACAAAGTATCAAAGCTCGAAAGATCAAACATTTGGGACTTTTGATGGATCAAAGTTTGGAAGTCCTCATCTAGTCATTGCCGAAAACCTAACCACCAACAGAGTTGAGTGTGAATGCTGAAAATCACTTCCATCTTCTATTTGTAATGGCTACTTACAACATTGAAATACCATTTCATTGCATCAAGACTAACATACCATAACAATGATAATTATCCAATTACACTTTTAATTTTGCCAACAATTTTTAAGTATCCTTTGCCTTCACGAGTGATCAAAGACTAAAAAGCATCAAACCAACAAGAAATGCACAAACTGGTCAAAAGAAAACCTTGTTTCGGATGAGCAACTCAAAGGCTCAGCAATTTCCTTCCCTTTACTCTTCCTCCTTTAGCAGTACAATTTACATGCAAAACCAGAAAAAGTAGAAAACGTGGCTCAGAAAAACATAAACAACCAACTTCACATGAGTTTCTCACCATAGAGTGTATTTCAACTACAGTTTCTAGAGAATGGGTAGCTCCATAGATCAGAATCGGTAATCAATTCACACAATCACTGTCTAGAATCTAAATAACTAAATTCAAACGATCAATGCAGCTTAATCTGATCGTAAAATTACAACCCATAAACTCTAATGCAGAAAAAATGTCTTATAATTCATTAGAAAAAATAAAAATTCACCATAAATTTAAAACCCACAAAGTTAGAATGTTAAAAAATAATCAATTCATTGTTTTTAAAGCAACCCAGAAACAGAAATTAAAGTTCTTTTCAAAACCCAAATTCAAGACTTAAAGCCTAAACAACCCAGAATTTGCCTTCTTACTCTTTTGTACCGGTGAGATAATGAAACGTTTCGTTTTGCTGGTCTTCTTCGTTTTGTTGATGGTGGTTTCAGTTCATCTTTATCTTATTTCAGAGGATTCTGAGCTTGGGTTTCTTTAGAACGCATTCATGCAGCTGATTTTGAGTTGGCGGGAAAATGGTATTTTATATTGCCATGAAAATGGAGGGATTCTGGGAAGAGATTGGGATTGTTGGAGAACCATTTAGAATCGTCTGAAGGCCAGCCCAAGCCGCAATGCTATTGGATTCATAAAATTCAACCGATGTTTTCAATATCGAATGCTTTTGGGTATGGAGAAGGCCCAATGTGTTTCTGTTTGTATTATGGATGTATTCAATTAGTTCGGTTTTTATAAATAACAAATAAATATTGAGATTGGGTAAAGTTCTAAAACCCTAGTAACCTTTATTTTTCTCTGCAAATTAGAAAGCGCGCAACCTCTTTTTTTTTTTTGTTAATATGTGATCTGCTATTAATTTTAATATTTGTTGTCGACTATCGAATTTAATATATTTTTAATTTTTTTTGTATTTTTTATAAATTTAATAAGAATCTACGTTTTTATAGCACGTTTTTTTCTCTGCTTTGTAGCACGTTATTTTTTGTTTTTGTGGTTGCTTTTCGTATATTGTTTTGATATGATTTCAACATACCTTAGCGGTCGTTTGGTGCTCGCACAGAGATTTTAACTCGCTAGTTTCTGATTATGATTCTTTCGGTGATCATAGAAAGTTAAATCCTTACTCAGATGATGGTTGTTGGCCGATATAATCAATCCTGGGTAGCTGAACATTTTGTCTGATAGTTTGAGTCGCTCACCACTCTTTCACCCCCGTTATGCTTCTCGATTGGGTAGAGGCAATAAGATTCAAGAAAGCTTCTGGATTTTGATAGTATGCTATTCTCTATGAAAGTATTCACTTTTCTTTACACTTTTAGTTTGTAAGAGATTTTGGCGACCATTATTCTCCATTATCAAATAAATAAATAATAAATTGATTAAATTATTAAAATTGTTAATAAAATTTATTAGTATTGATGTGATCTTATAGTAATATATGTTCATTTTTCTTAGTTCATTAATGACGCACAAACATCCTATAGATATATTGCTCGAGCCTATATTTCTTAAATATCTTAAAACCTTGATCATGAATGGCAACGAAGCGGGGCCGGGCGGGGCAGAGCGGGTTTTTGGCCATCCCGAATCCGTCTCGATTTATAAACCTCTAAACCTGATTTCGCCTCGTCCCAAATTAAAATATTAATTTACCAGCCCTAATATACTAACTCCTAAACTTGACTCCAACTCGACCTGACCAGAAAAATTCAAAAAATCTTAATCTTCGTCGATGATAAATGTTAGATTCGGTCAATCCACCATCACAGTAACAAAATATGGTTTCAAGAGACTTTAAACTTATATAAAAAAAATAAAATCAATTTTAAATTACCCATATAAAAAATTACATATTTAAAATAATAAATTTGAACCATTAACCGTCAGAATCATATATGTTAAAACTTAAACAACATTTAACGAAAATTTACGATAAACACAAACTTAAAAAATCAAAATCAAATAGCTTAAAAACCATAAAAGTGTATATATAGTGATATTTTTCATAAATATAATATATATAATTAAAAGTATACCAGGACGGAATGAGTCAGAAAATTTTTAACACATACCCAAACCGACTCTGCCCTGACCCAATACTTTTTAATACCCCGACAATCCTAAAATTTAAAAAAAATATTCAATTAGATCAGACCGAGACACGCCGGGTCAAATCAGAGTCGGATAATTTTGCCCCTAACCTTAGTTAAATATTGACTGAGAAGCTCAAAACTCAGAAATCAAAAGCCTATTAGCTGTTTTCAAATTTCACCAAAAAGCATTTTGATAGTAGATGAAAAATATTTTATGCTTTTTTTGTGTGCCTCTTGTACGTTTTATCAATGATTTTATATAAGATATATTAATAATTTTTATTATTATTTTATTGATTATTTTTGTTTTATTGATTATACATGTGACATAAATTTATTGATGAGACATATAAAGAGACACAGAAAAGGAACAAGCGAGTCAACAATCTCTAAAGCAGATGGTTAAAAGCTTTCAGTTGACCCCCTCTCATCTTCTCTAGGTTGTGGGTTCATTACCCATTATGAACAAATTTCACCTCCCCTCTCCCTAGACGAATTCTATTCATATTAGATTTTTTTAACTATTTAAAATAAAGTTAGGGTTATATTTTGATACACAGTCCGTGTAAGAAATTTATACAACCATTCTTTAATATTTAAAATGTAAAACTCTAACCCCTAAATTCTAAACTCTAAACTATAACCTTAAATTATAAATTATAAACCCTAACTTAAATCCCAAACTCTAAACTCTAAACTCTAAACTAAACTCTTAACTCCTAAATTTAACAAGCACGTGTAAACTTTAATTTATACAGACTAATTGTGTAATAAAATTTTTCTAGTAAAGTTAAATTAAACCTCAAAACAAATTCAAATAAATAGAGAACTCCATAAAATTCAACATGGTTGGTGGGTACATATTTGTTAAAGTAATGGGATGGTACAAGAATTCCTTTTGTGCTAACCCCATTGGACCAAGCAAAGATGGGCTCCAAAAGCTAAAGAAAATAGTAATTCCCAAATGACAACCACACCACCTGGTGATGCTAATCAAAGTAGGCGACTTTAACCAATAATAAGTTGATTTAGTTGATTTAAAGATGATGTACTAAATCTTTTAAATAAATTTGGGGATATAAATTTTAATTTTATGAATAGAAAAAATTAAATTAAAAGAGTATTCTTATATTAAACTTCTATAAAATCTAATCTAAATTAATTGGCAAATAAATTAAATATATATAGTTAAAAAAAAAATAAGCCAGTTTTAGCCCCTAGTTTTCGGTTCAGGTCGAAATGCAAATGGCCCACAGGATCTGGCAACATGTGGAGTAAGTAGAGATCCCAACACAAACCATCCAACAGGCGAGAATCGCCTCTGGTTTAACCTTATCCTATGTTCCAAGATAAAGTGAAAGACTCAAAATCCAGGGGCCACTTGCACACATATCAACCTCATTCCACTTTCCCTATAAATCATCTGCCCTCCATTTCCTCTCAATCTCAGTCTATTCACTTCACCTATAACATAGTATCAAAAAGAGAAAGCAACAAAAAAGATGGAGGCATTTCAGTCTTGGGTTTCAGAACACAAGCTCACTACCATTGGTCAGTCCACATCCACTCCCTTTTGTTCCACCATTTCTGTCTTTTCTTCATTTTTCTTGACATGCTGCAAAACTTGGGTGTTGCAGGTGCAGTTTGGGCATCAGCAATTGGGGCATCACTGGCTTATAACAGTCGTGGAAGTAGCCCTCTCAAGCCAAGTCTGAGGCTTATTCATGCAAGGTTCTCACCATTTCTCTTTCTGAATAAAAACTATATTAAACTCAGCTCAAATTGCTTACTTTGATTTGGTGCAGGATGCACTCGCAAGCCTTGACTCTAGCGGTGCTGTCTGGTGCAGCAGCTTACCATTACTATGAAAAAAGTGGCAGCAGTCAAGAAAAGGTCACCAATGTCTAGAACAGATTCATAGATCATGATAATAATCATATTATGTAACATTGGAATCTTTTTTATGTATGAATGGTTTGATTTGATGATGATGAAAATGTTGGAATCAATGAATTATATTTTTCCCTCCTAAATGTTGCCCTTGATTGAGATTTTTATCAGTTATAATCACTGTTTCTTAACTCGTAAAAGAGGTGTCAAACTACCAAAAAATGCAACTTACTGCCACCATTAACAGTTCCTTGAACGAGTCTGTTAAGCTGAAGCCTTCTAAGAAAACATCAAACATAACATGTTTTCTTACCTACAGGACATGGCATGTTTCACGGTTTACACTCGGGTATGAACATGACATGTTCATTTGGTTTTCAGTGAGAATTTTAGTTTTTCTTACCTACATATCACCAACCTGAATGGAAGGTATATGAACTATCTTGAACCACTCCTTCCCTTCCCTCTTTAAAGATCTGGATTCAGTAAAGAACAGTCCATGATACTGGGAAGAAGGTAGCATGGACTCAAATAGCGGTTCACTGCCACAATAACAGGCCTCTATATAGCGGTCCACAACAATTGTAATTTATTTGTTATTGTATGCAATTGCGATAAAATATCGTAATCAAAAATACAACTGCAACCGCAATTTAAATCCTTAAAAAGTAGTCCATCTGCTGGCAAGGAACACAGCTCGTTGCAACCACTTATTTTTCGTCTTATTTCTAGAGCTCAAAGAGAGCCAGAGGTGTTTTAAAGCCCGTTTTTGTTTAGGGAATGAAATGGTGAAACAACAGTCGTGGAACAAAAAGGTAGTCCATCTTCTGGCTTATTTCTAGAGTTCAAAGAGAGTCAGAAATGGTGAAACAAAAAAGGAATGAAATGAAAACTGATCAATGCTGGTGAGCTTGTGCTCTGAAACCCATGACTGAAATGCCTCCATCTTTCTGGTTAGTATCTGTTTCTGCTTGTTCTACTTGAAGGGACTAGGGAGGGTGGTTTAATTTAGGCTTAAAGATTCAATAAGTCCTTAAATTTTTGTAAAAAATTAATTAAACTTTTAATTTTTTTTTTGCATTTAATTAGAATTTAAGAAAAAAATCAATTTAGTCTTTTGACCAACGTTGATCATTAATTTTAATAATTTTTTTTGAAAAAATTCATTTGAGACGTCTTGCAATAAGATAATGCAACTTGTCATTGCTAAGAAATTTTAAGCTTTATTTTTTAAAAAAAATTGTTTTTTTTTTAAATGTCTAGAAATTTCTAAAAAATTATTTTTAAAATATGAAAATATTTTTTAGTTTTGAAATTTATTTAAAAATAATAATTTTTCAAAATATTAAAATATTTTTTAAAAATAAAATATAAAAAATAAAATATTATTATACATGTGTAAAAAATATATTTTTTTAAATATAAAACAATAAAAGTTATTTTAATTTTTAAAATATATTTAAAACTATATTTAAAAAATATTATTTGTAAAAAATATAAAAAATAAATAAATTTATTTTGATATATTTTTATAATTGTATAATAATTTAATATTTTTAATTTTGTAATTTTTAAAATATTTTAATCTTTTAGAAAATTATTATTTATTAGTTTTAAATAAATTTTGAAATCAAAATAATTTTTAGAAATTTCCAGAATTTTTTTATTTTTTAAAGAATTTTTTATGTTTTTATATATGATTTAAAAATTAAAATTTAAAAAAAATTAGAAACGACAAATAACATTATTATATTACAACACGTGTTAATTAAAATTTTTAAAAAAAATAAAAATTATTAAAATTAACTGTCAACATTAGTCAAAAAATCAATTTATTTTTTTAAGTTTAAAGACTTAATTAAATAAAAAATTAAGAGTTTAATTAATTTTTTATAAAAAATTAAGGTGTTATTAAACTCTTAAACCTTAATTTTATAGTGAAAATGGGGTTGGAATGTGTGCTGCTGTCAGTGCTGTGCTGTGTTGCGGTGCATGTGGCCCCTGGATGCTGGATTTTTAGTTTTTCACCTTTTCTTGAAACATTGGATATGAGGTTAAACCGCAGGCTGTTCTACATATGTTTGTTGGTTTTAGTTGTTCGATTTGAACATGTGGCGGTGGGGTTGGCACTTATGAAGTACACCTACTTTAATCTAGTATCCTACCACATACTTGACTTGATATTTTTCATATTAAAAATATATTATATATGATTTAGATACTCATTATTTTAGAGTACATTTAACTTCTCCAAAATATTTTTTAAGAACAAAAATTTTCTGCCCTAATTATATATTTTTTGTGCTTCACATTAAAATAAATAAATTTTAAACTCTAACTCTAAATTTCACATCCTAAACTTTTAACCCTACACCCTAAAAAATAAACTCTACTCATGATTCTCTAAACCTTTATCACAACCCCTAACCTTAAACCCTAGATCCTAAATCCACTTTTTTTAAAGTGGGGCATCAAAAGAGCGTAATTTGGGGTATATGATTTTCATCTATCATTCAAACCCATTATAAAGTGCAAGAAACTAGAATTTTTCATAAAAAATATAAGAATTGACCTGCTTGATTTTTAGATATTAGTTCAACAATACCTTATTATAATGATATTAGTATTCCTCGTACCTCGTAACCTACTATGACCCTCACAATATTAAAATTATGGTTCCCCCTCTGCGTGGCGATGAGAATTAGGGTTTTATATAGAGGTCTGTGATTGTTATATAACGATTTTTTATTGTCCAAAACCGCATCAATTAAGCTCCTAATTTTTTTTGCATTCAATTAAGTCATTGAACAAAAAAATAATCAATTAAGCCCTTGAACAAAAAAATTAAATCAATTAAGCCCTTTAACCAATTTTGACAATTAAATCTTGACAATTTTTTTCTTTAGATATTACTAGCACATGATACACTACAGTTCTATAACGTTGCAATTACAATTTTTTTTCCAAAAAATATTTTTTATAAATTTTATAAGTCTTTTGCAATTTTTATAACTTTTAATGAAATTTTTAAATAAAATAAAAAGTTTCTGAAAATGTCAAGTAGAAAAACTGTGATACAACCTACTGCACCAACAGATTCAAAAAACCGTCAAAATTTAATGGTTAAAATTGGTCTAAGGCTTAATTGATTACATTTTTTGGTTCAAAGGCTTAATTGGTTATATTTCTTGGTTCAATGCCTTAATTAAGTGTAAAAAAAATTTAAAAGCTTAATTAATCTTTTTTTAAAAATTCAAGGGCTTCTTATATCCTTATCTCATAATTTTACTTGCACGAATGTATATTTATCTAAAATATTATCTATTTTTAAATAACCAAGCATGGAATGATCTCGTGTATAATGCATTTTTTGGATTCTCAAATATCTTGTTCATGTATAATTGATTTTTATATTAAAATAGTCTCTCTTTTTTAAATAATTACTAGAATTTAGATTTAGATAAAAAAAACGTTAGTTTATTTAATTAAAAAATAATTATACATTAATAAATAAATAAATAAATACTACTGAAATTAACAAAAATATGAATTGAATTTAATATAAATTCATAATAGATTACAGTTATCTGTAATATATCATTAATACTAGAGAATAAGAATTTTATTTAATTTTAAACTTTTACTAGAAATTAATCCCAATATTCTTTAATTTTTAATTTCAATCGATTTTTTTGTTTTCTAAAGTATTTATAAAAGTGAGCTAAATGACTAATTTTTTTCGTTTTGTTGATTCATAAAAGAAATGGACGATGATTATATATTTTAAAGTTGTTTAATGTTCAATGATTACGTTCTGATGATTATAAAAGAAATAGACACTAATTATAAATTTTTAAAAGATTTTTTTGTTGCTTTTCAGGTTTTTATGACATTGCCGTGACTAATTTAAATCGATTCACGACACATATTTGACTTTGACGGATGAATCATTTAACGGAAGATTTGTAATACCAAATTACTTATTATTTAGATCAATTCCGTTGACTAGGTAAGTTTTTTTAATAAAGGATAAGCATTTTTACTAGAATTTTAAATTTTAAATAGGTGATTTTTTCTTTAATTTTAAATTTTAGCAGAGTTTTTAAAAATTATATCTTTATTTATATTTTAAAAAATGGAAATATCTTAATACCAACGTGTATAGTTTACTAGGCGGTTAGTTAGGGAATTGGGGAGAGGGAGAGGAGTTAAATTAGGGATCTGAAGAGTTTAATTAGGCGTCTTTGGTGCTCTGTTATTTGGGGGTTTTTTTCAAGCTCTGCTTTTTTTCTTCCATTTCGCTTAATTTCAAGGTATGAATTTTCTTTACTTTTTCGTTCAATTGTTGTTGATGCTCTGGATTTGTTTAATAAGTTAATTGAGAAATACCCAAATCCTTCAATTCTTGAATCCAATAAACTATCAGGACCCATTGTTAGAATGATACATTATGCATTTGTTCTTTCTATGCGTAGCCGACTGAAACTATTTGGCGTTTCTCGTGATGTTTATTCTTTTAGCATCTTGGATAATTGCTTTTTGCGTGGATTCGATCCGAAAATTGGGATATTTGATCCGATTTTTATTTTCATATTGAATATCTGATCAGATTTTTTTTGGATCATATATGAATAGCAAGTTTTGGATTATAATTTCATATATATGAATCTTGTTATATTTTGTTGCTCGTTATATTCAAAAATCCGAAAATTTCATAGATACGACCCTCAAATCCAACAAAATGCTTGAAACAAAATTATATATTCGGCTAATCGAATATCCGAATATCTGATATCTGATTTTTTCTGGATCGCTATTTTACTGATCCGAAATCCATATATCTAACTTTTTGGATCGGATTTGATCCGATAATGCACACCCTGTTTTGGGGGAATTGCTGGAGTTAGGTGTTGAACCTAACCACTTTGATTAATAGACTTTGCAAACGAAGTTAAGTTTTCTCAGGCTGTGAGTTTGTTAGATGAAATGTTTGAAAAAGTGTATAAACCTTCTTTAATTGTTTACAGTACTGTACTGGATGGGTTGTGTAAGATTGGCAATACCGAATGTTTTTGAATGATGATGGAAGAACGAGGTTCTGAACCCAATATTGTAGCATTCAGCACTATCATTGACTGTCATTGATCGGCATTTCGTTTGCAACTTCAATATGCTCAACTTTGTATGGACGGGTTGTTAAAGGAGTCTTCGAACCGGGTGTTATCTTTGATAATATCTTAATCGACTGCGTGTGTAAAGTTGGGCGTATTGAAGTTGCAAAGGAGTTGTTTCATGATTAATGGATTCTGTAAAGAGGGATTGCATGATGAAGCGACCATGGAAGAAAGAGGTTCCAAATCCAATATTGTAGCATTTGGGACTATCATGACTGTCATTGATTGGCAATTCCTTTGCAACTTCAATATGCTCAACTTTGTAAGAATGGGTTGTTGAAGGAGGTTTCGAACCCGATGTTATCTTTGATAATATCTTAATCGACAGCGTGTGCAGAGTTGGGCGTATTGAAGTTGCAAATGAATTGTTTTATGATTAATGGATTCTGTAAAGAGGGATTGTTGGATGAAGCGCACCGGTTGTTTGGGAGCATGGGAGATTATGGAAGGAAGCCGTTACCAAATGACGATGACTTCACCTGCGGGAAGTTGAGGGCGTGGGAGGGCAGCAGATGACAGCACGAAAACCCGGTGAAGACTTGGACGGTAAGTTTCTTCATTACTCATTGATAGATTTGATCTCATTGTATAATAATACAATTTGGTTGTTTATGTAAATGCTCTACCATGGAATTCTTGCTTTGCATCTCTGTTTTTTAGAGCTCAACTGATCTATATCTTAAACTTGTTTCAATGTCAATTGAACACTGAACAGTTTGAAATCTACACTCTTGGTCCATGGAAAAATCTACAGTTTGAAATGTACACTCTTGCTTCTCCAAGTCTCCATCGGATATTCGAAGTCGTCATCTGTCGGCCGATGTGCTGCTGACAAAGTTGTCGTCAACAATTCCTTTGAAGTCCCTGTATGTTCATGGTTTTCTTTAAACAATATATAGAGTTCAAATTATAATGTTGTGGACGGAGCAAATTGATTGAAAGGATTTGTCTCATACTAGATATTCAATTTGAATTACTACTCGATAATAGGTTAGATACCGGTGGTTTTTAAAAAAATAAAAGCATATAAAATTATAGGATGTTTGACTTAGAATTTTTTTCACAAATATATCTACTATATATTGATGGTCGAAAAAATTCATTCTTAATATTATCTGATTTTGAGATAATTTGAGTCAGAAAAAACTCGAATTAGAAAAAAAAATGAGCCTCGAGAAAGTCCAAACCGGTAGCAATCCGAGTATGAGGTCGATCTAGCCTAAGCCCAAAATAAATTAGATTCAAAATCTGAAGAAAAAAACCCGAATTTTAAGTGAATATGTTTTCATTAATATATTAATATGATAATATTTTTAAAAAATTAAAAATATTTATTTTATGACAACGTATTTATAAATATTTTATTCTAATAATATAACAATTAAATTATATGACAATTAAGTAATAACTGGAATTTGTGATAATTAAAAAGTATCAAAAATATTAATGTTATAATAATTAAAATATATGTATTTTATGACATTTGTTTTACGAAAATATAAATACATATAAAATCACACATTAACTTAATAAAAAATAATGGTTTAATGTTAAAATAAGTGTCCAAACTATCATGTTTTTCCTTTTTAGGTACTTAAGTTATTTTCCACTTTAAGGTGTTTAAATTATCCGGGTTTTTTAGGTCAAATTAAGACACATACTTTGACAAAAAAAATGATAATTTTAGCACTTACTTTGATAAAAAAAAATGATAGTTTGGACACTTAAAAGGTGCAAAAAAAATTAAGCACTTAAAAGAAAAAATGAGATAATTTGGGCACCTAAAAAGAACAATAAATAGTTTAGGCACTTATTTTAGTATTAAGCCAAAAGTAATTGAAGTGAAATGAAATTATTTTATAAATTCCACACATGAGTTATTATGTAACATTAATGACATTAGTAATAAAATTATTTTAAAAATCATATTTCTCTAAATAAATACATTATATATATTCTATAACATCGAATTTAAAAATTAAAAAAGCTTACGGTTTCAAAAATAACCCAACTATGAAATGGTAAAATCAAACCATTAGAACATAGTAATACTTAAAAGGGAGAAAAATCACGCCAAATATTGAGATTTAATTATATTATGATAATTTAGTAGGATGATTAAGTGTTATATAACTATAGTCTCAAAATCATAATTGATTATAGTAGTTTAACAAACTTCAATAATTTTGTACACGATTGATATTTTAACAATTTGACCATCCTAATTCATGTTTCACTTATATAAATTATATATATCAAGTTTAAACTAAATCTATAATATCTTGTTATTTGATTCCAAATTTTAAGTACACAACAAATACAATTATATTATTGTATCCGATGGTTGAACTTTTTAAATACTAACTCTATAAACAAAAGGTTATAAAATTATGTAAAGAATATAACTTGACAACGATGCAAGTAAAATCTATTACATAAATCATCATTAAACTTTATTTTTAAACTTATTTTAATCACTGAAGTTTCAAAATGTTTAATTTATTTATTAAAATTTAGACATTGAACGCTTTTAGTCACTAAAGTTTAGACATTAAACTTTTTTTTGTCACTCTTAAACCTTAAATGGTCGTAGATGATGGTCGTTCAGTTCCATATTTTACTAGTCACTTCGTCTTGGCCCATTGAGTCAGAATTCAACCTCTATTTTGGAAAGTTTTCCGAAGTTCACGAATCCACCAAAAATCTTTTAATTTTTCTTCGTTATCTCTCTTCTCTACCGTTAAACGAATCTCGTTTCTCAATATGTTGCCTCTCTCGTGGATGAAGTTTTTCACTGTTTGGATCTTGGAGAAATTCCTTCGTTCACCGATAAATGAATGTCGTAAAAAAAATTAACGGAGGAGTAACAGAAAATTTTCAATGTCTAAAATTCAGTGAACAAATTAAATGTTCTAAAACTTTGGTGACTAAAATAAGTTTAAGAATAAAATTCAGTGGTAATTTAATAATTTACCCAATCCATAAATATATTTGTATCTATACTATTTATACTCCTATCTGAGTTGGTTATTTGATATTAGAATTAACCTGGTTAATTGAGTAAACTCCATTATAATTTACCCATAATTGAGTGACCCAAATGTAAGCTTTTATAATTAGATAACTCAAATGTAATCTTACCCATACTTGAGTGACTCAAATGTAACTTTTAATAATTGAGTAACCCAAATGTAACCTTACCTATAATTGAGTAACATTCGTTATAATTTATCTTTAAAAAACAATATTATTCTAAAAATGACTTGTGAAGTTCAATATGTTTATAGAATATTTTTTTTTTCTATAACTATGTGCCATTGTAACTATCAGTTTCTGCAAAATTCGTATTCGTTGAAATATCATAAAAATCAGAAATAAACTCCATAGTTTCCCTCACAATGTGACATCTTTATCTACAAAATTTACGGAAAAAGTGCACAAAAACATCAGCTTTCAGTTCTGGACTTATCTCATTGTTCTTTCCAAATCCGGCCAGCCACTTTCAGCTTCAGTTCCTGTCTATCACCACCTGAGAAGAAGAGTGCCAGGTTCCGTTGAATGATAAGTCCGTCTTGACTATCACGAACTTTCCGATGACTATCACGAATGCTTCTAGGCACCCCTTGCCACATAAACTTTCTGCCACTGCCACCAACTTCCAGACTATAACTAAATTGTCTTGCCTCGTCTTCATCGCCCATGAACCGCAAGAAGGCCATGTAAACAGGTGCCATTCCTATGTGAAAAGCCTCGAAGTGCAAACAAAATTGTCGTCCGAAACAATTGAAAACCTGCACCAGATCCACATGAATGGATCAAACCAAATGGAATTGCATTGATACGTACTATACCATGGATTCTGGCCACATAACATCGAACAATTCATTCAATTAATCAGCAGAAGATGTAATAAGGAATGCAAACATTAGAGTTCGTTCAAATTCCAATCCTAAACATTTTCTGAATGCATTCCGAATTGTTGCAAGTTTGTGTAATGCCACAGAGAGGCGAGAGATCTTACGGTTAACATCCATGTGGCATTTTCTACTTCGTGGGGGTTGGATTTGACGTATCGGTGGTTGAAAGTACACCCATCATGCATGTCGACCTTGTGATCATTCTTGAGATGTGTGACAAGAAACGGAATATCACCAGTGACAGAGCATTCAGCTCCAGCATACGGGCAACTATACGGACGATACCTGCAATTTCTTTCGTGCTTGAGCTTGCTGTAGTACGGGAAAATATCATGACAACCCAGAATCTGGTATTTGCAGGGAAGTTCCAGCGACTCGGCTACTTTCTCCAGAGCCAAACACCTTATATTTCCCAGCTCATTGCGGCAAGTTGGGCAACAGTTGTGAACTCTAGTCTTGCAATTCGAGCATACAGTGTGACCATTGGGACACTAACATGGAAGATGCCGAAAATTGTCAATAAAAGATTGTTAAAGTATAAAGTTGATGTAATGACTGTGATGCATTGATGCAAACAAGGAGACGCAAATGTAGAACTTCTAAACACACTTTTACTCTTGCTGCCCAGTTTTCAGGCCTATGTTACTTGGACTTGAGTGTGAAAGTCGAATGTAGCTATGTATCCAACATGGATATATTCAAAAGTTTATCCATATATTTGAACAGTCCTTGGAAGGTTTATGTCCCCACATCCATGTCCGAGTATTTATCAGACTCGGGTGTCAAACATGGGTACTTTTAAGAAAAATGAAGAATCGGAACAACAGAGGTTGATGCATTCAAATTGTTCGATTAATAAGTAGCATAATCACAGTATATCCACAACCAAATAGCATTAAAAATATTAGCACCTTTTCAATTACATCCATGATTTGAGATCATAATCCCAGTTTCTTCTGCATAAAAGATTTTTGGAGAAAAATTCTCCAGCTTTGTGCATATATGCGAGACCAAATACGAATGCATACCAATTTGACCATGAAACAATTATAAATCTCAAAGATATTGCATTTCCAAATACTTTATTTTCGGGATGGAACATGAATCTACCTGGTAAATTGGAGGATACATCAAATTTACGCAAACGGGACACTCGAGCAGTTCATGAACATCGTTCATCGAAGACGATCCCAGATTTCTACATAAACCAGTTGCAGCTTTTCTTAAAGGGGAACCTCTTAAATCCGCACTCAAAGTCGCCATATCGTAGTCCGCAGACGCAAGACGGGACTCGATCACCTCTTTGCAGATACCACCACCACCAGGGGCCAAAATTCTAGCATTGAACGTTAATGCCAGCAAAGAGCAAACACTCGTTGTTAGATCTCGTACAGCAGCAGCTACCCACAGGAGAAGAACCGAACCTAACTTAGAACTAGCAACCAAATATGGAAAGAAACAAAAATAAATCAAAACTGAAAGAGCCCTAAAATGTCAAATTTTCTAGCAGATCAAACATTTGATATATACGGAACAATTTCCCCCTTTCCTTTTTCCAGGAAAGGAAAACTGAATCAAACCCCCCAAACAAAACCCAGATCAAATATGCAACCAAAAACCGAAAACTGAAAATGAATCGATAAACAAAGAAAACCCAATCAAGAAGAACAACACCCAAACGAAAACCGAAGCTCAATAGCTCAAATCCATCAATAAATACTTAACAAGATGGGAGATTTTATCAGTTCATCAAGCCTTAGCTGGCCAAAATCAAAACCCAGATTGGAATTGCTTTTGAAATTTGGAATATTCAATTAAATCCAACATTTTTGGACTGAAATAATTGAATCAATTTGCAGATAAAGGAAAAAGGGAGTGACGAGGTAAAAGGCCTAAAAAGGTTTACAACAGAGAGATTTGGATTCATACATACATGATACATGCAGTGGACATCTAAGTATATACACCTGGACAAGATTATAATAATTTGTCCCAATTATGAGTTGGCTTATAATAATGACATTATCATTTTTTTTCGATTTTTCTTTTTCTTTTTTTTCCTGATGAGATATGAGATGAATAGATCGTACACTTGTGTAATAAGACAAGAAAACGTGTTGATTAAAGATTTATATAATTTCAGCTTACGAATAACATATTTCAATCCGGTTTGAAAAGCTGTGTTTTTTTACCAACGATATGAGTAATAAATAATTTAGTATTATTTAAGTAGGTTTTGAGTTTAATATTTATACTGAAAATTTTGCTGGACAACTCATATATCAAAATTAAGTGTGTGATGCGAGTCAGTCTGATTAGTTAAGTAGAGCCCTGAAAACCGATAGGGTAACCAGAAAATAGAAAAGTTGTGTTTTTAATAATGTCTTGTGAGTTTAAAAATATTTTTTAGTATAATATATGTCTATTTTATGGTTTACGTTCAAGATTCGTGTTTATCCATTCCTAAAATGTTGTCTCCAAAATTCGAATTTAAGTTCTCTTTTTAAAAGAACAAGGTCTCTTATCATTGCACCCAACCGTTGCACTCAACCCTTTTAACAAAAACTAGCCGCAACTTTTTTTCTCATCTTATTTAGTCGCCAGGGCGGCAATAATCTTAATTTTAGTTGTCGACAGTTGGTAATATTTTTTTCTTCTTTATATTTATTTATTATATCTTTGATTTTTTTTATTTTTTATTTTTTTATTAAGACTAACTCTGACTTTGTGGCGCGCTTTCATCTGTCTTGTGGTACATTTTTATTTGTCTATTGACGCGTCTTTTTTCTGTCTTTAGCACGTTTTTAATTTTTATTGACGATCGTTTTTCTTTTCATTTTTTATTTTTTAGGGTTAGTTTTGCATTGCCTCAAATGATCAAAATGATGTTTATTTGGTTATTATGTTGATATTTCCTGCTTTGGACCATTACATTGGAACTGGATACATGATTTGCGTTTGTGGATGGTTTCTCACGACGCTTGGCTCTAATTTGCGATTGTCGTTTGTCTTTCAGTAGTTTGATCCCTTTTTGTTGTTCGTTTGCTGATGCAGTCAGATCTGATCGTATCTATCCTTTGTTCGAGTATATTGGTTGAGTTTTTAACATTTTCATTGTATGGTCATTAGTGACGGAGCTGTGTGGACTAAGGGAGGGGCAATTGCCTCCAGTCCCTCAAATTATTTTTTACCTTTGGTCTCCTATAATTTTTTCAAAAACATTTTGAGTTATTTATGAATTTGTCTCATTTTTAAACATTTATGTCTTCCTCCAATCTCAAATCATACCTTTGTCTCCGATGGTCATGTATTGATTCAAAGTGCCAGTTGCTTATGTTGATGGTTATTAAAAAATGACTAAATATATTTAGTTTACTTATTATTATAAACTCTCGTTGTAATTTGAATATATTTTTTAGAAAATAATTTGAATATTTTCGCTTTTCAATAAAGTAGTTGTTTCTATTAAAATTTTAAATATATATTTTTTGATAGAATTCTAATATGTATTTCTATACTTAACGTTATCAAAATTGTTTATATCTTTTTACAAGTCTAATAATATCCACATTTCATATATATTTTATATTTTTAATATAATTATTTTCTTTTTATAATTGTTTTAAAATTTTAAGCCTAAATATTTCTATTGTTTCAAAAACTTGATAGCATCAATAGAGGAGCAAGTCAATTTAGTTAAGATAAAATATCATTTTTATATATAAAAAGTAGAAGAGATATGACTAAAATTAAATTTGAAATTTAATGTCAATTAGGATTAAATTAAAGTAATATCTCATATCAATACACTATAAATTTAGTCGATACATAAAAAACTCCTATCGAAAACTTAATATATTCAATTTTTAATCGAATATTGTTTAAATATTATTTAAACTTTTGAAATGGAGACATCATGCATGGAACCAACTAAGCGAGGCTAGAAAGGCAAACATGCTTTATCTTCAACGGATGGGTCACACAATTTCCTCTTCTTAGAATGAATAATTATTAATATAAATAAAATATATTCGATTTATCTAATATAAATTAATTTTATATTATAAGCAAAATAGTAGAAAAACAGATAATAATAATAATAATAATAATAATTATTATTATTATTGACCAAAAGTACTATATCCTTTTGCAATATTAAATTATTTGGTAGTCATACCTAAGAAGCATCGACCAGGAACATTTAATTCTAGGTTGGTCCAAGGCCTACATGTTGTTTTCAAATTTAATTCAAACATAGCGAAAATCCTTTAAATATTTATCAATCTTATAATTTTTCAGATTTTTATTTTATAACTACTTATATCACATATTACATATTTAATGAAATATTATATTTTATTGATATTATTGACAAAAGAATTAATCATTGTTATTGATAATTGATATTTTAATTTCTCAAAAAATATATAAAAATAAAAATATATTTAAAAATAAAAAACAAATATATCGTATTATTGATACAAATAATCGTTTTAAAATGATTTTCAAATAAAGTTTATTAGTAGGTAACAACTTTTTATCAGTCATTTAACAGGTTCTGAACTCCTGATATATGGCTGACCAACTGATTTGGAAAAAGAGCTGTCCAATTGACACTTTTCCTTTTTTAAAATTTCTATATATTAAAGTCTATAAAACCTACAAACTATTCACAATAATAAGCAATTAAATGAAAAAATCTGCAAATAAAAACATTATTGAGTATTTAAATCTTACATTAGTATTTAGTACATTAATGAAAAAATTCCAAATCTACAAATAGTATTTTTATATATCAGGGATAAAGTATACTTAACAATATAAAATAGATAAAATTAAAATAAATTAAAATTAGAAAGTTTAAATAAATAAATATCATATATATATATATTTAACAATTAAAAAATGAGGGCATTGACCTTTCGAAATAAAACATATCTTCGTTTACACTTAAACTCTAAACATTAAAACTCTAATTCTTATATTTTTTAAACAAATTTCATCTAGGGAAAGAGGGAATGGGGAATTACTGCTCCAAGTAGTGTTGACCAATTCTTACATTTTAAATTCTAAATACAATATGTTACCCATTTAAATATGCTTATGATGTTTTTTTAACCGATAAAATATTTATACCCTCTCTCTTTGTATATATATAATGTGGTCAATTTTGATGTCTCCGTTTTCTATTTTGTGTTGGCTTACCTCTAATGCTTTTTAATATAGTGGTGTGATTACATGACAACATCTGTTCAATTTTTTTCTTAACTCTTTGACAATGCATATACACACAAGTGTTCGAACCCGAATCTCTTAAGATGAACATCATCTTTTATAACAACAACCATATTTTCGTTCTTAATAAATTCATTCTTTTTTGACGATTCAAAATTAGATGTTATATTTATGCAATATATTATTTATATAATATATAAAAGTACGTGTCAACTCGAATCTAACAAGTGGTCCCAGTAGAAAAATAAATGTTGTTCATCATAGAAGACTCGAGTTCAATCGCTTTGTATGGAAGGTGTTTAAAATTCTCTTCATCCCACTAATAATCATTATATTACATAAAATAATTTCATTAACTCACATCTCTAATGGAAAATTTACAGCGATATTACTGTGGGGATTTTTTCCCCAAATTATTGCGGTAGGCTGATTATTTCCAGAAATATTGTTGTTGGAATAGTAATTTGAAGTCGGATTCTGATGAAACCGAACTCCAAAAAAAATCCCTAAAGGCATATTCAATTGGATCCGACTTTGAGGAAAAAAATTCCCTGAAGTCTCCCTCAGCTGAACCCGACTTTGGCTTGAAGTCTCCCTCAGCTGAATCCAACTTTGGCTGCACGAGGCAGCCTGCATGAATGCAGAATTTGAATCTGCCATGGACGAAAATTGAGAAAGGTAAATTGGGTGTAATTGATATTGGTTGGATGAATGATGGTATTTAATTGGGTAGGTGGTATGGGTGGTTGAGATTTATTTTTTGTGAGGTTAAATAGGGGTGGGTTGAAGATAGATAGTGTAGAGGGATAGAAAATATTTTGAAGAAGAAGAAGGAGATTTGGAGAATTTTATTATTTTTGTAATTTATCATTATTATTTTAAATAATTATAGGTAGTAAGTAGTATTTTTGTATATTTTATTTTATAGTAATTACGAAAATAAAAAATTTGTGTTTTGAAGTTAAAATTTGTGACTTTTTGTGTTAAATAGGTGGTTGAAGAGAAGAAGGAATTTTGAAGAGAATACAATAAGTTAAGTTATTTGTTTGATTAATTTTGAAATTGTTGTTTGAATATTTTGTGTTAAATATGAGGGGATTTGAGAAGAAAATATAGTAATACTTTATTGTATTTTATTGTTTAATTTAAGTTGGAGAAAAAATATTTTGAAGAAGAAGAAGAAAATTTGGAGATTTGGAGAATTTTATTAGACTAAGTATTTTATTTTTGTAATTTATTTATCATTATTATTTTGAATAATTATAGTAAATAGTATTTTTGTAATTTATTTATTTTTGTATATTTTATTTTATAGTAATTACGAAAATCAAATTTTTATGTTTTGAAGTTAAAATTTGTGATTTTTTGTGTTAAATAGGTGGATGAAGAGAAGAAGGAATTTTGAAGAGAATATAGTAAGTTAAGTTATTTGTTTGATTAATTTTGAAGTTGTTGTTTGAATATTTTGTGTTAAATAGGAGGGGATTTGAGAAGAAAATATAGTAATACTTTGTTGTATTTTATTGTTTAATTTGGGTTGGAGAGAAAATATTTTGAAGAAGAAGAAGAAGATTTGGATAATTTTACTAGAGTAAGTATTTATTTTGAATAATTATAGGTAGTAAGTAGTATTTTTTGTAATTTATTTATTTTTGTATATTTTATTTTATAGTAATTACGAAAATCAAAATTTTGTGTTTTTAAGTTAAAATTTGTGATTTTTTGTGTTAAATAGGTGGTTGAAGAGAAGAAGGAACTTTTAAGAGAATATAGTAAGTTAAGTTATTTGTTTGATTAATTTTGATGTTGTTTTTGAATATTTTGTGTTAAATAGGTGGAGATTTGAGAAATACTTTGTTGTATTATTTTATTGTTCAATAATTTTTTAATTTTTATTTTGATGTTTGAACTTTTGATGTTATAGAGAATATAGTTTGAAAATTTTGTGTTAAATAGGTGGAGATTTAAGAAAAAAATATAGTAAGTATATTAATATTTTATTGTTTAATTTAAGTTTGTTATTTTTGTTAATTTTTATTTGATGTTTGAATTTTCGATGTTATTTGGAGAGATGGTTTAAATATTTTGTGTTAAATAGGTGGAGAGATTTTGAGAATATGGAAAATTTGTTTGAATATAAGAGAAAAAACGTTTAATTTGATTTATGTTTGAAGAAGATATTTAGAAGAAAATATAGTAAGTTGATTTGATTTGTATTTTATTATTTTATTTAAGTTCATTAATTTATTTAGATTTATTTATTTATATGTGGTTGAATAAAAAGCGACGACGTTAATGATTTAATAGAAAATAAGAAAATACGTAATTAAATTTCAAGTATTGAAATCTTTCCCTTTGATATGGTAGCTTAAAGTAAGATTATACATTTTATTATAATTGTTATTTTTTAACGTGGTAGATTTAGTCTCGGTTTATTAATATTTTCTTACTTGTCATGTAAAATGGTTGAGCAAGCCCCATTGTTGCATTTACATAATCGACACATTACTAGCCTTAGAGTTGATGAGCTGGTATATATATTTTTAAATTATTTCATTACGAAATAGGTCACTTTTGTGTTTTTTGTTAATAATTATGTTTAAATAATGTGTTATTTACAAGATGTAGAGGAAACATTTAAACATCATTTGTGCATGGTAGACAAACCCCATAGACTACAGAATCGAGAATTTCTTAGATATGGCAAGATTTTATCATGCCACGTTCCTCTGTGGGTAGAAGTTGGTGCTCGGATTGATTACCGCTCTAATTGAGCGTTGGAGACCTGAAACACATACCTTTTATATGCCTTGCGGAGAATGCACGATCACCCTCGAGGATGTGGTTTATCTTATTGGGGTACCAGTAAACGAGAAGCCAGTGGTTGAGCGTACCGAGGGCTCGACGGCTGAAATTTGTGAAAGGTGTCTTGGGAATGTACCCTATGGAAGTAACGTGAGATGGTCTCATGTAAAAATGAGTTGGCTAGAGAGTGAATTTCAACTCACTGAGTATAATACAGTTGATGAAATTTATATGGTCAGTCGAGTATATATCCTACAGATGATTGGAGGGATACTGATGTCGAATAAATCTGGAAATATGGTCAGTGTAAGGTATCTTTGTTTTTTGGATACTCCTTGGAAACCTGGTTGTCAATATAGTGGGGATCAGCTATACTAGCGTGCTTGTATCGCGAGTTGTGCAAGGGTGCTTTACTGCAAAAGGGTAAGAGGGTAGGCGGTATTGGTGGTTGCATGTTATTGTTGCAAGCGTGGGCTTGGCAATGACTTCCCTTTTTTATACCACTTACTCGAACACATGTGTAGTTTCCTCAATTTCTTTCCCTTTAACTACCCAAACTTTCACCAACCTATAGTACGTATTTTTCACCAGGCTTGCTATTGGTAGATGATGTGATCCTTTTAGTACTCCATTTATGCACTCCACAAGGTTGGTAGTCATTTGCCCGTATCGTCTACAACATTCGTCATATGGTTGGGCCCATCTTTCCCTCTTGATTTCCTTTGCCCAACTCCAAACCTGCTCGCCGTACTTCATTAAATTCGCCATCTTCCTCTCAAAATGTGGTCACGTTAGTAGATATCACGTGTCATAATATTATTAGTATAGACACAAATAAAAAACAAACATAAATAAATAAATAAATGTATATGTAAATTATGGAAAATTTAGTTTGAAAAAAAGATGCTTACCCATGCTTACAATCTCACTACGAAGATATTTATTTTTGAACCGCTCGTAGCTGTTCTTACCAATATGACGAATACAATAGGCAGGGTATGCGTACAACGGTGTCCAATGACTTCCATCTCGACTAATTGTCGCTTTGATACCCGTCCCTCGATCGGATATAATGCAGACCCCATATTCTTCGACGACATGCTCACGTAAATTCATCAAAAAGAAATTTCAAGCGTCCGCCGTCTCCTGCTTAACAATTGCGAATGCAATCGGGAAGACATTGTTGTCATCATCTTACGCAACAGCAACCAACAGTATATGAGAGTATCTCCCATACAACCATGTGCCATCGACTTGGATCATACGTTTGCAATAGGGAAAGCCTTCGATGGCAGGCTTGAACGCCGAGAAAAGTCGATGAAAAAATTTATGGCCTTCAACAATTTGGCATTCTCGGTCGTACGCATCCTTGGTTTGATACCTCACTATGGTGCCCATGATAAAATGTGTCAGTGCTACTAATAAAGCCTGTAGCTCGTTGTACGACTTATCGTAATCGCCGTACACCAAGTCCATTGCCTTATCCTTTGCACGCCACGCCTTCTTGTATTTTATTTGGTATTTAAATTGTTGCGCAATGCTTGCCTGAATCGTTTAAACTAGAACCCGTGGATTTGCTTCAACCAACTTCATTACGTGATGTCTTATTACGCTGGAGTCTAATTTTCAGTGGCCTTGGTCGATTGAAGTTTGTAAGCATGTGTGAACACCATTATACTTTGTGACCTCCCAACGATTTGAACTCTGCCGCTTCGTCACTCGGATCTTCCAATTGCACCCTTGTCCGTATTTCACACATTTGGCAAAGAAAGTCCTCTGGCTGGATTCTGCGACAACGTAGTCCATTTGGTTCTTGATGCTGTACTCTTTCACTGCCAATATAGCTTCATTCTTGTCATCAAATTGAAGCTTAACATATAATTCACCGTGCTGACTCGAGGTTAATCGGGGCAAATATGGGAATTCAGGTGCCCTCATTGCATCGAAATCCACCGAACTCATGTGAGAATGAGATTCATAGAATGTAATGTCGCCCCCGGTCAAAACAAATTCTCCAACACCAAAACTAGGGGCTGCATCGACGTCATCAGGGAACAAATCGTGATCCCCAATATCTTCATCTTCGTTGGAATCGTCAAGTGTTTCTCCTCATCGACTGCTAAGAGTTCCACATCAGCTTCAACAGTATGATCAACATCTAGCCCGTGAGATGAAGCATATGTTGAAGTCCCAACTTGATGAAATGCATTTGATGTCCCACTTGTCAACATTGCAATAAAACTGCACCCGAGCATATCAATCTCATCACCAAAATTCATTTGAGCTGATTCTTCAACTACGTTTCTAGATGGGCCGAGAACATCATGCACCTCGACAAACAACTCGATATATCGAATCCCTATAGAATCATGCTCTGTGATCATCATTGCAACATCGTCATCATCTTGGAGAGTGATTGCATAATATCTGACTGGATTGTCAGATGTCATCTATCGGTAACGTAAACCATGAATCTCTTTCCTAATTTTCTGTGATATTTCCTTCTTCATTTTTCGAAGCATGATTTCCTTCTCGAATTTCATCTTCGTATTGCTTTCAAAATCATATACAACCCCAACATTAGTTTTCACCATTTGTCCATTGTAATGAACAATCGCCATAAATTTGTTGTTCAAATTTTCTCTGCATAATCGAAATAAAACGTACTAAATTAAAATGTTCATAATGAAATAAAAAAATGATTTCGGTTACTAACATCATGGACGAGTTTTTTCCGAATATATATCTTTTAATAAATATATTATATTAATTTTCTAAAATATATAGTTCGAATATATTTCCTAATAATATACTTATCCTATCAAAATTAACATAATAAATTTTTCTAACATAGTAAATCAAATTTACAAATAAATTTTAAAAATATCCAAATCCAATCCAAATTTGAATTAACTCAAATTATAAACTACATGAAAAAAATTAAAAATATATGAAACATACAAAATAACAAAATAAAATTACGAAACTCAAAAAAAAATACCAAACTCAAAAAAAATTTGAATCTACTCACAAAATAATAACAAAATAAAATTACCAAACTAAAAAAAAAACTAAACTCTAAAAAAATTTGAATCTACTTATAATCTTTTCTCCACTATTTTCTTCTTCTTCTTCAATCTTAACTTCCTTCCAACTTTAACTTAACTATTTAACAAAAAAAAATAAATTTTTTATCCCTTATACTATCCATATCTCTGCCTAACTAACAACTATAAATTTTTAGCCTCTACCCCTATACATTTTAAAATACCCTAAACCCATCACCATTCAAAAATCACATCCACCACTCCCAAAAAATGAATCTGCTATCCACTCTTCCCCAAAAATAAACTGTAGACCCAGCTTAAATCTATATTCGAATCATAACCCATTTTTCATGCATAAACCTATACCTATATTCGAATCAGAACCCTTCCCCCAAAATAGACTGCAATCTATTCATCTCAAAAATTAGAACCCTACTAATCCTAATTACACCCAATTCGAAGCCTGCATTTTTCTTTCTCAATTTTCGTTTCTCCCAGAGACCAATATTTTCTCCTAGGCACCAATCTTTTCTCCCAGTTGAGAATCGGATTCTCATGCATGCAGAGCATGCAGGCTGGCCGGCCAGTAATTCCTTGAAGTCAGACTCTTCTGCGCAAGACTTTAGGGAATTTTTCCCCTTGAAGTTAGACTCAGGTGGTCAAGACTTTGGGGTTTTTCCCCCTTGAAGTCGGACTCAGCTGGCCAAGACTTTGGTCGGAAGTCGACTCCATCAGGCACCAACTTTGGCTACACTGTTCAAAGTGCAATATTCCTGGAAATAATCTGCCCACAACAATAATGTAGGAAAACAATTTCCCACAACAATATCCGTGTAAAATGTCCCATCTCTAATATAACAAAATCTAGTATTATAATAATATTTCATAAATTCTGATACCATTACTAAATTAGTGTATTTATATTATGCATGGAGGAAGCCATTGATAGGTTTGGAAGGGTTGTTGCCCTCCAATTTTTTGGCAAAATAATATTTTAAGTCTTTTTAGTTTAAATAAGGCAAAACGACAAAAAATGCCCCCAACATTTGCATATTTTGTCATTTGACCTCCTATTCTTTTTTTTTGGGAGCAAACAACCCCCAACGTTTGCATGTTTTGTCATGTGGCCCCCTATTCTTTTTTTGGAGCAAACAACCCCAACGTTTTAATTTGGTTCAAATATGCCCTAGTTGGATGGAAACCGTTAGTTAACTAATGGTCAGTGGCTGATGTTGACTGGACTTGTCATGTGTTAAGTTTTGTTGACGTGTCAGTATCATATTCGCCATGTGTCACCGTCAGGTTTGACCACGTGTCAATGGTTGATTCTGACGTCGGCAGCTCTTAACACATGGCAAGTCCAATCAACATCAGCCGTTGACCGTTAGTTGACTAACGGTTTCCATCCAACTAGGGCATATTTGGACCAAATTGAAACGTTGGGGGTTGTTGGCTCCAAAAAAAAATAATAGGGGCAAATGACAAAACATGCAAACGTTGGGGGATTGTTTGCTTAAAAAAAGAATATGAGGCCAAATGACAAAACATGCAAACGTTGGGAGCACCTTTTGTCATTTTGCCTTTAAATAATAATCAAATGAGAATTTTTGTCCTTTTTAATTTTTAGATTTAAAGGCTTAGTTGACTATTGTATACCCTCAATGTTTGATATTAACTCTGTCCATGATATTATCAACAATACTACCTTGTAATCCCTTTAAGACTATTAAAAATAATTTATTCATATATTTTATAATATTTTCATATATAGAGACGACATCCACACCTATATAAACTAGCTACAATTGATTCTTCATATTTTGATGGAACTCTACCTTCCAATCAAAACACAGTCAATTTTCTTGAAGACAGTCATGGAAATCGAGGTTTCCATCACGGATTCTTTGACGAAGATGTTGATGTTTTTGATCGTTCACGCACTGGTTTATCTCATCTTGTCGAAATGATCTCACGTTTTCCCCGAAAACAAGACGAGATCTTCGTTAAGCATCGAATATGTTGGTTAACTAATCTTTAATAGGATTCTAGATTCCATCTTGGACTTGCCCCAAGGTTTCGAGCTACCGTCGACATCGTCGAGGGGTACAATATCAGCGATTGAAGAATTTCCTGAAGAATATAAAACTTGCTGAATTCTAATGGAGTGGTAAAATTTAAGATCGAATGTTTATGCTATTTGTAGTTTATGTAAAACTATTTTTTGATGTTAAAAATGTGTGATTTGAAAGAGATTTGAAATTCTTTGTCCTGATTGTGAAGAATTTATAATGAACCAATTACTTTTGATTCTTGATTTCTATAATTGCATGCATCATGCCTCTTTTTCTTGATTTCTCATATGCACTCGAATAAGTCTAATGATTATTCCTTCGCTTGATTACTATAGTTACACTTTTTAATCGAAGAATATCTCAAAACTATAATTTTAAGAGTTTATTATAATGTGAACGTCCATAATTGTCTTCTATAATGGGCGTTAAAGAATTTATAAGCGGAAAAGAAAATAATATGAGATCAACGAATAATAAAAAACACACAATTTTTTTGACAATGACAATTGAATTTTATTGATAATTATAAAAATATCTAAATTACAACGCATTCATAAATGAGAATAATGAGGATTAGTCTACTAAAATCTCATACAAAACCTAAAGGTACAAAGAAAAGTAAATACTTCCACAGATACTAGCATACCGAAAAATCCAGAAGTCTTTTTGAATCTCATTGTCTCTATTCAAACGAGACGCTTTATGGGGTGAAAAGGAGTGGTGAGCGAACCAAACTATTAGGCAGATTGCTCCGCTACCCAAGTCTGATTACATCGGCAAACAACCATCAACTGAGTGGAGATCTATCTTTTTATGACCACCGACATAATTAAAATCAGAAACTAGCGTTGTAAAGATCTCTGTGCGAGCACCAAACGACCGCTAAGGTATGCTGAAATCATGCCAAAACGACAGATGAAACAAACCACAAAAAATAAAGAAAAAATGCCACAAAGGCAGAGAAAATACGTGCCATACTTAAGTGTTTGCATCATGCATAAAGGTGACGTACGGAAGTCAAACCATGAATTAACACGGCAGTCGGGCTTATTCGATGTCGGTTTAATCTATGGTCCGATATATCGTCAACCTTATTAATTAAATGTCTAATTAATTTGAATCCACCAATTCGATAAAGCCCGTGTAGTCAGGGTTAATTTTCATCTAAGAACTTCGAATTAAATTCAATGTAAATTTCAATAATTTTCATCCTTTTAAGAGCAACAATTATTTTGGTGCCGAGTTCCGGGCATGATGGGGGTGCTAATCCTTCCCCACGCATAACCAACTCCCAGACCCTTTCATGACGAATCTCTGGTTTCTTATGGTGTCCGGCCTACCTTACCCAAAGTGGTCGGTGGCGACTCCAAGTTTTTATCATTTTCAAAAATTTAAGGTTTTTCAAAAGAAACCCCCAATCTTCCAAAAGATTTTAATTAATAATTTAGGGGATAATTAGTAGCTGACCTATTTTCTAAACAAACGCTCTTAACGCAACAAATTTCTTTTTTTTTAAAAGGAAGGAAAAAGGTCGCTACACACATGACCCTTAAAAGGCTCAAAAAAATTAATTTAACTTAAATTAAATAATTATAAAAAATTATAGATTTTATGTTCGATAATTAATAACTTACAAACATTTAAAACCAAAATCCAAATTTATTCCAAAGACGTTTAGACTTGAATCCTAGAGCTTTTTATACTTTATGTGGGTGTCATAGTCTTAACTTGGTTTTGTGTGACATTGCAAACACTTCAATGAAAGCGAAAGACTATTTTAGAATAGTTCAACGTCTTTATACTTTATTTGCTAATTCTACAAAGGGGTGTAATATGTTAAGAGAGAATGTGAAGAGTTTAACTCTTAAATCATTGTCGGTCACACGATGAGAAAGTCGCGTTGAAAGTATTAAGGCAATAAGATTTCAAATTGTTGAGATAAAGAAAGCATTATTTCAAATAACTCATATAGATAATGATCCTAAAATACAAAGTGAAGCTAGATCTTTAGCAACAAATGAACGTGGTAGTTTTAATTTTTTGCTGTTTACAATCATTTGGTATGAAATTTTGTTTGTTGTGAACTTAGCAAAAATTTGCAGTCAAAGACATGTTGAATGTGTTGCTATTAATGAGATAAAAAGACCTATTTAATTTTTCAAAAATTATAGAGATAGTGGATTTTCAAGTGCCATGTACACGACAAGAAAAATAGCTAATGAAATTAAAATTGATGGCGAGGAAACATCAATAGATCCTCAGGAGTCATTTAGAATTGAATACTTATTGTATATTGTCGATCAAATCATTTTTTCTTTAGATAGGAGATTTGAACAATATCAATTATATGAAAATGTTTTTGACTTCTTGTTTCATTTTGATAAATCACATTCATTCGATGACATTAATCTCAAAAATCGTTGTAATAATTTTGAAAATGCTCTTAGAAAAGTTGAGTTATCTAATGTTGATAGAAATGAGTTATTTATTGAGATGAAACTACTTAGACAATTTTTACTTAAAGAAAAATGGGAGCAATGAATTTATTAAGATTTTTAAAACGTTCTAATTTCTTCTCAAATGCTACAATTGCTTATAGAATCTTATTAACCATTCCTATTACTGCTGCTTCTGCAAAACGAAGTTTTTTAAAATTGAAGTTGTTGAAGTCATACTTATGAACAACTAATCGCAAGAAAGATTAAATGATCTTGCTTTAATGGCAATCGAGAGTGATCTTTTGGAAGGAGTTGTTATTAAAAGTGTTGTAGACGATTTTACTTCAAAACATGCAAAAAGAACGATATTTTTTTAAAGTCAAATGTTAGATTATTACATATTTATAAGTTATTTTTTGTTGTTGTTCAAGAGGGTAATTTAAAAATATTTTTTTGTATTAAGATAAAAAAATATCTCTCACTATTATAAATCAAGGGCCCTATTTTAATAAATTGCACAAGGTCCCTAAATTCTTTGAATCACCATTGCTTTTAGATAACATTTTACGTTAGTTTTTTCGTGATTTTTTGAAAAGTTTCGATATTTACAAAATAAGTTTCGATAATTTATACAAGAACCTAAAATGTTATAAAAAACAAGTACGGAACTTGTGTTGTAAGTATCAAAACTTGTCAAAAATCATGAAAAAAACAACCTAAAATGTTATAAAAAAGTCTAACATTTTAAGTTTTGGGTAAAGTTCACAAATGGTCACTAAACTTTAGTTAATTATTCAATTTGATAACTAAACTTCCAATTGCTTCAATGTTAATAAGATGACGTGGCATTTAACAAAATTTATATAATAACACATTTAGTCCTCCATATTTGCACATTCAAATAATTTAGTCATAATTTGAAAAATAATAATAAATTTAACCCTCAATATTTACACATTATTTCAATTTGGCCATATTTTTAATTAAAAATAATTTAACCCTAAACCTAGAAGCCCATAACATGTGACCTTAAAACCTTGAAACCTAACTCAAAACTCTAAAACTTAAAAGTTTAAATTTAGTGTTTATGGTTTAGAATTTTAGAATTTTAAGGTTTATGAATTTAGTGTTTATGAATTAAGGGTTTATGGTTTAATGTTTAAAGTTAGGGTTAAGGTTTATAGGTTTAGTGTTTAGAGTTTAGTTTTTTTTACAATAAAGTATTTCAGTTATAACACCGGTTACCTGGCGTAAGAAATTTGGCAAGCTTAAAGCCCTCGTGACACAATTTCATTTCTTACTAGTTACCTGTACATTAATAATGTCTTACCATCCATTATTTAGTGCTTGTGCTCGGCTTGAATAATCAACCAACCAACATGAGTGTGCTCCACCACCAAATCTAAGGCTACTCCTTAAAGTTTTTTCAACAGTGATTTTAGGGGGGAAATGGGAAGCTAAATCCAGAGAAAACCCAGGATTCCGTGCCTCTATGGATTCAGAACAATTGCTTAAATTTTCAAGAAACAGGTCATTCGATGGCCTTCAAATGTGCTTAGTGTTTTAGTTTAGGGTTTGAGGTTTTTGATTTTTTATTTATGGATTTGGGGTATTAAGTTTAGTGTTTTGGGTTTAGGGTTTTAAGTTTATGGTTAAATTATTTTAATTAAAAATAGGGCCACATTGAAATAATGTGTAAATATTAAGGGTTAAATTTATTATTATTTTTCGAATTAGGACTGAATTATTTGAATGTGTAAATATGAAGGACTAAATGTGTTATTATACAAAATTTGTTAACTGTTCAGTCACTTTCTTAACATCCGTTAAGAGCTTAGTGGCCAAATTGAAGCAAATCACAAAGTTTAATGGTAACATTGAAGCAATTAAAAGTTTGGTTACCAAATTGAATAATTAACCAAAGTTTAGCGACCATTTGTGAACTTTACCCTTAAGTTTTTGGTGAGTCTTTCACAAATTTCGAAACTTACCGTTTTTAGCTGCACCATAAACCTGTTGCACCCCAGACTCACCCAAAAAACACTAACAACATAATTAATGTTGTGAATAAAATAAAGAAGAACAAGAATAAGAATAAAGAGATAAGAGAAAGAGTGAGACTTGTATTATTCTCAATGTAGTGTTGTATACAATGCTTTCTCCAAATCTATATTTATAGGCATAAGATGAAAATCCTAATTTCAATGGGTATTAAACCCTAATAATAAAGTACATTAAAGTCTACTTTAATACATGGATATTCATCATAAATAAATATTCATAACACTCCCCCTTGGATATCCATGAAAATAATGTGCCTCGTTAAAACCTTACTAAGATAAAAACCTTGTGGGAAAAAAATTCTTAACAAAGGAAAAAGAGTACACACATCTTTGATACGCATAACATGTTGCCTCATTAAAAACCTTACCAGGAAAACCCATTGGAACAATACCTTGATTAAGGGGAAAAAGAGTGCAACACATATTTACTCCCCCTCATGAAAACATCACATAAGATCTTTGAATCTTCATAGTTCAATCTTGAATACAATCTTCAAATGTTGAAGTAGACTATGCACTGGCGAATAAATCTTCTAAATTACTGCAGGAAATGATTCGTCGAATATAATTCTTATGAAGATCACAAGAGACGAAACTTTGGAGAAATATGTTTCGTTTTGTCACATTTGATGTAACCATCTTTCGATTGAGATATAAATTTTGCATTATCTCTGCAAAAGATAGCTTGCATCTTATCTTGTGAAAATAATTCACATATCTTCTGGATATGTTTAGCCAAACACATTTTTCAGCTTTGCCTCGTGTAAAACAATTATATCTATATGATTAGGAGATGCATCAAGTTTTGAAAGATCTAAAGGTAATGATCTTTGTAACATTTAGATGATACTTCTAGACCAACTAAGATATGATTAGACCAAAATCATATTTATTCTCATCCAACAATCTTAGAATTATTGGAGTACTCAATATATACACTTTATCCACATCGAATATTTTAAGATTTTTTCAGCATGTGTGCATTCATGGACAAAAATTCATATTTACGTGCTTAATCTTCAAGTTGAGAAAAGATTTGATTTATCTTGCTAAATAATCAAATGTTTTTTAAACTCTTTAGGAGTTCAAATTATCGATATATATCCTAACAAATCTTGCTACAATCATTATTATAAAATGTACATGGAAATAACATCATTTTTATAGTATTTCCTCAATAAGTACTCACTAAGACGATTATACAGAATACGCCAAAATATAGATATTCAAGGGGACATATCTAAATGAATTTTCTTAGAAATTTCCAAATGCTTTTGGCATTTTAAATCTGTCACGGATAATAGGATCCACAAAATAAATAGACGCATATAAAGTATTTTATAAGTGCCAAAGTAATTGCATCCACCATGAAGTAATTAGAATTCTTCATAAATAATAATTCAAGTCATATTTACGACTACTTATTTTGTGCCTCACTTGCATTACACCTTTAGGTGTTTGGATTGCCGGTACAAATACTTCTCTTTTAGAAGTTCAAAGCGTCTTTCTACATTGGTCAATTCAATATCTATACTTCTGGATAGATTTCTATACATGATCCTCATTTTGTTTCTTTACTTCTATAAAAGTATTCTATGTAAAATTGTTGTCGACAACTTTTTTTCTGGTTCCATTCTTTTCTCGTATTGACATAACTTATCGAGATCTCTTTGCATTCTTTATTTCAGGTACATGAAACTCTTCTAGAGTTTTATTATTAGTTTTGTCTTTGGTCTCTTCAGGAGCACCCACCTCTGATATACGACCATCTCATACTACTTTCCATTAACGAGAATTTTGATCATTAAAACCAATTTCAATTATCAAGCTTCAGGCATGCTTTACAACCATTTGCTCTAATATGTAATTCAAATTTAGAAAATTTTCAGCTAGTATATGAGACTTGATTACTTTCGTTAGGTTAGTAAATATGTCTGACACTTGACATGTAATAACATGAATTATCTTATAAACTTCTAGTTCATATACGAGGATCTAGATAATGATAATTCATTTTCCTTTATCCAACTGATTATTATATCCCCGTGATGTTGAGAAAAAATTACGTCATAAATGATTCTCCAATTAATGTTTAAGAATTTAAACATAAAAGGAGACTCATGCTCAATATATATTCTGAACCATTTTAATATACCCATTTTGTGCGTTGTGGTGGAGCAATTCAACTATATATCGCACATTGAAAAATTAAAAAATGGGAAATATATAGCTTTTGGCAAAAAGCTAATCATAATGGAGAGTTTATTATAACTCAATGGCTTAATGCGTATAAATGTTGTTGTATTGAAATATCATATAAATGTTTTGTTCTCATAGTTTAGCTATTAAAGAGAGGCATCCAATCAAAATTTTGCTAAACTGTTTCGTTCATAATCAATAGGCTTTGTAATAGTTATTTCAACTGGTATAGCCTAAAATATAAACCCACTACCTTTAGCAAGACGAATAGTCTTAATTGCATAATTTGAAACTTTTTTAATCAATCTCACAAACTTCTAATTGTAAGTTGATAATACATATGTAGATGCATATACTAAAATCATATAAAAATTTTCCACATTTGTGGATATATGTGCCCATATTTTCTTCAGAAATGCAAGAGATGTAGTCTCAAATTTAGTACAAGAACTTCAAGTTCTTTTTGGCAAGTGGGATCTTAATCCATTTCAAGCAACACAAAAACTTTAGATTCTTTTAGTAAGTGAAATTTAATTAATTTCTTTGAGAACGAGAACCACAAGAACTTCATGTGCATATATATCTCAATAATTTTTGCATTATTATTGATCAGGATGGTTTAGCCGATCATGCCAACTATATATGTGTATATATATCTCTGAATTTGTAAACTTCTGGTTTACCATAACATGTAATTCAATCTCAGTTGTATATGTGTGGCACAAATTTTGAAATAGAAGTTTTTTTGAAACTTAATAATATATTGTCCACCAAAAATTGTTCTTTTGAATAGGAATATATTTAGCTCTTTCAGAGCTTTCAATTAAACTTATTCTTTTGGTAGCAATATATAGCTTTTATAGAGCTTTCAACTGACTTTTTGGCTATCATAACTTATATTCACATCGGCTTATTTCATATGCCAATTGATAACATATGTTATCTATAATTTTTGAAGGATTATTTTGCGAACTCATATTCCTCTCTTAAAATTTTCACTTATAATGGTGACGATATTATTACCATTAATGGTAATTATTACAATATTCATAATTCTACACTTTTCATAATATGCTTTCTCTCAAGAAGCATCAATATTTTCAAAACTTTGAGTTATAATACTCACATTTTTCTCTTGCATCTAAATGGGAAAATATATCTTATGTTTCTGCTAAGCATAAATCATCACGTAGATCGGATTTGATAAGTAGTCATGTGAAACAAAATATATAAATGTCATAATATATATAAAGCATAAATAATTAATGCGTAAAGTAAATAAACATAAATCAAAGTAAATTAAAAAAAGGGTAAAATACCTAAATATTCACTCAACTTTGCAGTCAAACATATTTTGGTCATTGAACTTTTAACACGATCAATTTACTCACTAAACTTTATTTTTTGACCTATTTTAGTCGATTTGAATTATTTTATTAATATTTTAGTGAAATTTAGCATATTTTATTACTATTAAATATAAAAATTAATTTAAAATAAAAATAAATTATATTTTGTTATTATTAAATAAAAAAATTTAAAATAAAAACCTCAAATTCCCAAACACTTCATCTCCTCGGACGCCACCGTCTTCTCCCATTCGAGCAGTGGAATTTCAACCGGGCTGGTAGTGGGGTTAGCAATAGGGGGAGTGGCGATATTGTTGGTCTTGAGTTTGTTGTTTATATGTCTTCAAAAGAAGAGGAGCGGAAAAAGAGACGATGAAAGTTACTACGCGCCGCCGCCACCTCCTGCTCCTCCTAAAGGTCAGAAAAATTGATTTATTTATGCGTATATTTTATTGATATCATTAAATTTTTGGTGCAGAAAAAATGGGTTTGGTTTCCTTTTTGTTTCCTTTTGGTTGCATGATTTTTCTGATTGAAAAACTCAGTTTTCCTGTTTGATCCCTGAAGGAATGAAGTAAATATTATATGTTTTAATCATAGGTTTGGTGTTTTCCGTACAGTGCATTTGGTTATGGTTTGATCATAGAGCTTGTCGATTTTTTCCTTCCAGAAAATCCTCATGGTGGCCAGCAGTACCGGCGGCAGCAAAATCCTCCCCCGAGTGTCGATCAATACGGTACAGTTCCACCTAATCCAACTCCCCCACCGACATGGGGACCTCTATCTTCGGAAGGGGTGGGTGACCGGTGAGGTTAACGCCGGTGAAAGGGTGAGTGGCCGGTAAAAGGATCAAAATAGGTAAAAAAAATAAAGTTTAGTGAGTAAATTGATCGTTTTAAAAGTTTAGTGACCAAAATAGATTTAGGAGCAAAGTTGAGTGATGATTTAGGTATTTTTCTCTTTAAGGTTACGAGAATAATTAGAAGATGATTTATTCCCTTTAAAGTTTATAAGGAAATTAACGACGTCCAAATGAGTTGGGCCAACAACATCTAAATAGTTGGACCAATAACGTCCAAATGAGTTGGACCAATATTATCTTCGTCATTTTCGCAAACAAAATTTGCTTCTATTTTCTTTTCTTTTCATTCAATGATTGTTGATTTTTAAGCGTATGACAAGTACGAGATCAATGGTTTATAACATCACATTGGTAATAAAAAGATTTTACTTTCTTAGAATGATCTTTATTAGTCTTGGTATCTTTATAACCCCACTTCTGACGGGTATAAACATTCTTAAAATAATTATATTGTTCATGTCTACGTTCATGACTTCAATCGCGACCACAACCACTAATGTTACCTTTATCTTTCCATTATATAATATCACATTCACTTTAGGGAATGGAGTGGAGCCAATGGATCTTTAAAAACTTTTTTACGATATTTCTTTTGTAGGACAACATTATTTACGTTAAAAGCGGAGTATGTTTTTCTAACATATCCTTATCAGTGATACTCTGACCACATAATTTCAATTTAATTGAAACATAGCGAAGTTTTATTCACTAACCAAATAGTGAATTATCATGTTTGCATTCACTACAGGGAATGAAAAAATTCAATAATCGCATGAAATAAACATCATGTTTGCATTCACTTTAGGGAATGTCTCCCACAAAAAAATCCATCAAGATTAATTTTCGTAACTTGAACTTGGGAGAAGTCTATAGTCGAATTTTTCGATGAATAGGAATTATTACTTTTGAGCAAATATAGACCTTATAACTGTCTTCTTGTAGATTCAAAGTCACTATGATTTATCGCACTTTAACATCGTTGTTTAAGAAGAAAAATAAAAGTAGAGTTTATCGATATTGATTTTTCTCTCGAAGCAATGGAGACATAGCAAATTACCAAGACAACTTCTCACTATCTTGTCTCTTTCCAAGCCATTTAAAAATATCATGTAAAACTTAAAGCACAGTTAAAAATATCAACTCTCGTCAAATAAATATTAAATAACAAATAAATAATTATAAACTTTTGATATTAAGTAAACTAACACAAGAATATATAAACCGGTGAGATTTATTATTTCTTGGCAACAAATCTCAATATTATAGTTGAATTAGTCAAGTGATTAAGGTAGGTTTGTGATTCAAATCCTATTGATGCTATTTACCCTTATATATAAATTTGATATTTATGTGCACAACTTACTTAATATACAACCTTACTTCCATTTATTGGAGTTTGGGAATGAGTCGTAACAATAAGACCATTAATTGCATTTAGAGGCTGCTTCATTATGTATATTGTGCTATTAGATTACTCGGTCATATGCTTTCCAACTACGTTTTAGGATCTCCTCGTAATTTTCATATAATCATCACTTTAAACACAAAATTAATTAGTAGATGATTCATCATAAAATAAGATTGTAATCGAACTAAAATAAATATGTGAACAATACCAAAAAAATATGAAATATACTTATCTAAGATTGCGGTGCATTGATATGGTTGAAAATCTAATCTTGTGAAACTTCTTCTTTAACCCAAATAGTTTGAGCAAACTCGTGCTGATAACATGTTGTGAATAAAATAACGAAGAACAATAATAAGAATAAAGAGATAAGAGGAAGGAGGAGACTTGTATTATTCTCACTATAGTGTTGTATGCAATGCTTTCTCCAAATCTATATTTATAGGCATAAAATGAAAACTCTAATTTTAATGAGTATTAAACCCTAATAATAAAATACATTAAAGTCTATTTAATACATAAATATTCACTATAAATAAATATTTATAACAATTAAACTAATATGAACTACTTTATTATTTTTTGTCACGTCATCAGTTTTTTTAAAAAGTCACTCTCATTATTAAAAATATTGACATTAACTATTTTTTTTTTTACAATTTTTGATACTTTTGAGTTTTGGACAACGCCGAAGAAAGAAGATAAAAGTAAAATATTTGAAAGATCAAATAGCTGATGACAGTTTAACAATCCGTTAAAGTACTATTACGTTTGAATCAATTTAAAAAAAAAATTTAGGGTAAATTACTTAAATCATCACTCAACTTTCAAAATAATTAATTTTAGCATTAAACTTTAGACATTGACCTATTTTGGTCACTTCACCATTAAATCTCTAACACTGTTATGACATGAAAATAAAAAATAAAAAATAAAAAAATATTTTTAATGATATTTTAATATACTTAATTAAATAAAAAAATAAATTAAAAAAATCAAACCCTTCCTCACCCCCACCCCACCCTCTCTCACCTTCACCGGTAACCCTCTTCTTCATCCAATAATGCCACTCCGGTGAGTTTTCCGGTGACCAAAATCGGTCTGCTCTTCTTCATAATTTCAGTAAATTATATGGCCCTCAATCTATATAGGTGAATAAAAAAAAATTAAGGTGCAAGTAACTAGAGTCAAAATCATAAACTAGGACAAACTGCTAGAAATCTAACGTTGAAACGTTATTTTTCTAACCATGCAGTTTGAAGCTGCATTCTATTTCAAGACAGATGCCTGAAACTTGTAAATAGAGACATTCTTTGACATAACATCTTTTCTTTTCATTACTTCCTTGGGAAACCACCAACCATGACAGCAATATTGACTCCAATGAAAAAAATAGAACGGTTTGTAATGACAAAATACAAATAGAAACAACAACCAAATTCAAACCTACCTATTTGGAAAGTTGACAGGAAAATAATTGGTTACAAGGTTTTATGCTCATAAAAGTTTATCACACTTGCCAATACAAAAATTATATTTAGTTTTTGTAGCAGTTGCACTACATGATTGTTGAATGTCAACAAGAAACAACATGCTACAAGTTTTAAAATGTAACAGAAGAGACATGCTCTCAACATATGATAATTTACAAATAGTTAGAAGTTAAATCCTCCATTAACATTTTTACATCCAGCATTGTCTCATGACATCAAAATTCAAGAATGAAGTCCCAATCAATTCATCATAGTTTTAACAAATGAAATATAAACATACAAATAGATAACAAAAGAAAAGAAAAGAAAAGGAAAATAACCTGATGCATTATGTCAGGCTATAATCAGTAGGATTCGTGTTATTTTTCATCAAGAAATTGGCATGATCATTTGAGTTCAGGAGTTGGAAGCTCTGTAATAATTCACAATAGTATGATAAAATACAGTTGTAACCCAAGTTTCCTTAAAGAAAAATAAAATTACTTAAAAACTGGTATAATAACAACATATATAGAAAACAGGGCACACTTCCCCTTTGGCTCACCTAACCATCTCCCTTCATCCAGCCCACCATCGCAACCCAACGTTTATCACCATAACCCACAACCGAGACTCACCATACACCAAACCAGTAAGCCAATTCAACTGCCATCATCGAAGCCCCTTTAACTCCTACATCGAGCTCTCCACTGCCGTTAACCCGAACCACCATCACCCTTCACCACTCAATCACAAATTGATAACCAAAAACTCAAAGAAAAACAAAAGAAATCAAAACAAATTAGAGCCAAAAAAAGGGGGAAATCGAACTGAAGTCTAAAAGAGGGGAAAGTTTTACCTTCCCATTTCGGTTCTAGCGATCGGAGCGTCGGACGGTGAATCCCAACGGTCATTCGAAGTGCCCTGGTGAGGAGATCAACATACCTCAATTTTAGGCCAATCCGAAGGTGGACAACGGCGAATCGCGCTCTCAGGACGCAAGAATTTGGACTCGTTTTGGGTCATTTGAGGATGATTTTCAGAAAAGCGAGCCGATAAAAGGAAATGGGAGAAGAAGTGGAGTTGTCCGGTGGTTTTGGTTCACCGAAAAACTCATCTGAGCGACATTACTGGGATGAAGAAGAGAGATGCCAATGAAGGTGATAAAGGGGTGGGTGGGGGTGAAGGAGGGTGAGGTGAGAGAACCAATAGAGTGACCAAAATATTATTAAAATATATATTTTTTATTTTCACGTTATAATTCTGTTAGAAGTTTAACGGTGGAATGATTAAATAGGTTAGTATTTAATGTTTAGTGTTACATTTGATTATTTTAAAAATTTAACGACCAAAATAGGTCACGAAACATATTAGTAATGATTTAAATATTTTATTTTAAAAATTTTAAAAATAAAAACGACTAAACTAATAAAATTAGAGGTTCTAAAAGGTTATTCCGCCAAACTAAAGCACATAACTATAAATTTCGCCCAATTTGTATCTTCCAAATCGTTCACAGAAATAAGTAATTGTTCAATTTATTTATTCTTTGTTCTTGAATTAAAAAACATTCGCAGGCGAAATTAAAAACTAGTTCCCTTCTCCCTTTCTTCTCGTTTTTCTGTTGATTCGGGCCATGCATTGTTGTTAGCTATCGCCTCCTCCTCTCCTGTACCGCCGCCTGCCACCCTACCCTAACCTAACCCTAGCCACAACCCCTTTAATCACACAATCTTAGTTCCTTTAGTCTGGCCCAAATCCAAGCCCATGCCTAACAACCTTCAGATTGGGCTTGATACGGCAGAGCCCCAATGCCTCATGTGACCCGTTGTTTCCTTAGCCTAGTTCGGCGGAGGCCCAAAGCCTCAAACCTGACCCAAGCCTAACTTGTTTGACCGACTAACTTGTTAACTCCATGACCCGTAACTGATCCAACCTGATTTGACTTGACCTTGATCAGATCGTTGGTCAAATTATTGACTTTGACCGAACCATTGATCAAATTGTTGACCTTGATTTGGACCATTGGCTGACGCTAGTAATTGATAGGCATGTAAACGAAATGAACGATAGCATGTTTTTGTTCATTCGTTTAAGTTTAACCGAATAAATATGAACAATTAAACGAACATAATGTCTTGTTCGAGTTCGTTTATTAAAATAATAAACGAACGTAAAAGAATATAAACCACAATGGCGGTAACCACATCAAATTCATTAATATAAGTTGCAATGGTGAAATTGAATAGAGAGATGAAAAGTCTAAGGGTTTTTTCATAAGAAGGTTGAAATCTCGTACATCGAGTATTGTTTAATTTTTTTATTTTTTATTTCATATATTTTAGTATACGTTTTTATTTTTTAATATAATACTTTTGTTATGAAAAATAATAAATATTAATATAAATGAATATATGTAAATAAATTTGAACAAACATAAATGAACGGATTACGAACGTTCACGAACGTAAATGAACAAACGAGCCCTTTCATTGTGCTAGTTCATTTAATTAAGTGAACAGAAAATCTAATCCATATTCGTTCGTTTAAAAAAATAAAAAAACATAAATGAACTTTCTGTTGAACGACGTTCGATTCGTTTACAGCCCAATCGTTAACTTTGACTAAACAATCTTGACTAACTAATTTTCGCAAGCTGATTTCAATTTCGCAATCCGTTTTGCAAAATTCCAACCGGAAACCCTCCCTTTCAGCCTTGAATTGTTAATTAGGCTTATTAAACTAGTTTAAGTTATTGCTATTACTCTTGTTCTGATAAATGATATTTATTTGTGAAGGTGGCCGTGATTCTTCAGCGTATTTTCTAGTTAGACCAGACTCGTCTCGTACGACAAGAGTTACATGTAAGCTAGTTAGAAACACGATTGTTAGATTTGGATTGATGACCTAATTGTGTAGAATACTTATATAGTACATATTGTTGACCATAAGTTCTACTGCTGCTGACCTAGTACCGCTGAGCGTGGAATACACATTTAGTAGAATAACTTTCGGCCCCGTTTGAATGGGTAGTTCTGCGGTGTGATAGTTGCGGCACTAACTGAAAATGTTACAAAACAAGAAATTTAAAACTAAAAATGTTATACTTTTTTATACTATTTTAGGTTGGTGTCTCACGACAATATTGATACTAAGAGACAAATTTTGATACTTACAAAAATTTAAAATGTTATAAAAAATGACAAGTATCGGTACTCGAAGCTAAGTTTCGATACTTAAATTGCAAACATAAACTGTTATAAAAAAGTATAGCATTTTCGGTTTTAATTTCTGTGTCTTGTAATATTTTCGATTGGTGCCGCACCGGACCATGCCGCACGTTATACTCGCCCAGTTTGAATTGTGTCCCTTGACTCATGCTACATATTTTTCCTATGTTATGATGTATGGAAGTATGATGTTTGAATTATGAATAATTATGTTGAATCTGGTTTGTATGAGCATGTTTTATTCTTATTTTAGATTGCCTGTGTGAGTGACTACTATGATGTACATTATTAGATGAAAAACATGTTCTTTGGTTATATGTTTTAAGCATGTCTACAATATGATGCTGAAAAGAGTGGTCATGTTACATGAATATTTCTGAAACTAATGGACTCTGGTAATGATTATATGATAATGGACATATGTTTATAGATATATGAATACAGATACAAGATGTTGATTATATGAAAAACGATTACAAATATACGATTATATGATTATATGGTAATAGTTTTATGGATATGGTTAATTTATGGTAATGCATTATGCATATAAATAATTTAATTAATGATAATTTTTTTAATAGTCTAAAGGTGGTTACAAGTTAGTATATGTTTATACATATTCTTAACTCTTTAACAATGTGCATACACTTTGTAGACAGAACGGTTTGAACCGGTGTTTTCTCGGATGATAATTTAATATAATTCATTCAAAAAAAAACTTAATATAATTACAAATTAAATGTGGTTATAGAATCCATCAAGTGTTACAGTAGAAAAACGAATGATATTTTATTTTAGGAGACACGGGTTAGATACTACCTTATAATTACCTTTAAATTATTCAAAAAAAAAATAAATGCGATTATAATTAGTTGATTTTGTTAACTAGGGGCAGACTATGTCTATCGTACACGCATAACATAAAATCATGCTTCTGTTGATGTCGACAACCTCTGATTCTTACATAAATTGGACGACGATTCGTCCTTAAGACGTCCCACCATTTTTATAGAGTTGTTTAGCCAAATTTCATATACTCCAAGTGCATCTCCATGGATAGCTCAGTTGCTGCAGTTGACATCGACAATTACCCTAGAGATTCCAGCAAGCTCTCTTCTCAAAAGAAGCCCCCTACAGGAGGCTGGAACGCGGCCGTTTTTATCATCTGTAAGAAAATCTTTTCTCCCCATTTTTGTTTTTCCCTGCTTGTTCGACAAGTGTTGGATGAAATTGCCATGGTTGATTCACGCCGTTGTGGAGATGGCCGAGCGATTTGCTTTCTACGGTTTGGCTGGAAACCTGATCTCATACCTGACGAACGATCTCGGCGAACCGATGACCACCGCCGCCAAGAACGTCAATACGTGGGTCGGGGTTTCCGCCATCTTCCCTTTGCTCAGAGCGTTCATCGCCGACTCGTACCTCAGTCGCTTCAAGACCATCATAGCGTCCTCTGTGATCTACGTCTCGGTAATTTCATCTTTTTTGGTTACGCTGCACTTATCGCGATTGCTTCTTTCTTCAACAACAATTAATAGTGTTACATGGGATGGTGTTATTGAGCTTATCGGTGTCCGTAATCCCTATGCATTATCGGAGAGCTGTGTGTTGATTCAGTGAGCTTTGACTTGAATGTCAAAGCCATTAATGCACCGAAAGCTGACATGTGCAACTACATTGAAGAAAAAAGTGGCAAGTGTGTCATGGGGAAATTAATCTTTGGTCCCTAAACTTTAGGACATTTACAAGATTAGTCCTTGGTGCCCAATTATAAATACGCCTAAATTTTGCCATTTGAAACCATTCCAACATTCATCCCATCTCCCATTTGTTTCTCTTCTCCCATTTGTAATATTTGAGACTTTTTAAGAATTCCAATTATTTGTACCATTTTGGTATTAGTAAAGTTACCCGAGGATTAGACAACATTTTCGTCGAACCTCGTAAATTCGATGCGTTCTCTCCATTATTTATTTTGCTTGTTTATTATTGAGTTTTTCCATTGGGTTTCAATATTTAATAGTTAGTAGATTTGTCCAATGTACAAATTTTGGTAGTTTTAATCTCGACATTTCAGCTCAGATTTGAAGCTACGTTCGTGTGGAAAATATTCTGGTTTCCCAACACTGTTCTTCGCTGCGCTTTACGTTTTAGCCATAGGCGAAGGTGGCCATAAGCCATGCGTTCAGACCTTCGCAGCTAATCAATTCGATGAGATTAGTCCCCAAGAAAAAGCTGCCAAAGGCTCATTCTTCAACTGGTAGTACGTTAGGATCGTTACTGGAGCCATCTGGCGCCATTGTAGTTGTCATTTATATGCAAGTGAATTCATATGATTCTCCTCAAAGGTCAAATTCAGGTTTTAGTCCTTTTATGTTGCTCAAATTTATGATTCCATCCCAATACTTTTTATAATTTAATTAGTTAATTTAAATAATTAAAACCACAACGTAAAAAATAGACCGAATTATGCAGAATTAAACTGTAAGAACGAACTATCGGATTTGACCATTATAAAGGGACCAAAAGCATAATTTAAACTTTCTAAAGCTTACTTTTGTATTACATGATACGAAAAAGTGATATCATTTACATTTTCTTAAAATTAATTATAGTTTAATTCAATTCAGTCATGTAGTAAAATATATGAAATTATGATAACGTATTTTCAAACCTTTTCTTTTAGTAATAAATTTTAACGTGAAGGTGATGTTTGAGGTCATGTAGGATAATGTTAGTTGGGCAGCAGGATTTTGGGTGTTATCAGTGTCACTGGCGGTGGCATTGGTAGTGTTTTTAACCGGAATCAAGAGGTACCGAAAGCAGGGGTCGACTGGGAGCCCCTTCACCACGATGGCTCAGGTCTTTGTCGCCGCTGCAAAGAAGTGGCGCGTCAGTGAAACCCACGGTGGCAGGGGAATTTGTTATGAGGATGATAGAATAAGTGGGAGCCACAATTTGGCCCGTACCAAACAGTTCAAGTAAGTGTTTTAATATATCAAAATTGGATTGTATCGAGATTGAATCCGGATTTATTGGATCGAGTTTTTGAATTTGAATCACAATAAGTATAATTTGTATAGAATTTTATTCATTCAAACTCGAATTATTTACAAGCTTTCTTGAAAATGCAGATTTCTGGATAAGGCAATGATCATTGACAACAAGGATTGCTTGAGCAATATCAAGGATCCATGGAGGCTATGTTCATTAAAACAAGTTGAAGAAGTAAAGCTTGTACTTCGCCTCATCTCAATATGGCTTGCTTGCTTAATGTTCAGTTCCGTGATAACTCAATTACAAACATTTTTCACCAAGCAAGGCAGCATAATGTTGAGATCAATAGGTCCCGATTTCCAAGTTCCTCCGGCAGCACTCCAAAGCCTTGTTGGCCTCGAAATCCTCATCGTCACGATTTACAATCAGATTTTTGTCCCCTTTGCTCGAAAAATAACTGGACATCCCTGCGGAATCACAATGCTACAAAGAATCGGTGCCGGTCTATTCGTTTCCATGTTGAGCATGGTTGTTGCAGCCCTAGTAGAGAGAGCTAGGGTAAACACCGCGAGCAAGCAAGGTCTACTCGACACCCCAAAAGCCATAGTCCCGATGAACATATGGTGGTTAGTTCCACAATACTTACTCACCGGAATCGGAGCTGGCTTGACACTCGTCAGACTACAAGAACTGTTCTACGACCAAATGCCAGAAAAATCGAGAAGCATGGGAGCAGCTGCATACATAAGTATAATGGGAGTTGGGAGCTTTCTAAACACAACTATAATCTCAGTGGTTCAAGCCATTACTTCAAGGCATGAGAATGCATGGCTGGGAGATAATCTGAACCGTGTAAATCTCAATTACATTTATTGGGTAATGGCAGGATTGAGTGGGGCTAATTTGCGTTTTTATATGTTGATTGCTAAGGGTTTTGTGTATAAAAAGGTTGAAAATAACGATCAAGGAATTAGTAATTAGGGGAAAGAGCTGGAAAGAGGATGCTATATGGAGGCAAAAGTATGAAATTTGGGGCAATTTGGATGTACAAATGCATGTTTAAGACTTAGTTATATTAAATTTCTAAGGAAGTATAATCTTATCAAGTTTAAATACCAAAGTAGTTCGCTTATTTTATTTTTAATAAAGCTCTCGACTCGGTACGATTGATCAAATAAATTAACAATAATCTTAAAATTGTCTAAATCGTTCCACTATTTGTGTTAAAATCGAAATAATCAAACCAAACCTTTTCAATTCAGTTAGGTTGATATTTCTTTCCAATTCTAAGTTCTTACTAGGTATAATCACTAATTTTATCTAGGGTTAACCCGTTTCTTTTTGCAATTAATGGCTTCATTTACCTACCTTAATTATATAGTATATACTTATCATTAAAAAGTCGAAGAAACAAAAAGATTACAACTATATCATACAATTGAAAAACCCCTAAACATTATTTATTATTACCATTATGGTTATATAATTATCATTACTATTGTATTTATACGTCATCGTTATCATGAGTATTATTACTATTAGTATTACTATATTATTATTATGTTCCATTATTATTGTTATTACTATTGTTATAAGCCAAAAAAAAAAACTATGATAAATAAAAGCCCAATACATTAAATAAATGTCCAAGATAAAAATATCCATTTACAATTAAAAATTAAAAGCCCAAAAATATATAATATATTTTGGCCCAATATGGCCCGAAATCAGATAACCTAAAAAAACTTAATGGCTCTTCATCTTTGCGCAGTTAGATTTGGACCGCCAGATTTGGCTGCTGATCGAACGGTCTAGATCGCGCCTCTTTGAAGGAAACCTTAGGGAGCCTAGCGTCGCAACCTTTCAGCCACTCGATCCAGATCACATCAGATGGTTCTGATAACTCCCCGCGCGCGTACGATCCATGCCCGACTATCCCACTTCTCCACGCGCGCATGCAACGTCGCCTGACTCTTCACTTCTCCCACGGGTTTGATCTTTCAAACCCTCCACGCCGTCTGCCGTGTCCAGCCGATGTCTCCTCCCTGATCAAGCACAAGCAACATGCAACCCGACAAAAGCACGGAGGATTAGATATCAAAAATAGCAAAGCGACATGCAGACAAAAAAAGACAATGGCAAAGTCGCAGACAAGTATAGACAAATTTCAAAAAGCAACCAATAGGGTATTTTTAGAGTTTGATTTCCATTTTTGAACCCATGTAATACTTCGGCTATAAAGTCGAAGACCAAAGAATTTAATCCCTACGAGGAAGATTTTGGGATTTTCAAGGCATCAATACAAAAGCAAAAAACGGACCTCAAAGTTTCAAAGGTATATCTCCCTCCTTCTCTTTGTTTTCGAAACATATACATACAAAAAGGGCTAGGGGTCTGGGTTTTAATTTTGTCGTTTCATCTCCCTCCGCTTTGATTCGTCTTCTCTTGATTGTTGCACTCCCTGATCGACGATAAGTCTTCGCGGCTGCGTATGGTGAGTCGGTGAGGAAACAAGCAAAAGTGGTTACCTTTTTTTAAAAAAATGGGCTCCCGAATTTTGTTTCAAAAAGGGGTGGGATTTCATCATTTTTAGAAATTCGAAGGTTGGATTTGAGGTTTTGAGAGAAGAAAGAGTTGTTTTGGTTGTGTTTTAGGGTTCGTCGACTACCGGCGAGCGGCGGCCGACGCTGCGAAGGAACGTCGAAATTTAGAAAATGTGGAGGTTTTTAGGTTTGGGAATGAATATCGCCGTGGTGTTCATCCTCATTTCAGAGAGAGGGGGAGCCTTTTGGGTAACCGGCTTTATCGAATTGAAAAAGGGGGCCGAGTGCCTTCTAATTTGAGCTTTATACTTGGTCCCTTTTAAAAATGGGATAATTCCCTTTTAAGTCCCTCCGCCCTTTGGTAATAACGCCCGCGATCCTTCCGCTTTTTAAAACCTCGACCGTAGTCCTTAGGTTTTCAAAATCCTTTCCATATCGCCCTTTTCTATATACTTGTTTAATTTCTGCACTGTAAATTACTTTCTTTTTATTTCAGTCCTTTATTTTATTTGTTTGTTTTTTTGCTATGAAATGTGTATGCTTAACGTGAATATGGTATGTATATATTATATTAATATGACATTTTGTTGATAAAATATAGTTTTTATGCATAATATATGTAGTTTTATTGTATACATAGTTTACATATGATATACGTAATATACGTTTTAGTATATACTATATGATCGTAAATATAATATATAGTATGTATAATGCATGTTATAATACCTATATAATACATGGTTTACTGTGTGATACTACTTAGTATATTACCATATGATATACTTGATACACGTTGTATATACTTCACATGTTAGATACATTTCGTTATCCCCTTGTATGCATAGTTTATTTTCATGTTATTTGCTTTATTTTAGATAGTAGGTCCTTAGAATTTAATTTAATTAATTTAAAATGTACCATTGGTTTAATGGGATGTGTGTTTAGATTAATTAAACTAAATATAGGCTTTTTAGATTAGTTGAAACTTTAGTTTTTGGGCCTTTGAGGATGGTTTCGGATAATGTAATTTAATTAATCTAAAGTGTGCGCTCGACTTATAGGGGCATGATCTTTAAATTAATTAGATTAGATTTAGGATTAGATATTCAGAGCCATAGTTAGATTTAAGGTTCGAACTTATTAAACTAGTTGAACACCTCTTAATTACCCCTTAGGATAAAATTGACAAAGTTTAGATGAACACTTAACTCAAATCACGATTTAGTTAATTTGATTCGCTTTAAATAGAATCTTTGACTTATTGAAATACTAGTTTAAAATTAATCAAATTAATTATCGCTCAAGATAATTTGTAAATCATTAGGAGTTGTTTTTTAGGGTTAATTAATTTAGCGCTAATATTAGACTAACCTAACTAATAATTAGGTTATTAATTAAATTTTCATAATTTGTGCCTTTTAGGACATGACTTTAGTGGACCTAGAGTTTTAATTTTCAAGCCCTTCTTTGCCATACATTTGTAATTGTCATTCATATGGCCTTTAATTTTATAATTAGGCATGGAAATTAATCAACTTAAACCCTAAAAAGGAGGTATTCATTAATTTCGATATTTGTGTTATAACAGTCATGACTCAATGGATGTTAACAAAATATTTGGATTAATTCCTACCATCCGAAGGCAAACATGAATTAAAAGTTGACAAACCATAACATCATGTTCAAATGCTTGCATCATGCATAAAGGTGATGTACGAAATGTGAACCATAAACTAACACGGCAGTCAACCTTATTCGATGCTGGTTTAATCTATGGTCCATTGTATCGTCATCGTTATTAAATTAAATATTTAATTAATTCGAACCCACCAATTTGACTAAGCCCACTTAACTAGAGTTCAAACTCAATTGGGAACATTTAATTAGTGTTAATTTGAATTTCATACATTTCCATCGATTAAAAACAATATATGATTTGGTACTGATTTCGGGCGTTGTGGAGGTGCTAACCCTTCTCTATAAGTAACCAATTTCCGAACTCAATTTCATGAGGCTCTGTTTTTTTTTTGTGTCCGAAATACCTTAGCCAAGTGACCGATGGAGACTCCAAGTCCTCTTATTTTCCAAAAGAACGAAAAAAATTCTTCAAAAGAAAAGAGGTCGCTACACTAGGCATAATATCAAAAAAATGATCCTTACGTTTGACGGCAAAGGAGGGAGATTGGCGAAAAAGCTCCGAAAGATTTTTGTCCAATTAGTGAAATTCAAGGCACTTTCTGACGAAATAGAGGCCATATTCGGACTCAGGGGGCGAGACGAAATAATTGGTAAAATTTGGTACCGAAATAAAACGATGTTGAACGGTGGAGTGACAAAAATACGTTTAATGTGACAAAAATACGTTCAATGTCTAAACTTCAGTGAGTACTGAACTTTTTGAAACTTCAATGACCAGATTAAGTTTGAGGGTAAAGCTCTGATTTTACGTGATTTACCCATACTATCTAATGTTCGTTTATCCGTAATACAAATGTTGGATTTGAATTCTAAACCTATCAGATACCATTTTTAAAGGATATATGGTATTTTTAAGTGCTGTTATTCGCCAATATTAAGATCAGATAGAATGATAATACATTAACAAAAATTGTCACACCAAATAGAATCTTAAACAGAGATGAACATAATAAAATCAACCACACTTATCCAAAGAAACACCTGCAATTGCCCAAATTCATAAAATGATTCAAACTTCATTCCCCAATAGACTAAGCAGCATGTCCTTGTAGTCCCCACTGGTGTACTAATCAACAGCTTCTTCAAGAGGCATGCTGTTTCTCTTCTGGTACAGCTCTTTAATGTCCTTCAGGTCCTTTTCCGCCCTCGTAACGATCACTCTCGTAATCGCATCCTCGTCAGTTCTAAATCTCTTGAACGAATTCCGCAAAACCTACAACACAACAGCAACAGATTCGAGTTCATGTATGCGGATTACGTCGATGGTGTAGTTAGGATCATAGGGCCTCTCACCTTTTCGAAGTACTTTTTCGAGTCCTTGAACGTATTCGTCTTTTGAATCAGTTGGTAAACTCTGGAGAAACACCAGAGGTTAATTAACAACACGGCTTGTTCTTTGAAAGATATTCGAAGCTTCGGGTTCGGGTACCTTAGCAATCGAACTGCCTTGTGCTTCTCTATAATAATTGAAAGTGGATTGGATCTGCATTCTGCTCCGAGTAGTAAGGATCCGAATAACATCTTCGTGTTGAATTTCTTGTCTTTGATTGCTTCATGGAGTTCTTGAGCTTCAGATTTTGCTAGTTTGGTATTCACTTCCTCTCCATCATATCTAAATGCACTCACCAACCCAACCAAGAGCTGTAAACAACAATCAAAACATTCAGAAACTATGCCCAACGAAGCTCGGAGCTATTGCGGTACACGGAGATCCTATATAGACACGAAAAAAGGTTGTTCGGTGCCTGAATCAGGCCTCCGGGACACGGCCAGATCTTGAGGCCTCGATCTACCTGTGACCTATTAATCTGAATCCATTTGTCACATATCTAAATCTGTTAACAACGATATAACGGATTTAGATATTCGAATTCCGCAAAAATAAACCGGATTCGAATATGTTGTCAACTGTAATCAGTTAAAATAGTATGGATAAGAAGATACCTGTCGAATTTCTCCCTTGGTTTTATCGGCAACCTCTTCTTCCAGGGACCGCTTGTATCGAGCGTGATAAGCTCTTCTTATACAAAAGAGCTCCTCAGGCGATCTGGTGCACGAAATTTCGACCAGCACCGGATGTTCATCGCTCGATTTCCTTAGCTCCACGTTCGCCAACACCGCATCTCGATCGACTGGATCCAATATCCAACGATACACCGCTCTCTACATAACACATTCCATAACAATGATCATGTTACACATATATGAATGGATGGTGCCATTGTTAATTACCTCGAATTCACCGGTAAGCTCCTTTTCGAGACGCTTGATGAGACTTCATAAGCTTGCCTGATTTGCCTTCTCTGGACTGCATTTCGATAACCCAACACTGCAATTATTGCCTTCTCATCTGTGCCCCATCCTATCAAAATTCCGACAACAAAAACTATGATCAAAACATGAAAAAAGCTGAGATTTTTAGAGAATTTTCAATGTGTAATAACCTTCACAGGCCTTTCTAATAGTTTCTGCATCCTCTTGAATTGAAAAGTGTTTAGGAACAGCAATGGTGGCCATCCTTTTCTGTCTGAACTTAACCAATTTCTTGAATCTGTCTGCAGATTGTGGATGTTATTTATAGTACTGAGTTTTTCACAATGTTGTGTATTGCCCGAATTCGAAATGATTGCTTAATAGGGGATACGTGTTGCATATAGATATGTTCAATTTCTAATTTTATTTTCATTTATTTTGAATATTATACTCTTGTCAGGTCTTCTTGTTTCTTAGAAGGAAAGATACATGAAGTTTTTAATGGATGTTTATGATTTTTCCATTTTTCAAAAATTCTAAAGAGTAAAGTATGAAACAATTATAAAAGTTATGAAATGGTCATTAAATTTAGTTGAAGGTCTTATTTGGTGTTTTAGTTATAATTGAGAGGTTAAAATGAGATATTTCTCATTAATTTAACATGCCATGTCATGCACCTTTTGACGACAATTAACGAAATCTAACATCGTGACGGTTATTTTGTAACATAATAAAAAATTTAATAATTATTTTATAACTTACGAAAGTTTAGTAACTAAAAAATCATATAATTTGCATCATTTATCTCATAATAAATATAATTTATCTCATAATCAACTTAAATCAATTAAAAACATATGATATGAAACATGATATTTTTATTTTTGATTTATGAAAATTTCACACATGACATATTTTGATCGCTCTAAAAAGTTCTTTATGTTTAGTACCATTGAGGGATTTATCAATAATCACGGTTGATGGATTAGAAGATGCTCGAGGTGTTGATTTAACTGATGTCGGTGGATATCAGAAGCGGGATTCATTCTTATGAACATATAATTTGATATAATATTTATGCTATTCAGATTCATTCTCAATTATAGATGTAGAATATTAGATATTTAAACATGTTCCAACAAAATAGAAGAAAATAGAGATGAAGAATATTAGATATTGTCACAACCAGATAGAGATGAAGAAAATAGTGATTCAAATCAAATATAACATCAAAAACACTTGTTAAAAAAACACATGCACATGGCCTAATAAAGAATTACTCAAACTTCACTCCCCAACAGAGTAAGCAGCATGTCCTCGTAATCCCCTCTGGTGTGCTTATCAACAGCTTCCTCAAGATGCACATTGTTCCTCTTATAATAAAGATCTTTGATTTCTTTCAGGTCCTTTTCGGCCCTCGTAACGATCACTCTCGTAAGAGCATCGTCATCGGTTCCGAACCTTTTGATCGAGTCCCGCAAAACCTACAACGATAAATTCGAGTTCATATATACGGATTACGTTGATGCATGGTACTAGGATCACAGGGCGTCTCCTTCTCACCTTTTCAAAGTACTTTTTCGGGTCCTGGAGGCATCGAACCGTGATACACAGCGTTTCGAGGAATTCGTTTTTCGATTTATTTGGCAAATTCTGGAGAAACAAACAACACAGGCTAATCAAGAATACGTAGCTTGTTCATTCAAAGATATTGGAAGCTTTGGGGTACCTTATTAATCGAAGCGTCTTGTTCTTCTCTGTAAAAATTGAAAGTGGCCCGGAGCTGCAGTTTGCTCCTCGTGGTAAGGATCCTAATAACATCATCAGTGTTGAGTTTCTTGTCTTTGATTGCTTCATGGAGGTCTTTGGCTTCAGATTTTGCTAGCTTGGCATTCATCTCTTCCCCGTCATATCTGAATGCACTCACCAACGCGACTAAGAGCTGTAAACAACAAGCAAAACTTTTGAGAAAGGATACAATACATCAAAGGTAACTTAATTATAGATTTAGGACCAAACATGCTTCATGCATTCAATTACAAGTTTAGGGATAAACATATCACTCTTTTTCCTAAAATTAACAATTCATTCGCTTAATTATAGATTTTGATTTTGAACAGTTTCTACCTAGAGGGGAAAGGGGAATTTTGTTCCTACTGGGTCTTGAACCCACAACCTAAGGGATCGAGAGGATGTCGACTGAAAGCTTTAACCACATGTTCTACAGATTGTTGACACTCAATTATAGATTTAAGATCAAAACATGCCACTTAATTAAAATTTTTGTGACAAACATGTCATTCTATCATTAAAATTGAAATAATTTGGTATAATAACAATTTTAGTCCCAAAATTTATACATTCGATTAATTTGATCCTAATTCAAAATAATTCAATAATTTAAACCATTTATATTTAAAATTTTTGACACTACACCATCATGAGTCACCCTTTAACCACTTAACGCACTCCATGCTATTATCCACCGGTCTAAGAATTAAAAGATGTGATAACTCAACGACAGAGCCACTTCACTTCTGGACAGCTAACAGACTAATGAAATAGACTCATTATGACCTTAATGCCACCTGTTAGTAGACACATGCTCTTCACTACTAGAGTTTTTAAATATGAAGCGTTAAGTTTATCGAATTATTTTGAATTAAGATTAAATTATAGAATGCATAAATTTCAAGGATTAATTTTTTTATTATACTTTTAATTTTAATGACAGAGTGACTTGTTTGTAACAAAATTGTAATTGACTTGTTTGTTCCTAATCATATGATTGAGTGAGTGGAATGTTACTTTTAGAAGAAAAAGAGACATGTTTGTTCCTAACCATATAATTGAGTGAGTAAATTGTTGCTTTTGGAAGAAAAGTGACTCGTTTATTCTTAAACATATAATTGAGTGATAGAGATGTTACTTTTAGAATAAAAGTGACTTGTTTATTTCTAAACATATAATTGACTCAGTGACTTGTTACTTTTAGAAAAAAATGACTTGTTTCTTATTGACCCTATAACTAAATGACCTGTTTTTTTTAATTTACCCTTTCAAAAAATTATGTTTACCGAATTGAATATATGCAATATCTAAATCTGGTAATCAGGTTTTCTGAATTCATAATACTCAACCAGAAAATCCAAGTCAAAGAGAGAATAGAAAATGGAAAAGAGGTTACCTTTTGGGTGTCTCCCTTGGTATGATCGGCAACTTCTTCCTCCAGTGAGCGCTTGAACCGAGCATGATAGGCTCTTCGTATACCCATGAGCTCCTCAGAGGATCGGGTGCACGAGATTTCCACAAGCACCGGGTGTTCATCGCTCGATTCCCTTAGCTCCGCATTCGCCAACACTGCATCTCGATCGGCCGGATCCAATATCCAACGACACACTGCTCTCTATGTAAAAATTTCATAAACAACAATCATATTAAGCAACGAAACAGAAACAGAAACAGAAACAGAAACAGAAACAGAAACAGAAATTGAAACGGTAATGATGGTGCCATGCCATTGTTAATTAACCTCGAAATCACCGGAAAGCCGTTTCTCGAGTCGCTTGATGAGATCTTCTTCGTAAATCTGTTCATAAGCCTGCCTGATTTGTCGTCTCTGAATCGAATTTCTATGACCCAACACTTCAATTATAGCCTTCTCATCGGTGCCCAACCCTAATTTACGATGACAAATTCATTATCTAAAGTTGGATTATAAGAGAAACAATGATCAACGCATGAAAGAAGCCAGATTTATTGGAAAATTTTCCGGTGTATAATAACCTTTACAAGCCTTCCGAAGAGCTTCGGCATCATCTCTGATTGAAATCGGTTTAGGAACAATAATGGTGGCCATTTCCTTTTTTATTTAACCTTAGCCAATTTCCAGAATCTTTCTGGAGATTATGAATGGAATTTACGGGAGACTTATTGCCTAAGACTGTTATTTATAGTACCAGATTTCCACCATGCATTATATTACCCGAATGATCCGTTGACATAGATATGTGTATGATATATGAAAAATTAATAAATGAGTCTGACACACCTTGTTATTCATGGTTTCATCCAATGAAAATTTTTCAAGGTGAATTTTCAGTCTTCACCTTTTTCCTACATATAATTAAGGAGTGAATAATTACTTCGAAGTTACATTGGAATAAATGAATGTTATAAGATTGATCATGGATGATGTGTATTATAATGAATTTCATAGTTTGAGGATGAAATTATAATGCTTAAAAGTTTAGGGGCCAATTTAAAATAAGTGTTATAGTTTTGGGATGAGTGGTGTAATTAACTCTTTAATTAATATAAATATTGTGAAATGTGGTAATTCAATTGAATAATAGTTGGAATCCTGAATAAGTAATTTGACTAAAACTTTGGACAATGGAGTTGATGAAATCTCAAGCATTTGATCCCACTGCCCTTAAGTTAGTGTGATCTTAATTCCACAATTTTTGTAACTATTTAAATTTTAGAATTAATATTTTGAGTTTAATTTTGATACACAAGTCATGTAAAATTTATTTTACACAAGCGTACATATTTATACTATAAATCCAAAACCTAAATCATTAAAAAAACTATGAGCTTTAAGATCAGTGGCGGCCGGCATCTCATAAGCATTCAAGCAATCAACACAGCTTCCCAGAACCTTTTGGCGACTGATACCATGATGATCTTTTAAGAGAAAAAACTTTTAAGAAGAAAGAAGTTTAGAAAGAAGAAGAGGCTTTCATTCAACAATTGAAGCTTTACACACGAAAGAAGATATCTGATACAACCACAGATCATCTCTTTATATACTGATAATACACTAGTAAGCTAATCATATTAACTGCTTAACAAAAACCCATCTGAAGATTAGTTATGCCACGTCAGCACAAGGTTCCACATCAACATGATAAGTTTCATAATCAGCTATGCTCAACAATCGAGCCACATTAAAACCATACCAAATGAAAATACATGAATAAATATTGTCAAATATCAAATAAAACAATAACATCAACAAGGCTTATTTTAAAACAAAAACACCTGCACATATCCTAACAAAGTATTATTCAAACATCATTCCCTAACAGAGTAAGCAGCATGTCCTTGTAATCCCCTTTGGTTTCCTTATTAACACCTTCCTCAAGCCGCACACTGTTTCTCTTGTAATAAAGCTCTTTGATTTCTTTCAGGTCCTTCTCAGCCCTCGTTACGATCACTCTCGTAAGAGCATCCTCATCGGTTCCTAATCTTTGCATCGAATTCCGCAAAACCTACTCCACACATTTGTATATACCGTATTAGCGAATTGTGCGATCATATATTTGTCATTATGACTATAACAGACAGGGCTTCTCACCTTTTCAAAGTACTTTTTCGGGTCCTGGAGGCATCGGACCGTGATACGCAGTGTTGCTAGGAATTCATTTTTCGACTTATTCGGCAAATTCTGAGAAACAACGGAGGTTAATCAGGAATGAATAGCTTGATCTTTGGAAGATATTGGAAGCTTTACCTTAGTAATGGAAGTGCCTTCTTCTTCTCTGTAACAATTGAAAGTGGCCTGCAGCTGCATTTTGCTCCTGTTGTAAGGATCCGAATAACATCGTCGCTGTCGAGTTTCTTGTCTTTGATAGCTTCATGGAGATCTTTGGCTTCAGATTTGGCTAGCTTTTTGTTTATCTCTTCCCCCTCAAATCTAAATGCACTCACCATTCCAATCAAGAGCTGTAAACAGCAAGCAAAACTTTCAGAAATTATGCCTGCCAATGCTCGGAAGTCGGAGCTATTGCGGTAGACCGAGATACTATAGAGACAGGGAAAGAGGTGGTCGGGTACCGGAATTAGGTCTCCGGTACACAATCAGATCATGAGGTCTGGTGTGACCTCAACCTGTTTACTAGCAATCATAGGTCCATAGGAATGGTAACAAATTGGATATATTGCAGATTTAGATATTCAAATCCAGTGTCCGCAAAAATAAGCTGGATTCGAATAAAATTATTGGAGGATGTATATTCGTATCCGCTCTCATTGTGGACTGTAATTAGAATATCTAAATTCGTAATATCCGACCAGAAAATCAAGACAGAGACAAGAAAATAATAAGGATAAGAGGATGCCTTCCGGGCGTCTCCCTTGACATTATCGAAAATTTCCTCCTCCAGGGAACGTTTGTATCAAGCATGGTAGGCTCGTCTTATAGACAAGAGCTCCTCCGAGGATCGGGTGCACGAAATTTCGACCAGCACCGGGTGTTCGTCCCTTGATTCTCTTAGCTCCACATAAGCTAACACCGCGTCTCGATCGGCCGGATCCAGTATCCAACGGTAAACTGCTTTCTACATATATATTTCACAACAATAACCATATCAAGCAACGAAAATGAAATAGAAATGGTAATGGTAACGGTAGTGTCATTGTTAGTTAACCTCGAAATCACCGGAAAGCTCTTTTTCGAGACGCCTGACGAGATCTTCCTCGTAAAGCTCTTCATAAGCTAGCCTGATTAGCTTCCTTTGAGACGCATTTCTACGACCCAACACTTCGATTATCGCCTTTCCATCGGTGCCCCATCCTATCAAATTTAGGACGATGATTATATACAATCTGCCTTTGCATTTTAACAAAACCCGAATTTAATTTGTATATATAAAGCTGAAAAACAATGTTCAAATACATGAAAAACCCAATATTTGTTAGGGAATTTTCCATGTGTATTAACCTTTACAAGCCTTATAAAGAGCTTCTGCATCATCTCTAATTGAAACCTGACTAGGAACAGCAATGGTGGCCATTTTCTTTTTTTGTTTGACCTTAACAAATTTCCTGAATCCCGCTAGAGATTATCAAAGTATGTATTCGATATACATGTCTTCAATTTTTGTTAATATTTTTCATGAACTCAAAACATTATACTTTCATTTTCATAATTTACAGAAAGGTAACTATTCCATAAACATGCGTGAAAACAAAAAGTTTTTACTAACATCTGAGTTAGGTTTAGGGTTAGATTGTAGAACAAAAATTATCTGCCTCCTAACCATGCCTCCTTATATACCTCACACTAAAAAACACTTAAAATTAAATTTTAAACTCTAACCCTAATTTTCTCATCTTAAACCCTAAATTCTACACCCTAAAAATATATTGTATCCCTAATTTCCTAAACCCCATACCCTAACCTTAAACCCTAAACCCACTATTTTAAAGTGGAGGCACCAAGGGAGGCGTGGGTAGGAGGCAGGCAATTTCCATCCTAGATTGTAGGGTTTGGAGGTTAGGGGTTTAAGTTTAGTGGTTTGGAATTGATGGGCTGTGGTTATAATTTAGGGTTTGGAGTTAGAATTTAAGGTTTGTAGATTAAAACCTAAATCCTTAACTATATTACACTAAACTCTGACCTCTAAATCTTAAATTTTAATCGTAAACCTTAACCTTAAACCGCTTGTAAAATCTTTTTGTTTTCACTACATATGTATTGAATATAAATATTTTATAGAATACATTTGTTGTAAATGTTTTACTTTAATCACTCTCGACCTGACAAGATTCATGCACCAAGTCTAATGCGATTCGAGGATATTACGAATTTATACATGGATTTATATTTAATATATTAGCGGTAAAAACTAAAATAATTTATAAACGCCTTAATTTTAAGATTTAGGGATTTAATTTAGGGATAGGGTTTAATCGTTAAAATTTAGGGTTTAGTGTTAGAATTTAGGGTAATATGGTGAGGATTTAAATTTTAACCTATAAACCCCGATTTCTAACCACAAACCATAAATTTTAACCATTATCTTTAAATTCTAGACCACTGAACTTAAACTCATCCTAAACTCTAAGTTGAATCTTAAACTCTAAAGCTAAGGTGCTTGTGAAAATTTTTAGTTTTTACCGCCACTATATGCAATAATTACTTTTTATACACGTCAAATTAAAATAGCCTATATTTTTATTACATAATAAATGTTTGAATTATACCGATTTTTTCCCTATGTCTAAATTTTTTGGTCAACATAAATGACTAATATTTAATTCTGTATTCATTTCTATGTCACTTGTTAAAAAATTATCCAACGAATGTGTGACACATGGCCTTTAAGTTATTTTCTTCCCTTCCCCTTAGACTTCTAGGGAAACAAACAGAAAAAAAAAAAACAAGTGAAAAATTTAAAATTCGATTTGTTTTGAGAAATCAAACAATCATAAGTCTTAAAATAGTTCGATTTTGAGAACACTCTATTTTCGGTGTATAAAATTCAATTTATGAGTCTTCATTCGATTTTTTTTGTAAAAATAAAAAAATACTAAGTCCAAAAATGTTTCAAAATCATCTATACGAAAGTGAAATCAAGACTTTAGCTCTCAATAGTAAATTACGAAACACTTCGATTTTGTTTGTAATGACAAACTGAGTAAAAAAAGAAAGTAACCAGAACTTGAAGAACTCATCACTCATTAACAGAAAACAATTTTGTAACAGACAATTACAAAATAAAATTTTAAATACCTACTTTGAATAAAAAATGTTAAAACACTTGAAATAAAAAAATAGTATAATTTAAACTCTTATTTTATAATTAATTCATAATAAGAAGAGAAAGTGACGTATTAAAACACTTGTCAGCATGGACAATAAAAGAATGTACCTTCCAAGAAGAAATCTGGAGTGTTGGTGACATCAAAAGGATTATTTTAAGAAGATAATGAACAGACATTGTAGATGTCAAACCTCGTATTTATTAGATATCATTTTTAAAGATAAATTATAGGGACAACTTAGCTAAGAGTTCGAGAAGAGACAATAAACCATTGTTTAAGAAAACAACTCCATTAAAACCAAACCAAATGTAAACAAACATTGTCCCACCACATAGAAACTTAAACAAAGATGAACACGACAGTAACTCATATCAATAAGGTCCAAACTCAAACCACAACACTTAATTAAAACACCAGAAAACATCCAAATAAAGATTTTCAATCTTCTTTCCCCAACAGAGTAAGAAGCAATGTTTTGTAATCCCCTGAGGTGTCCTTAGCAACAGCTTGATCAAGAGGCACACTGTTTCTCTTATGATACAGCTCTTTGATATCTTTCAGGTCCTTTTCGGCTCGTGTCACGATCACTCTGGTAAGCGCATCCTCGTCGGTTCCCATCCTCCGGATCGAATTGCGCAAGACCTTTTCGAAGTACTTTTTCGGGTCGTTGAGGCATCGAACCGCCGTACGCAGTACTAGAAGAAACTCATCACCTGAATCACCTTGCAGGTGCTGGAAGAACAGGAAAGCCGAGCTTAACTGAGAATTCATCTAAGCATAGAGCTTTTTTAAGGTAATTGAAGCGTCGGTCGATACCTTAGTAATGGAAGTGCCATGATCGTCTCTGTAACGATTGAACGTGGCCATGAGTTGCATCTTGCTCCTTGTGGTCAGGATCCGGATAATTTCTTCATGGTTGAATTTCTTGTCTTCGATCGCTTCATGTAGAATTTTGGCTTCGGAATTTGCTAGTCTGGTGTTAATCTCCTCCCCATCATATCTAAATGCAGTCACCAATGCAACCAAGAGCTGTAAACAGCAACCAAAACATTCAGTAATTACTCGTGTTGTTCTCCGATGGAGGCTCAAGTTCGAGCTATTCCAATGGCCTAAGGTCTAAAGGATCTTAGGTCACTGGAATAGTTTCGATCTCAGTTAAACATACAAATGGAGACAAAGAGGAACATAATAAAATCAATTAGGACATGCCATTCGAGTGTCTCCCTTGGTGTGAGCAGCAACATCTTCCTCCAGGGAACGCTTGTTTCGAGCCTGATACACTCTCCTTACGGCCAACAGCTCTTCAGGTGATCTGGTGCATGCAATTTCGACGATCACATGGATATCGGGGCTTAATTTCTTTATGGCGACATTAGCCAAGACGGCATCTCTGTCTGCCGGATCCAATATCCAACGATACATTGCTCTCTGCATATTCCACAACAACAATTCTTAATTACAGTTAAAAGAGAAAATGATCATATAACATGACACAACAATGAAAACATATATGACGCTGCCATTGTTAACTAACCTCGAAATCACCCGAAAGCTCCGATTCGAGACGCTTGATGAGATCTTCCTGGTAAAGCTCTTCATAAGCAAGCCTGATTTGCTTCCTTTGAGCTGCATCTCTGTGTCCCAACACAGAAATTATTGCCTTCTCATCTGTCCCCCATCCTATCAAAGTTTACAAGAACAAAAACATGTAACATTTCTAAGAACATCAATGTAACGATCAGTGCATGTAATAATTTCAATGTATGATAACCTTTGCAAGCCTTTCTAAGAACTTCTGCATCTTGTTGAAATGAAACCTCCTTTGGAGCATCAATGGTGGCCATTATATCTATGAGTTTTAAGAGACTTTACTAGAGACCCCTATTTATAGTTCTAAGTTTCCAACAATGGTCCGGAGTAAATGTGTGTTCGATACGAATATATTTAATTTTTAAAAATATAATCTTTAATATAAAAATAATATGATAGAATTGAACTTAACGCCTAGAAAGCACCATATTTTGGACTTTCTGGTTTCTTGATTAGTAGAAAATACACCTTGCTGAACCATGATTTCCTTAGGATTAATCCATTGTAACAGATGCTTCCATTTCAAAGAATATTAATACTAGTTTTCATTATGTGATATTACAATTTTCATTCTTCTAATATATATTCAAATATATGTATATGATTATACATTGTACTAATCCTGTTTCAAATTAAGATTTTAATATAATTTTGGAGTATTTTTTATTATTTTTTCTTCTATTAATTAATTTAATAAATGGCAGCCTGTATTGACAATGCCAACTTTAGATCTTTTATGTGTGTTAGGTGAACAAAATAACCTAAGCATTTCTGTGGTTCACCCTTTTTTCTGCCATTGTTAGCAAAATTTTCTGAATTAATATAAGATTATTAATTTCTTATCTTTACAAATTGTCTTTATTTGAATAGTAATAAAAAATTGACATATGAAGCTACTTGTCAATATGACAATAAAAATGTACTTACCTGTAGAAAATGGGGTGTTTGTGACGTCAAATGGAAATTTCCCACAATATTTAAATATATATTTAATAATCATGATTTTTTTATTCCTTTATAAATTAATTCAAATATGATATTATATAGATACATTATGAGAATTATCTAAATCTAACATTTTTTAACTTTACTTAAAGGACCTAACATTTAATTACGTTAATAACCATGAATTTTTCATCACTTTGTTTGAGTATAAATCTAGGCCTATATACTTTCCGAAATTACTATTTTGTTAGAGTGAATTGTTGAGATACTTAGGAATGACATCGGATCAAATATTTTTAACAATTTCAAATATGCTTTCAAGTTTAAATACGTTCAAATTTTATAAAAATCAACTTTTAATAAAAAAAATTTTTAGTATTTTTAATATGGTATTTGTTTTGTTCTTAGCCATTGATAAAACTCAGGCAAACTTTACAGATAAAATTATTTGAATATAAATCTTTTAAAAAACTGTTTTCTTTTTCATTGAGATTACTCGTTGAATTTTAATAACTTCAACAAAATAGCTTATTTAAAATGAATAATCGTATGATTAGTTAATAAAGTGGTTACTACTGTGCATGTTAAAAATGAATGTTTAAGTAGCTTGGAGGTCCATTATTAACTTCGGATTATATTATAACTCTATCAATTCATATATTATATTCCTTGTTATGAAACTTAATCGACTCACGATATAAACAGTCACGTCATTTATCGATAAATTATCGCCCACAATGACGGTTATACGAATGTAACTTGAAAAGCAAGTTTGGAGGGCAAAAATGAAGATTTTAAGTTACCTTTACAAGCTTTATGAAGTTTCTTAGCATCTTCAACAGCAGAAGTGTGGTCAGGAGCAATGAGGGTAGCCATTGATACAAGCTGCAAAGAAATAAAAACTGTGGTTTATAAAATAAAATAAAAAACAAATTTTATGTGAAGAAAAGCTTGTTTTTCCTCCTTATTTATAGCAATCAAAACCTCGTTTTAATAATAAAAACCCTACGTTGAAGTTAACGCCAACTCACGCCTCTCATGCTTTGTTTTTCTTCTTTTCTTTTTTGGCCAATTAAAAAACTGGAAAAAAGGGAGAAACGGCTGGATTTCTTACAAATTAATTCAGTTTAATTAATTATTAGTACTATATGGTTCTGTTTTTGTTTTCTTGTTTGCATGGATGCAAAGTGTCGACGAAAGAGTGTGGATTCCCCAGATTTTCCTTCACTTTCTCGAGGTTTTTTTTTATCTTTATGGTTGGCAAGGCATCATTTTTGTTCCTATGGACGAAGTCTGAAAACTTTTGTAGGGATTAGGATTGATTTATAAGGTTTGGAAGGTGAAAAAAATAATTTTATTATTATTTGAACTTATAGTTATATAATCTTTTAAAGGAACTAAATTGAAACTTTAATCATTATTGGGATCTAAACTGAAGTTTTACCACGGACTAAGTTGTAAACCCCCAAAATTTAACAGATTAATGTAGCAATTTTCTTATTTAGGAGGACATGGCACCTGCCTTCCTATCATAACATTTTAAAATTTTGCTTAACGAAGAAGTATTACGTTGTACTTTTATTATGTTATTTTATATTGGGTTAGATTATATTATTATGTCAACATGGACAGATTTAATTAGATGATTAATTAATATTATCTTCCTAAGTTCTAAAGATCGAGTTTAGTCGTTTCAATTGTGTTTCTAAAAGCCCTAGCTGCATAGCTCTCGTCATCTTCCTTTGTTTTTCTTTGTTTGTCGATGACGATATTAATATTAATGTTGGTTGCTAACCGTCAGAAATTCATCATTATTTTTAATTTTTTTACGTTTGTCTTATTTTTCTTTTCTTTTTTTAATTTTGAATAAATAATTATATTCTTCAGCACTCTTTACTCTACCTTTTAATACGTTTTCCTCTGTTTTTTTACACGTTTTTTTTCTTTATCGGTCATTTAGTCATTTTTTATTTACCTTTTTTATCAGGGTTGGATTTGACTTCACACGACTTATCATGATGACGCTCTTTTGGTTATCTTGGTGATCTCTCTATTTCGGACCCTTGAATTGGATTTGGACTCTCGAACTGAATTTGGATACTCGCTCACAATCACCATTTTTGTTCGCGATTGAGTTGTGGTGATGACCATGTTGTCAACATGTCTTATTGTAATATGCATTTTTATGTTTTTTTTTATTGTTTTACCTTTCATTGTTGATCTTTAGTGATGTTTGTATCTATTTTTTATTTTTGAGTCTTTAGGTTGGGTTTTTACCTTCTCCTTGCATGCTCTTGTTATGATCTCGAGACACTAGTTTATTATAGAAATATGTTGGTATTAGGTGTTTTTGTTTACTAGAATGTAAACTTTCATTGTAATTTTGGATATATCTCATTTTAATAAAACTACCAGATTTCAATTCAAAGAAAAAGATAGAGTTCAATAAAAAAAACTTCTAAGGATCGAGGTTAGTCAAAAAAAAGTTCTAAAGATCGAGTCTACTGAATGGCGAAATGGTAAAAAATATCCATGACTCATTTGTATGAATTCGAATATCAATATTTGTTTTAAGAATATAATACATTTCTATTTAATAAAGAAAATAAAAAACCAAGTCTCACTTATAGTCATATTTGATGGTGATCTATAAATATTACTTTCGATCTTTCATGAGGCCAGTTACATGATTTGGTCCCATTAGATTTGATATTACCATCCAAATAGAACCCAACAAGTATTTTAGTGGAAAAGTAGATGATGTTCATCCGAAGAAACATGGGTCTAATTGTTCTGTCTACAAAGTGTATACGCATTATCAAAGGATTAAGAATATCTATGAATATATGAACAGATACTACTTTGTAATCACCTTTAGACTATTAAAAAACTTCAGTTAAATTAACATTATTTCATCTGTTAAATAACTCAATTTAGTGGTTTGGACACCAAATTCATTATTATAAAATAAATATAGATATTCATATTCGTTGTTCAAAAAAGTAAGTGAACTTATAATAAATCCAAATATTATCCGAATCTGTTAAAATGAAATAAATATTTTGAAATATATAATCTCACTATCTCATCCATCTTATACCATTAAAAATTATTTATATTTATTTTTAAAATTATAATAAAATAGAATCATTTGATTTTTTATTTTTTTTGTAATTGACATTTGTATTATGCTTCCATAAGTAATCTTGCATGAGTAGATCACAGGGTAAGAATCTCCTCTAGGAATGGTCATCGGTCTAGATTTTGTCACGCACCTAATTCAAAATTTTAACACATCTGCTGCTAGAGTCTAATTCAACTCAATATTTTATGATGTTTCGCCCGACTTGAATTTAACCTAATTTTTAGAGTAATAATTCGAACCTGATCTAGCTCGACATAAATAAAATATATATTTTTTATTTAATAAAATAAAAAATTAATTGAAAAAAATACAAATATAGAGAGGGCATGATAATAATTATTCGATTTTTATTAGACATAATATGAAAATAATTGAACAAATATACGAGGAAATAAACATTATAGCAATTATACCTAAATATTCAGAATATAGTTAAACTATTATTTAGAGTCGGGTCTGGTTGTGTATTTTTCGTTCTAAACTTAAACTCAACCTATTTTATCCACAAAATTCGTTGAATCTGGGGTGAAAACATTTTGTTTCCACAAGCACCCTAATTTCATAGGTTAGAGATCTAGTTTAAGGGTTTATGTTTATGGGTTTAGAATTTAGAGATTGTGATTAGAATTTAGAATTTAGTGGTAGGATTTAGGGTTTAGATGTTAGGGTTTAGGTTTTAGAGTAATATGATAGGGATTTAGGTTTTACCTATAACCCCTAAATTCTAACCCTAAACTTTAAATTCAAACAACAGTCCCTAAATTCTAAGCACATAAACCTAAACCCCTAAACTATAAATCCTAAACTGAATCTCTAATCCCTAAAACTAAGGCGCTTGTAGAAACATTTTGTTTCCACCGCCAATGCATGATATACTACTTATTATGCTTATAATCTCGAAAATGAAAGTGAAAATGAAAATGAAAATGAAGTTAGTATGATATATTACTTATTCTATACAAAAGCATCGAGGACTTCGTGGCCCAATGGATAAGGCGCTGGTCTACGGAACCAGAGATTCTGGGTTCGATCCCCAGCGGAGTCGGTTCGTTTCTCTCATTTTTCTTTTTGTACCAAGCCTGAAATCAGCATTAGTCCGTAATGTAACCCAGCCCAATTAACAAGTTCCAGCCTTTCTCGACAAGACCGGCGCGGAACGCGTGTACAGTACAAAGGAATATATATGGAGATTTGAAATGCCACAGCCTGAGCTCTGCCTTTTTTTTTATTTCGTTAAAAAAAAAAAGCTCTGCTATTTTGTCATTTTAGCTGAAATTCATTATTTATCACACGATTCGCGAGTCAACCATATGATTGTTTTTTTGGTTAGTTAACTCTGCCACCCACCAAATTAAATTAACCAAATTTTTTCTTTAACCATTAACTGAATCAAAAAAAAAATTCAACTAACTCGATCGTTTCTGAATTAACTGAACTTTACTACAAGTCGTAGGTTTGCATTTTTTCTTTAATTATATTAGATTAATTTGAGTATTTTTTCATATGGGTTACAAATTAGTTGGATCTTAAATTTTAATGAGTCGGGTAAAAAATAGTTGAGTCTATTGACACGCCTAGGAAGAGGCGTGACAATTAATCCCACATCAGAAAAAAAAAGTGAGGGTTTGTGATGTATACACGTGTCGCTGCACATCCATCTTATTAGACATGTCTTTTGGGAGAAGGGTAATGGTCCCGTGACACTATGCTTAAAATACATATGTACTATATATATTATCAAATATTTAATATTTTTAGTTTAATTAGTAGTTTCAAACCGAATTATTGATAAATTGTAATAAGGGTTTTTTTTGTGAAAATAAGAAAGGTGGGAGATGGAGTCGCCACCGGCCACTTTGACAGGCCAGACACCGTAAAAATCAACTAGAGATTCTATAACGTTTGGGTTCGGGAGTCAATTACGCGTGGGGAAAGATTAGTACCCCCACAGCGCCCAAAATTAGTACTGCGTTGATTTGGTGTTATCTTTGCAAGAAAGTAAAAATTCGAATTTTAATTTAAAATTTAATCCAAGAAAACGGTCTAAGGAGAATATTTCCTTATTTACGAAATACGAGAAAGATGACACTTGAATGAGTCAGGATACCACTTTCTAGCCAGTTCTCGAAATAAATTAGAAAATATTCCCTTAATATTAAACCAAAATTAATATTTTAAAATAAATACAAAAGATATTAAAAAAAGTATATATAATAATAACATGATATAATGTACATATATAAAATAATACACATATATTATATAATAAAAATAATAGTGTACATGTACTTACTATATTTCGTAATATAGTAAATATAAAATATAATGTAATATAGTAATATGTTTGTTAATATAATATACACTAAATATATATACATATATGATAATAATACTATAAATTATGACATGTAATAGAAAACTGTATAGAATAATAATAATAATAATAATAATAATAATAATAATAACTTAAATAAAGAAAAAATAGTGACTGAAATAGAAAAAAAGAAACTAATAAATAGAAACGTGAAGGATACAAAATGGAAGGACCAGCCATGCAATTTCCCCTTTAGTCAAAATGTGCGGATCCTCCAGGTCGGGTCGGGTTGAGGCGCGGGTCGAGAGCACCAAAACGACGTCGTTTTGGTTTTTAATTAAATACCCGGTTTTAGACCAAAAAATCATTTGGTATGTGTGGTAATTAAAAAATATATATGGTTTTCTCTCCAACTCTCTCTTTCGTCTCTGTCGGTCGTTGGGCTCCGCCTTATCGCTCGTCGCGAGCCGCCGCTGGCCGTCATTGATCGGCGATAGAAAGCCGCCATGTGCAGCGGTCGGAGTGCATGCAAAAGGAGTAAAAAGACTCAGTTTTTTACCCTCGACACGGATCTAAGGTTAGATTATCCTAAAATGGTTTAGATTTAATAAAACCCGAATAGATTTTTTTTTACCTTTTTCGATCTGCCCTCTTCCCTTTTTTATAACTTTTTTCTTTTCCATTTGTATTTTACTTTGAATCCGAGTCTCCCTCTGTTTTTTCTCTCTATTTTTATGTTGTTAGATTTGAGTTTGGATGAAGATGATACTCTGGATATTTTTTATTTCTCATCTGGGAAAAATTCCCCCTTTACATTCGTAGTTTTAGGTTTAAATACCCGATTTGTTACAATATTAAACGGTAAAAAATCTCCACTTTGTTTACTTTTTCAGATCTGAAATGATGATTTTATTTTTTTTGCAGGGCAGTGGCCAGATTAGAGCGGTGGAATGGCCGGTGACGTCGCGCGTGCATCGCACAGTTGATGAATGGTTGGCGCATGTAATGCACGCGCGGAAGGTAAACGGTCCAAGGGGGAAGCGGCGACAAACAATTTGATAAGGATGATGGCTTATTAGGGTTTAGGTTATTTTTAGGGTAAAGGGTATTTTAGCTAATAGGTTAGATATGGGTCTGATGGGTTTATAGGGTTTGGGCCAAATTGTAAATGAGTCTGATGGATTTGTAAATAATAATAAAAAGATTTTTTTAATTTTAATTTTGGACATGGTTATTGGGTTTGGGTTAAAACGTGTTTGGGCTTAGGCCCAGACAAAATGGGTTATGACAGCTACCCCTCTTTGCTCATTGTTGTGTAACAAGAATAGAGCAAAGACAAAAGAATAACCGTTTTTGTCCGGTCAGGGTTCTTTTCTCTGACCACTGCTTCTTCTTGGGCTTCACTTGATCACGATCTTCTTACCGCCCTTGGAGGCAAAATCTTCAAACTAGAAGATCCGTTGGGGAAGAAAAATCTCCAACCTAGGGTGATCCATTGGGAAAGACAAAATGAGTTCGGCTTGCTACGACTCTGACGACGATGCAATACCTGAAGAAAATTTGACCCGGCTGCAACACTGATAAAGAGGAAAGGTCTGCAAAACTTGATCCAGCTACAACATTGATGAAGAGACATGATCGAAGGATAAAGTTTCTAACATTTAATCCGGCTGCAACACCGACGAAGAGACAAGATCAAAGGGTGAAGGTTCTGATATTTGATCCAACTGCAACACTGATGGAGAAACAAGATCGGATGGTGAAGGTTCTGATGTTTAATCCAGCTGCAACATTGATGAAAAGACAGGATCGAATGAAGGCTCTTGATATTTGATCCATCTGCAACACCGACGAAGATACCAGATCTGACATAATTTTTATTTTTCTTTCTTTTCTTTTTTCTTTTTCTTTCTTTCATTTTTCTTTCCTTTCCTTTTTTTCTTTTTCTTTTTTTTACTGACAACAACATTTACGAGAGGAAAAAGTTAGTAAATTTTAACCCAGCTACAATACCAACGAAGAGGCAAGGTCTATAGTTAGAAAGGTTGATCTAGCTACGACACTGACGAAGAGGCATGATCGGGAGTTAGTGAATTTGGTCTAGCTACAACACTAACGAAGAAGCAAGACTAGAAGTTAGTAAGATTTGACCCAGCTACAACACCGATGAAGAGGCAAGGTCTAGAGTTAATAGGGTTGATCCAGCTACGAAACTGACGAAGAGACATGATCGGGAGTTAGTAAATTTGGTCTAGCTACAACACCGACGAAGAGGCAAGACCAGGAGTTAGTAGGTTTGACCCAGCTACAACACCAACGAAGAGGCAAGGTTTGGATGTAATAGGGTTGATCCAGCTACGACACTGACAAAGAGGCAGGATCGCAAATTAGTGACTTGGTCCAGCTACAGCACCGACGAAGAGGCAAGACCAAGATTTGACCTAGCTGCAACACCGATGAACAGGCACAGTCTAAAGATAAAAAGTTTTGATCTAGCTGCAACACCGATGAAGAGGCGAGATCGAAATTTTGGTACATTTGGTCTAGCTACAACACCGACGAAGAGGCAAGACCAAGATTTGATCGAGCTGCAACACCGACGAAGAGGCACAGTCTAAAGATAAAAAGTTTTGATCCACCTGCAACAACGAAGAAGAGGCATAATCGAAACTTTGGTACATTTGGTCCAGCTACAACACCGACGAAGACGCAAGACCAAGATTTGACCGAGCTGCAACACCAACGAAAAGGCACGGTCTAAAGATAAAAAGTTTTGATCTAGCTACAACACCGACGAAGAGATAGGATCAAAATTTTGGTACATTTGGTCCAGCTACAACACCGACGAAGAGGCAAGACCAAGATTTGACCGAGCTACAACACCCACGAAGAGGCACGATCTAAGATGAAAAGTTTTGATCCAGCTGCAACACCGACGAAGAGGCAGGATCGGAGGATGAAGCTTCTAATTTTGATTTTCCTTTTTCGAATTTTTGTGAGTTTTTTTTGAAACATATTTTTCTTTTTTGGATTTTTTTATTTTTTATTTTGGATTTTTTTGATTTTTTGATTTTTCTAATTTGTTTTATTTATTTTTTCTGATTTTGAGTTGCAACTACAAGAATGAGATAAGATCTGACAAAGAAGTTTGGTCTAGCTGCAACATCGACGAAGAGGCAGGACCTGGATAGGGTTTGATCTGCTACATCACTGACGCATAGACAATATCCAAACTAAGTTGGTCATCCACCACTGACGGAGGCATAACCCACAAGATACTTGATCCGTTACACCACCGACGGAGAGGCAAGATCTGGAGAATGTAAGATCCACTACACCACTGACGGAGAGATGATATCCAAAGGAAAATTTGATCTGAATACCACTGACGGCGAAATAAGATCTTTAAAAATTTGATCTGCCATACCACTGACAGAGAGGCAAGATCTAAAAAATGTAAGATCTGCTACATCACTGACGAAGAGACAATATCTGGAAGAAAATTTTGATCTGTTTCCATCAACGGGGAAACGAGATCTTCAAAATGTTTGATCTGAAATGATACCCAAAGGAAAATTTGATATGCAACACCACTAACGTAGAAACAATTTTCAAAAATTTGATCTGCCACACCATCATGTTATCTGGATGTTTGAGTTTTCAGCGCATTCGGCTTCATTTAGGGCTAAAGGTTGATCATCACGTCGTTGCCCCCATGGTCGGGGTTCTTTGGTCTCTTTTTTTGGACATGTTTGTACGTTTAAGCCAAAAATAAATACATCATGAATGCCCTTAATTGTATGTCTAATGCATGTGTTTAGCCTAAATGCATGATGACTTAAATGCATGCAATCAATGCAGATGGTCTCAATGAACATGTGAATGAAATATTCTATTTTGCCCCTTAAAGGAATACCCCTAAGTTTGTGGTAGTCAGATATTTGCTCTGATTAAACAGTGCTCGATGCCTTGTATGTAAGGATGCCCTGGTCTTCCTTGGACTTGATTGTCTTCTTTATGAGTTACATCATCAGAGGTACGCCCCTTCAGTAAATGCTTTGTAGCAAATCCGAACTTTATTGCTTAAAAATTATGATGCCCCATGTTGTGGTCATATTAAATTAGGTGTAAGTCATATATAGCTTCTGATTTGCATGGGTACAATCAAATTAAGATGAACAAGATATATTCTTCATTGGAACTTGTAGTTTTTGGCCCTTACAAAAGGTTCTCATTGCCATTGGGATTTGGCAAATGAGATACACAAAAAACATCATTTTGAAAGAGATGAAAACTACGATGGGGCATAATGTGGTCATAATAGTGTAATATTAGGGCTCGTTAAGCACGGGCTACTTTCGTACATGTCATTCAAAAAGACACTATTGACATACTCATGCACTTTCATGCTTCGGTAGGGGATCTTTATTTGTGGCTGGCCCAACTGAGTCCTAAAAACTTACCACCCCAAGTTTAATAAAATTTTCCACAAGCCTTTTGAAGCCTATGCAGTTCTCGGTTGAGTGGCCTACTTGCCCCGCGTGATAGTCACGTGTTGTGTTGGCGTTATACCATCCTGAGAAAGAAGGTTGTACTGGAGCTTGGTAGAAATGTGCCACCATATGGCTGTCGTACAACTGTTTGTACAATTCTCCATAGGAAACTGGTAGCGAGGTGAACTCTATCTTCTCGGTATTCTTCCTTTGTCCTTGGCTTGAGGAACTTTGGGAACTTGTAGCTTTGGGTTGTATCACTGTCACTGGTTTTGAAAAACCAACATTATAAACTCCTGAAGAATTCACTTCATTATCTCTCTTCCAATGCGATGGCTTCTTTATGGGATGAACTTTCACCTACGTCGATCTTATCGTTCTTAATAGCATTTTCAATAAGCTAACTAGATAGCACTAGGTCCGAAAAATTGGTAGTTGCATTTCCTAGAATTGGGCCTTCCAGTGTTTGGATAAATATGACCACTGTCTCATTCTCACCAAGTGGGGGTAGAACTTATGCCGCTACGTCTCTCCAACGTTGTGCGTATTCCCTAAAGCTTTCATTGGACTTTTGTCTCATGTGTTGTAAAGTCCAACGGTCTGGTACCATATCACTGACATGCCGATATTGCTCTAGAAAAGCCTTGGCCAAGTCTTTCCATGATTTTATCTGATGACGACTCAATTGATTATATCATCTGGTGGCAGATCCAGTTACTGTCTTGAAAACAGTGGATCAATAACTTATCATCTCTACCATATACCATCATCTTTCGGCATAACATGGTAAGATGAGTACGAGGATAACTCGCCCCATCATATTTCTCGAATTCTGGGGCCTTGAACTTAAGGGGTAGCACCAAGTCTGGGACAAGGCTAAGTTCATTAGCATCAAATCCACTGAAGGTGTCTACTACTTCCATGGTTTCTATCTTCTCCTCGAGCCGCTTGCAACGATCCTCGATCTCTTTTGAAGTCTCTATTTTTTATTTTTCGATTTCGACCAATTGATCCATTTTTGAGACACAATTTTCAGCTGGATTTCCTCTGAGCTTAACTTCCGATGTAGTGGGTATATTCATAGGGGCGGGGGCGCCAGCCTGATGAAGTAGCAACTTTCCTCGAGAAAGTATTATCTAAGGGTCAGGTCGAACCTTAGCATGAATAGGAGTAAACCCCGGAGGATACGCAGGGCCTTCGCTCTCATCAGTGAGATTTTTCGTAGGATTTGCAACAAAAGCCTCTCCTTGCTCAGGGAGTTTATGTCCTAGCATTGTGCCATTTGGGCTAACATGTCTTGTTGATATTTATTGATTTGTTCCCTCATATCTTATTGGGCCTTAGCTAATTGGTCCTCCATCTTCCTAGCCAAATCTGCTTGAATGTCTTTTTGAGTTTGCTTAATCCGATCCAATCTATCTTCATTCATCATCTTGGTTTGTGTCGAGTTTTGTAGGGGTGCTGAATCAGCTGGCTTTTTGTTCTATCCAATATCACTATCACGGGACATCCCAAAAATTAGACTTAAATTTTCTTTAAAATGAATGCATGTAAATGCCAGGTACATGTCCTAAATGCAAATGTAATGCTGAAAACGAAAAATTAAACATGCTTCTAAAGATGTTATGTAAATAAAATGGATATGATATAAATATGAAATTTGAAAAAAAGCAAAATGGGTTAGTGTCGATAAAAATGATTAATTACATAAATAAATAGAACAATAAATACACCAGACATTTGAACGATAAAAAAACTGTACATAGATAGCAGACAAAAGCACCAAAACCTAACAGAGTGGCCGCTAAATGGGCAGAGTTTCGCATGGCTTAAAAAGATTGGCTCATACAGCTCACTCTATGCGGGTTTTGGTTCTAGAGTGACGGTACTCGAACTGTCGCTAGGACATCGATTTAGGGGAATACGATCCTTATACCATACGGGGGAGAAGACCCCAAGAAATATAAGGATCGGATTCCGGAAGTGAATTACAATACTATACGGAGGTGAAGACCCCACGAAGCGAAGTAATCACTCCCACTTAACAAGGTGAAGAGCCCGGGTTGAAAGCTCATGCATGAATGTCGAGAGATTAAAAATTAAATTAAATCGATTTTCGAATTGCTTGCAAGACAACACAAAATCAACATTGGCCAGACTCTTTTAAAAATATCCCCAGCGGAGTCGCCATCTGTAATAAGGGTTTTTTTTGTGAAAATAAGGAAGGTGGGAGATGGAGTCGCCACCGGCCACTTAGGTAGGCCAGACACCGTAAAAATCAACCAGAGATTCTATAACGTTTGGGTTCAGGAGTCAATTATGCGTGGGGAAGGATTTAGCACCTCCACAGTGCCCAAAATTGGTACTGCATTGATTTGGTGTTGTCTTTGCAAGAAAGTAAAAATTCGAATTTTAATTTAAAATTTAATCCAAGAAAACGGTCTAAGGGAGTATTTTCCAATTTATTTCGAGAACTGGCTAGAAAGTGGTATCCTGCTCATTCAGGTGTCATCTTTCTCGGATTTCATAAGTAAGGAAATATTCTCTTTAGACCGTTTTCTTGGATCAAATTTTAAATTCAGATTCAAATTTTTACTTTCTTGCAAAGACAACACCAAATCAACGCGATACCAATTTTGGGCGCTGTGGGGGTGCTAATCCTTCCCCATGCGTAATTGACTCTCGAACCCAAACGTTATAGAATCTCTGGTTGATTTTTACGGTGTCTAACCTACCAAAGTGGCCGGTGGCGATTCCATCTCTCACCTTCCTTATTTTCACAAAAAAACCCTTATTACATAAATGATTTTTAAAAAAAATCTTTAATTGTTAACCGATTAAACATATAATTAACTAGTCAAACCGAAAATTAAAACTAAAGTGATATCCAATTTGTTTTTACTATCACCTAATTCTCAATAAAAAAATAAAAATTTAAATATTACAGAGCTCTTATGCTATTTCGAAATTTAAAATTTAATTTGAATAATTTTTGCGAAATTAAATTTTTTGTATTATTTTTTTTTATAATTTTTTGCCCATCTTTTAACTAATTATTATTGATCTGATAGTTATAAAAAAATAAAATAATATTTTTTAATACGAATTTATTTTTAGTAAGTCATTATTACTTGAATTTGAATACGGATATCAAATAGCTATAATTTAAACCTACTCGGATAGATAAGAGTAATTAATGAGCTAAATATCTATAATTTCTCATTAGTATCATAACATGATACATGTTTTTCAATTAAATTTAAACAAAAACTTAAAAATTTCAATTTAAATTTCATAAACTTAACTCGAATAAAAAATTAAATAAAATTTAAATTATAAAATAAGACTCATAAATTCGGTCACTAGTACCTTTTAGGTACGACTTTAATTAACGGATACTTGACCTATAGATACAATTTAACTGAATAAACTAAACAGCAAAAATCAAATCAAAAGGCCGCCCAATAACGACTCAGAAATAGATCGGTTCATTCCTAACCTCATATTCAGATGCGCCCAATAACACGTGTCATCTTATACGCCAACAACTCCCACGTCACGTGAATTGGGTCCCACTTTCCCTCCAAATTTTCTCTCTTCTCTTCTCCTCTCCTCTCCTCTCCTCTATCTCTGTTTACTGTTACCGTCTTCGTGCTTTATTGCTTAGTTTTCTCAATCCTCTGTTTATCTCGAAAAAAAATATCGTAAAATGTAATTTAGTTTTCAGTTTTCTAGGCTTGATTTATTTGCTCCTGTTTTAGTTTCCTTTGTAGTTTTTTTTTATTTAATTCTAATTGTTGGTGGAATTGAGGATGTGTGGAGTAATTGCAGTACCTGCTTTTGAATTGGGATTCGGAATCGGATTTGTGATTAGCTGCAGGATTCCTTAGCGATGTTTGATTGGAACGACCAAGAGGTAATTAGATCGAACCTTTTTTTATCATCATGAAATTTGTATTTTATTTTTTAATTTCCCCTGTAAATGACTCCTTTTAAACAAATTTTTGTTATTTTATTACTTCAAAATATGAAGCCAATTTAATTATTATTATCATCATCATTATAAATTTACTAGGACGAAATTGATATGAGAATTTGTATTCGGCTGTTTTTACTGACAATTTTGCTTAGATTTCTCTGTTTTTGTTTAGCGAGACCTTACGCCTTTGTGCTCACATCAGTGAGCTATATTTATTAGTAACTCGCCGAGAGATATTTTTGAGACAAATACTCATTTACTTGATATTGGCGTGTTAAGGAAGGCTGCATAAGCTAATCTGCAAATTTTCATGAATAGTTGCATTCATAGCAGTAAATTATGTCTGCGATGTCGCGGTTGCGTGTGATTTTTCTCCCAAAAAATAACTATGATTTTAAATGCGATTGCAGTTTGCGGTGTTACAACAACCTTAAAAACCGTTACAATGCGTCCGTTTTGGCTGCAATTTAATACTATGGTTGCCTCCTAGGCTTTTCTTTATGTCTCGCGTTTTTTTTTGTCCTGATTGAAGCAATAGCCTTTTGAGGTTGAATCTGTTAGCTTGACATACAAGTGAGAACAGTATTTTATTGTTTTTGTTTTGTTTGATTATTAAAGAAGTGGTGTTATGGAAGTTAAATTCATCGGAAGGGTGCTTTGAATTGTGATTCAATGTAATAATCAAACACCACCAGGACCAATCAACATAGAAGCTGTAAACATTCTAGAGATCAAATTCACTTTTGGAATAAAATCATGTTGAAGGAATGATCTGGACTAAATGAGAGCATGACACAAGTTGACGAAGCAATGATCTAGACTACTGAGAGTCTTCAATGAGTTTTGTCCATAATTCCCATGGAAGAAACCTAAGCTATCCTTCTAAGAGTTCTAAATAATTTCACCTTTTTGCTATGGTGAAAGTTTCTTTAGCGGCAGTGTTGACTGTAGAGAGTTCTGCTATAGCTTTTCAACTGTTCTGTTCTACTTAAATATCATTGATTGCTTAAAGTAATGGTATTAATGGTCATATGGTCCCTTTTGTTGTATTTTTCAGCTAACAAATATTATATGGGGGGAGGCTGGTGAGACTGATGACCATATAGTACCTTACCAAGAGGGAATTGAAAACTGTCAGAGTAAGAAGGAACGGAGTGAAGATACTGCAGCCAAGTCCACTGGGAAGAAGACACCTGGGGATAAAGTTGATCTTCATAGAATAAAGGGCGGTGCCGATCTCAATGCAAATGGAAGGATTGCCACCTCAAGATTTGGCATGGACTTGTGGCCAGAGTTATCTTTATCAAGTGCAGCAAAAACTGATCATGATTCCATCGCTAGTGAAGTTTCTGACAATTTGGTTGAAGTAACTGAATGTTGCTCAAAAATTGGTGAGAATATTTGTAATTCGGACTAAAGCCAATAGTATTTGTTTGATCTTTATCCGCATTCTCTTAACAGAAGAAATGACTGAACTTAATAAACATCTTAAAATGTTTTAAAATCCCAATGAAGGTAAAGAACAAGGTGATTTTGTTGACTTCAGCTGGGCGAACATTGGAAGCTTTGATGATCTTGATCGAATTTTTAGGTAAAGCACAATTTATCCTTTCTTGTAGCTTATGAAAGCACTGTCTTGACAATCTAGTCTGAAACTTGCAACCAGCAATTAGTATTTGCGTCAGTTCTTGTTTCCTTTGAACATGGTCAGTAACCGCAAGATAACTTTTGTCACTGTTGAACTTTTGTTGTCTTCACATAATGTCTATTTATTTCTTGGACTTGTGAATCTGAAACTTTTTACTTTCATCTTCTCTAAGTATACTCCTTAATTGTTGAACCAGAACTAAATAACCCGAATGATTTTCCAAATTTAATAAACATTTGTTATGTGTCTTGATTTCATAGTTGTGTTCTAAACTAGTATGCGAAAAGCCTGTGCAGACAGAGGAGTGCAATATTCCCGCCTCCTTCTGAGGAAAGGAGAAATCCTGTCATAATGTTACTTTCATTGTTTATCCTTCTTTTATCTTAAACAATGACATCCATCTAGCTCAATATTCTCACAAGTGATGATTTTTCAGCAATGATGACCCAATATTTGGCAATGTAAGTCTTGGTACTGCCGATGAGTTATGGTCCTCTTCTAAAGAGGTAACAAACTGCCCTGGGAAATCCTTTCCTACCACTGTCGATTCTCCTAGCCTAGCATTAGGAGCATTAAAGAGTACATCTGAGAATTTGGAAGTGAAAAAAGAATATAAGCAAGAAGATAATCTGTTTATTACCCTTAGTTATGGCAAGCCCGATGGTTCAACTTCTCATGGTCTGCATAATGTGGAATTTCCTGGAGATAAAAGTAAATCCGTTGGTGAGGAGGTATGGAATATCAACATGCTGTATTATTATTCATTGTTTCTTATACTTTTAACCAAACCTAAGGAAATACATAATTTCTATTTTCATTTTCACAGACGAATGCTGAAACTGGGGGGAAAACCTCTGCACCAAAGTCTCACCTGGTTGCTGAAAAAGTTATGACCCCTAATGTGTTGGCTGATAAGGTATTACCACCATACTCTTAATACTTAACTATTCTTCTTGCCTTAGGTTTCTGGTTTTTCTCTTCAAGATTTAGGGTAAAATACTATTTTCCTGGTCCAGGGGATGGCAAGAATTTATGATGTTTCATTCATTGTGTATTTACAGAACTATGGTAATGAGTTTATAGAACCTTTCTTGGGATGCTATGTGGGGAGGGGAAAGAACATAGCATCTTTCCCTGAAATATATCTAAATAAATGATTTTGTTAGCTATAAAGAAAACAGATGATTGGAATTGTTTCTTATGTGCCCAAAATTAGTGGTGTTGTTATTAGTTCATGAAATTTCTAATAATGTTCTCCAATGAAAACCATCAGGGCATAAAGTGCCTCTCCTAGTCTAATTCTGATACTATTGTGTAGTTTCCAGTGAAAATGAGAGTACCTTTAAAGCTCTTGCAGCAATGTAGTTTTAAATTTTATTCAAGCTTTTTGCAGATGCGCCGATAAAACTTGTAGTTTGGAATAGGCTGAGAAGGCAAAATTATGTAGATATTCTACCATTCGATATATAATATAATTTATTGAGCCAAAAAGGTCCACTTTTAGGTATTCAGTGAATTAGGAAAATAATTGTCACGCAACATTATACTTTGGAACATGTTGAAGTTTGCTAGCTATATGCAGTGACAACAGGTTAACTGATTCGTACAACTATTGAAGTTTGGAATGATAGATATTCTTGAACATCTGAACTAAAAATAGCTTCTACTTATGCATATATAAAAGGGTTATTATTTGATTTACTGCCAATGGGGAAAAATGTTTTTCAAGCCACTTCGGATGATGCCAAATTCCTTTTCAGTAAATTTAAAAATCTAAAAAATAAATAACCGGACACTTGACATGATCTGAACACTGCTTGTGGAATTATTTTTTTCCACTGCCAGTGTATAATAATCCTATATAAAATGCATGATAGCCGACTTCTCAAAAATTGATCAATAAATAATGTATTGCATTAATTTACCGGCATTATAGATTTAGGCATTCCCTTCTGATTGTCAATGTGTTATTTTAGTTATACTTCTCTGTGCAGGAATTTAGGCAGAATAAGCTGCTGAAATTTCAAAAAAAAACTGAACACATGGGTATGGCAAAATTAGTACAGAATTTATATGGTTCTCGGATTCCATCTGGAAACCTGTTGATTCAATGTGAGAAGAATTCGGCAACCTCCATGGCAAAATCTTCTCCATCTTCAGTTGCGAGGCAGCAGAGGCAGCTTCAAGGATCGGACTCACTGCAGTATCAGCACATCGCCAACACATTTGTTGCTCCTTCCGCATATGGGAATCTTACAAACCAATATCCTACCATACCTGTTTTGTCCAACATCCAGTCCAGGGAAATTTATCATCAACCTTCACTTCCTTGTTATGAGGTTTCCCCTGTCAAGTCAAATCCTGTAAACAGGTCAGCTCCAACTGCTGCAAAATCCTCGAGAATGACCCCTCAGGAAAAGATCGAAAAACTGAGGCGGCGCCAACAAATGCAGGCACTGCTTGCCATTAAGAATCAACAACAGCAGTTTCCTCATCAAGTTCCTAGTACCAATCATGCTGTCTTTCAAAACTTTAGTCAAGAAAATCAATTTCAACTTGCTGAGGATGTTGAAGATCTTAGCCCTCTTGCCTCTTTTGACCTGAATTCACCATTAGAGAAAAATGACTCTAATACGGTTGCTGTTGCAATTGATGACCATTCAGCGGAGGACACAGTACTCAATCAGCTACAAGATATAATTGCAAAGGTATGTATGACGACTTGCTGGTGCATTCCCTCCTTGCAGGCTAATAAGGAATTAGTGATACCATCAAATCTATTTTTGCAGCTGGATATCAGAACTAGACTTTGCATAAGAGATAGCTTGTTCCGGTTGGCTCAAAGTGCGATGCAGAGACATTATGCTAGTGACACGAGCAGCACTAGCAAAATTAGCAAGGATGAAACTGAAGTTTCAAAAGAAGATAAGAACCATAGCAGGTTGGTAACCTCTATGCTGTTGCAGTTTAAAAGCAAAACTGATTTAATGTAATCCTTCAAAAGCTTAACTTCTATCTGTGTTTTTCTTTCAAACTGAATTCTTCTATAGTGTTGTTGCTATCTGAAATTGATGATAAAAAACATGCTCTTAAGTGTTTCACAAATGGAATTCTGCTCATTCTTAATGAATCAGGCCATGAAACTGTCTAGCAAAATACTTTCCTCCTGCACCGTGCCATTCTATTATTGACAAGATTCAATCCCCCCTTTTCCCTGTAGCTAGAGTCTGCTAAAATAAGAAGCTAAATATATGTGCTTTCTGCTGCCTAAAATTTATTTTGTTCTTCACGTTGTTAACAGCCAGGGTGTTGTCCTTGTCTAAGTTAAAGAACTACATGCTTACATATATATGGATTATCTACTTCTCTGTGGAGATCTTATAAGTTTCAGTGATCAGCACATCCTCTAACAAACACAAAGTATTAGCATGGTTTCATTTGGTTCTCCTTTTCTTAATATTCATTTAATAACATTTTAAGTCATTCTTCTCAACTTCTAGGTATTTCCCTGATAAATGGTTTTTAGGCTTAAAATATCCATCTCTAACCCTTAATACTGCATTTTACTCCGTTGCAGTTTATTTGCATTAGAAGTTTAAGTCTCATCTTATTTTCTTGAATATAATTGTGCAGGATGTCTGAAACAGGAACGGAGACCAATCCCATAGATCGTACAGTTGCTCATTTACTCTTTCATCAGCCTCTGGTTTTGTCCAGAAAGCATCCACAGACTCCTGAATCACCAGCTTCCACAAAGCTCCCATGTGAAGGCAAAACAGTGAGTTTAATGAGTTTGCCAATGCGTTGCTTATTAGAGTTAGACAATTCACATGTTAAAAAACTCCTACTTACCAGGTCTCAAAAGTTCCTTCACCATTGTTGGAACCCAAACATGTAGAGCAATTTACGAACAGCCCTTTCGTAGATGCTTCCGAGAATGCACCAAACAATCAGCCTGCTGATGGTGGAGTCTCACAAAGTAATCTGGAACTATTCCAAGGGTAATTACTTTTTTTTACTTCCATGCCTATTAAATGTATGCTTCAGATTATTATACGGATTTACTGGTAATTCGAAGGTATTCCTTTTCTTGTCATCTGATCCTTTTGAACTTATCATGGTGCCATGAAAATCATCCTAACTTAACTGAATCTTTATCGATTGTCAGGATCCAGAGCTGTAAAACATCATCATTTCGAGAATCTGTGGACATTTTTTGTCTGCATCTGTAAACGAAAACTGCATAGGTAATTGTGTTTGAAGTCATTGTTAGTTATGAATCTACTGTCTGAAAAATTTCCTTTAGTCTGTCTATCCTCTAACATACTCCCTGGAGACAACTGTTGTATGTGTCATCTAATCTATACCTTTACCTGATGTGCAACATCATCCAACTCTGTGAAACATTCTAAGTGCTGGCCTGTGTTGTTTTGACTTTTCATTTTGCCTGAAGTATCCGTATCTGACACTTGTGTCTAACACACTTTAGACAAGATTGTGGGGGATGGGAATGCGACCTTCCGAAGATTCTCCAAATAAATAGAAAATTTTGAAGAAAAAAAACCCGTATCATACGTGTGCCAATATATACCCGTAACTGATGTTTACACCCGAGTTTCAGACACTTTCAGTAACATAGGTGGTGTTGGCAAATTGACATTTCCACTTTTATTCTTCGTCTACAGCTTTAGTCTGATTGGAAGTTCCAATAGCTAAACTGGTCATAAAATTGATACATAATGAGGGCGTCATTAGCTTAAATTGTTGTTCACATAATTATGCATTTAGTAAATAAATATATTATCTCACATCTGTTTAATCCTAAATTACATATTTTCTTATATGGCTTTATGTCGGATGCTCAACATATTGATTTGTTGTTGTTGCAAGTTCCTCCTAATGTTGGAATTCACTAGTTATTCTTTAGAGGTCATGTTCAAAAAAAAGTTATTCTTTAGAGGTGACATTCGATATTTTCTACTGTTTGTATCTCAGCTTTTGTAACTTAATTTTTTCTGTATTCGAACTATATTTAGCAACACAAAAAATACAAATATCGAACGATATATATACGTTTGATAATATTTAAAATTACTTATTCAATATTATTTTTTATTACCATTAACATTAAAGTCCTTATTATAGTAAACTTCTTCTATGGTTATATCCATTATCAATAAATTGTGATAAAGTGATTAATATTGAAGCTAAGTATAGAACCGCATCACATGAAGTGTGGTTATTTTAGGGGTATGTGCATAATTTTTAGAGCTAATACTTTGATGTTGGATTTGGGAAGCCTTGGGATTCTCATTGCACATTGGAGGTATAAATAGTCAAATTAAGCAGAATGTTTCATGAAGGTACTTCTTCTCTCAAACTTCGCTTGGTAAGTCCATCTTTTTCCTGCTATAAATGGTAGACCTAAGAGAATAATCATCATCATAGGCAAAATTAGGTTCATAACAGATTAGAGTAGGCATAATGCCAAAAAAAAACCCCATAATATTTGACTGAATAATCACTTTGGCTTATATTCTTTTTTGAAGCAATTTAATCATCAACATTTCATTTTAAGTCAAAATGGTCACTCTGCGAATGAAAATTGTTAATCAACTAACAGTAAATAGCTTGAAATGACTTGACAAGATAAAACTGATGTGATACTCTTTCAAGTAACACATTTGTCTATATAACACTGTCATGTCAATGTGCACTGTCATGTTGTTTTGCCACATCATTGTAAGTCTTTTACCATTAGTTGTCTATCAATTTTTATTCGCAGATAGACTATTTTAACCCAAAATAAAACGTTAATAGTTAAATTACTTCAAAATAAAGAATAAAGGCCAGAGTGACTGATCCGTAAAACGTTAGAGACACTTTTTGGGCTTTATGCCATTATAGTATTATTAAGCATAGTTTGTTGTTAAATATACGTGGATGTAGGAAAATTTTCAATTTGTTATGGCACAATGAGTTTTGTGAGGAAAAAAAATATTGGATGAGATAATAGAGCTTAAAAGCTCTCTATTCAATGGCAATGGTGATGATCAATGTGTATTCATTACATGATATTGATGAGTAAAAAAAAAATAGATGGTGAGATATTAGAGACTTTAATTGTTCGATAGAATAGGGAAAGGAAAGGATGTTGTAGATATTCTGCAACTGATTCAAACTTCAATGAACTTATCTATAAAATGAATGTGAATTTATTAATGAAAGAGATTATTATTTCTTGGTGCACTAACCATTACATTTGATCCTGGAAGTTGTGGGTTTTGGTGGTAGAGATTTTGAGTTTTTGCATGTCTTTGTTTCTATTGTAATTTGTATCGGTTATTATTTCATGCAACGGTTAAAAACAAAATTCATGAACAAGGAACAAAGATGAACAATTGTAGACACCTAATTTTGTTCAGGTTAAATTAAATGTTCGAAATAAAATCAATTCATTTTATCCCTTCCAATACCCAAAACCTTATACCTTAAGTTCAAAACTACATGACCCATTACATTTGGTTATTACATTATGACAAAAATACCAAAATAAAATATCTTACTAAGCCTTGGTTCTCATCCAATGCCTCAATCTTATTGGTTGAAATGAACCCAGGCCCTATTTTGGGAGCTATTTTTGGGGGTTTTTTTTTTGATTCGGCAGCCCCCAACCCCACACTCTCTTTTTTCCAATCTCACTTCTCCTCACCCATTTTTGCCGCACCACCCTTGCCATTCATATCCAAGCACAACCAATCTCCCTTCATCACTCAACACCGGCGACACCTGAGCTCCCAATTTACTCACCATTCGATTCTCTTATCGAGCATAATTTCCCCTAATTGAAATCGTATCTACCATTACTAAACTTTTGAATCAAGCTTCTCAACCCCAATAACAACACATAAAATTTGGTGGATCGAGCATAAATACTTAGGCTTTGGATATATTTTTTTTATTGATTGTGTAATCCACTCTTATATTAGGGTCATATTCCATATTAGTTTAAAGCATACCCTTGACTTAATGGGGTGTGTGTTTAGATTAATTAAACTAAATATAGGTTCTTTAGATTAGTTGAAACTTTAGTTCTAGGGCCTTTTAGGATAGTTCAGGATAATTTAATTTAACTAATCTAAAGTGTGCCTGGCTTATTATGACATAATCTTTAAATTAATTAAATTAGATTTAGGATTAGATTTTTAGAGCTATAGTTAGATTTAAGGTTTGAATTAGCTTAATCAATTTAAATTTATCCTTGCCTTATTGGGATAAATTTAAAATTTGTTAAACTAGTTGAACACCTCTTAACTACCCCTTAGGATTTAATTCAAATCACGATCTAATTAATTTGGTTCGTTTTAAATAGGATCATTGGCTTATTGGGATACTAGTTCAAAATTAATCAAATTAAGTATCGTTCAAGATAATTTGGAAGTCATTAGGAGTTCTTTCCTAGGATTAATTAATTTAGGGCTAATATTAGATTAACCTGGCTAGTAATTAAATCATTAAATAAATTTTCATAATTTGAGCCTTGTTGGTCGGGACTTTAGTGGGCCTAGGGTTTTAATTTTCAAGCCCTTTTTTGCCATATATTCCTAATTGTCACTCATATGACATTTAACTTTATAATCGGGCATGCAATTCAATTAACTTAAACCCTAAGAAGAGGTATTTATTAATTTTGATATTTGTGTCGTAACAGTCCTAGCTCAATAGATGTTGACCAAATATTTGAATTAACTCCTACCGTCCGAAGGTAAACATTAATTAAAAGTTGACAAGTCATGTCATCATATTTAAATGCTTGCATCATGCATAAAGGTGTAGTGACATTTTTTCCTTTCTTAAAACAACATAGTGTTTCATAAGTCTACGGGTTATCCCCAAAATTATTTCTTTAAAATCTTGGTTTAAAGGGATTTCTTTTGAAAATTTACTTTTTCTTTTAAAATAATAAAAACTTGGAGTCGCCACCGGCCACTTGAGTAAGGTAGGTTGGACACCTCAAAATCAGAGATTCGTTTTAAAAGGGTTCGGGAGTTGGTTATGCGTGGGGAATGATTAGCACCCCCATCACGCCCGAAAATCGGTACCAAAATATTTGTTGCTTTTAATCGAAGGAAATTGTCGAAATTTGAAAGGAATTTAGTTCGGTGACCTTTAATTGAAAATTAACTTTAATTGAGCAGGCTTTATCAAGTTGGGGAATTTGAATTAATTGGACATTTAATTAATAAGGTTGACGATACATTGGACCATAAACTAAACCGACATCATATAAGTCTGATTGTCGTGTTAGTTTATGGTTCGAATCCCGCACGTCACATTTATGCATGGTGCAAGTAGTTAAGGAATGATGTAATGATTTTTTCAAGTTTTAATTTTACCTTGAGTCGGTAAGGATTAATTCAAATATTTAGTCAACATCTTTTAAGCTCGGACTGTTACAACACAAATATCGAAATTAATGAATATCTTTCTTTTTATGATTTAAATTAATTAACATGAAAAACAAATGGGCCGAATGAGGACAAATGAAATGGGTGGCAAGTAAGGGCTTAAAGATAAACTCACAAAAGCCCACTCAAGGCCCTAACCTAAAAGGCCCAAGTTATGGAAGATCCAATTAGTGATCTAGTTACTAATTTGGTGATTCTAGTATTAGTCCTGAATTAATGAAACCTTGAAAAAACTAGAAAACCCTAACAAATTATGAATTATCTTGTAACATGATAATTAATTCAATCGATTTTAAATTAGTGTTCCAATAAGCCAAGAACACTATTTAAAACAAATTGAGTTAATTAATCACGATTTAAAATTAAATGTCGATCTAAACTTGCAGTTGATTTTATCCCAAAAGTGATTAAGAAATGTTCAATTAATTTAATAGATTTAATATTTATCCTAGTAAGCCAAGGATAAATTTAAATTCACTAAGTTAATTCAAACCTAAATCTAACTAAGGCTCACAAGAATCTAATCCTATAATTAACTTAATTAATATAAGGATCGTGCCCCTATTAGACGAGCGCACGACCTAAATTAATTAAATTAATTCCTAAACTAATCCAAAGACCTTAACAAACACCAAGCCCATCTAAACTAAGCCCAAGGCCCACTAAGCTAAGGCTAATCCTAGGCCCAGAACCACAAGGCCCACACCTAAACTAAACACATGCTAAAACACGTACATTCATAAAAAACAAACTTTAATTACATATTATATACTACATATAAAATATATGATATATATATTAAAAATTATATCATATATATATATTAAGAAACTAAGCATTATGTATTAAAAAGACTATATTATGTATTATATATAGCTATATATTATATATCTATTATAGAAACTACATATTATAACAACTATATCATATATAAATAAAACTATGCATATTATAAGAAGCCACATATCGTATTTTGTAACAAAAACCATATATTATGCCATACTATATATTATATAAAAAAACTATGTGTGATATAAAAACATATACTATATATATTAAGAAAATTATATATTATACAAAGAAACCATATATTATAAAAACTATATATTATATAAGTATTATATATACTATATAAAAAACTAACCACATCACAATGAAACGAATACAAACTAACATAGAGATTGAAAAACCAAAATTAAATATGCATAAAATAAACAAAGCAAATATAATAAACATGATAAATGGGGACAAAATTGAAGACTGTAAAAAACTTATAGGGACTTGGAAAGGGGTTTCGAAAGGCGGAAGGACCTGGGAACGTGATTACCCCATGCGAAGGGATTGAATGTGTGATTTGCCCATGCGGAAAGACCGCGAGCGTGATTAAACTAGGGCGGAGGTCTTTAAAATGAGATTATCCCTTTTTCAAAACGGGGACCGGCTATATATTACAAACTCGCTCTTCTTTTGCTTCTTTTGGCAAAAAACTCTCCATGAACTCCCTCAAAACCCTTCTTCAATTCCCAGAACGGTCCCCAAACCCAGAAAGTACCATGTTTTCCAGAAAAATGGTGACCGACCACCACGAGCCACCACTTCGACTGCCACTGGCCGGCATCGAAAACCCTAACAACCTCTTTAAACCCTTTTTTGTTCTAAGCCCGAATCCAAACCCTGGTTTTAAAAAAAAAACAGAAGAAACCTTTCTTTTTATAGACAACAAAAGCGGCGATTCCCCCTTTTTATGGTTTTCGTTTCGGCCGACTCACCATTCACGGGCTCAAGAGAGCCGACAGGCTTGTCGTTGACGAGGAAGGACACCGATCGCAGAGAAGATGGAACGTCCGAAGACAAAACGACGCGAAAGAAGGCTCGAACAACAAAGGTAGAAGATCTAAAACCCTATTTTTTTGTATGCATATACTTCGATGATGATAATGATATAAAAAAAGAGAGAAATGTTACCTCCAAAGACTTTGAGGTTTTTTGCTTTTTTTTTCTCTATTTCTCTGATTTCCATAATAAATACAAATGGTTAGGATTTTGTGTTTATATACCCTCGAATTACATATATCTTGAAAAATGAAAATGAAAACAGAAAATATGCTATTGGTTAATACACGTCCTTTTTGTTTGGATTCAACTGCCATTCTGTCATTATGTAATTCTTGTGCCCTCTGATTTTCAATGTGCCTTTGATATCTGATATCCCTTGATCTTTGTTTGTTTTCCCCTTTTGTTGCATGGGGCTGATCGACTAGAGAGAGAAGGGGACCAGATGGATGCGGCTCGCTGGCGTGGCTGTCCTCATGGTAAGATGGCCCAAATGTGGCACTCAATGATTGGTTGTGGTTGTTACCGTGGCGTCTACATGGCGTTGATACGGTCGACGTGGCTATTAGAAGAGCAATAGACGTAGGCGTGCGACGTACGCGTGCATGGGGAAGCTATAAAGCCGCCCATAGAGAGCCATAAAGCCGCGCGTGGGGGGCGTGTGGAGTCTAAAAGGTTCCCTTGGCTGCATCAGGGCTTTTCCTTTTTTATCATCAGATTAGGGTTTAGTTTATTTAGTGTTGGGCCTATTGGGCTATGTAACTTAATTTGTTTTTTTCAAATGTAAATGGACTCTCATATATGAATTTGGGCTTTATTTATTCAACTTTTATTTGTTTAATTTAATATATAATAATCTTTTGGCCTTTTTAATTTAGCTTAATAACAATAATAATGATAATAATAATAATAGTAATAATACTAAGATATCACGAAGGATTTTAATAATATAACATACTACTATTTTGATTTGATTTTTTAATTGGATAATGATATAATCATGTAACAACGGGATAATAAATAGCAACATATCCATATACATATAATACTAATATAATATTAGATCATTAATAATTGATAAATAATACTAGTAGCATTTTGGTGTTTTAGATTTTAATAAAAACAAATAAAGTGTACAAAACCCATCACACACACACACATATATATATATTTAGATGGTAGTAACACATATATATAAGCCTATTATTGTAAGAACAAAAATAAAAATAAAGACGGGTCCACCCCAGATAAAATTAGTGATTACAGCTGCCCATTTTTGCTTATACTTGTGGAACAAGAATAAAGCAAATACCATAAGCACTAATTTTGTCATACTTCCTCGTTGGACAATTTGCTCTTTCAGAATGGCAGCGAGCAAATCCAAATAACTTATTTTCCCAGAATCGAGAAAACAACTGGTAGCACTAGCGTGTCCTTCCTAAACAGCAATGAACAGACCAGTTATCAAACGACTCATTCCTCTGGAGCGGCAGCGGCAGCGAACAAATCCAAATAACATGTTTTCTCGAAACAAAATAAAACAAACATGTGGCATTGGGATGTCCTTCCGAAACGGAAGTAGACAAGCCAACTATCTTTTAAACGACTCATTCTTCTAAAACGACACCGAATGAATCTAGACATCTTTGCTCTCCCGAAGCAGTAGAAAGTAAACTGAGTGGCCTTGGGATGTCCTTCCAAAATGGCAGCAGACAAGCCAGCTAGCCTCAAACGACTCATTCTTCCGAAATGGCAAATAGTGAATCCAATGTCCCAAAATGGTAGGTGAACTCGATTCCTGAAGTGGTAGAGACAAAGTGTACTGATGCGTCCCCCCGAAATGGTAAGGAGTAAATAACGATTCCTGTCATGAAGGTTCCATTCATCTTGGACCCATACGGACTGGCCTCTTGATCTTCTCGTTTGAGAAATTTTGCGAGTTATGGATGTTTGCTTTATCCTTTGTCCCCTTCTTAGGAGGTACTCAATCTTTGTTGTGATTATTTGTAAAAAGGGGTGCCAAATCTGTAATGATATGAGTTAGCATGATCCTAATCGTAGGAATGCCTAACTAAATATGATGCATGAGCATAGCAATTTTAAACTTTCTCGGGCAGTTTCTCTTATTGCCCCCTCATACTCGCGTTCTCCATTTTTTCTTTTTTGTGATGGTGGTACTTCTTCCCTCGCTCGGGTTTACCCCGCATGCCCTTTTTTGAGCTCTTGAACTTTTCATTCTAAAGCACCTTTTTAGATTTTCACTTTAAAGAATTTTTCTCTTCTTTTTTCTTTTCTTCTTCTTCTTCCTTTTGTTTTTGTTTTTTTTTCTTTTTCTCTTTTCTTTTCATTTTTTTCTTTTTTAGGCACCCTTGCGGGTTTTCGCCTCCAGTCCTTCGGACTCCAACATGAACATCGTTCGATGCCCTTTCACGATAGATTATATCAACTTTGCTTCCGATGTCTTTTTGTCGCAATTTTGGCAAAATCCTTTCCTATTCAGAAAGAAACCTGCACTTAATAGGTTAAATCATAGTAATGCCAAGAAATCATTTACTTTTTTATTATGTATCAACCTACCCTCAGAATAAATATGAGATAAATAAAAGAAACTAGAATATAATTTTATTAATTAGGATAATTTGGAAAGTCATGGCAAACATGGGAAGAAAGAAATAGGTACAGAAGATGTCGACTGTATGAATGACGTAAACCTATCAACTTCGGAAGATCTCTCACTAACCACTCTTGGTTATCTCCAACGATTTGAGGACCAGTGCACCGAACTACGGCTGTTAAAAGGCTCATTATTAGGATGCCCAGAATTTCAGGCTCGCCTGAATCGTCCTTTTTAGATTTTCAATTCAGACCCTCTTTTGGTTTTAAGGCGCCTATTTTCGGGTTTTCACCTTAAACCCTCCATTTTTCTTTTCTTTTTTCCTTCCAAAAGCGTCCTTACGGGTTATTGCCTTTTTAAAGCATAATACTTCTTGACGAAATATGAATTTACGGGGTTGCATAATTCTTTCCCATCTATCTCCATCAGAATTAGCGCTCCCCTAGAGAAGGCTTTTTTGACAGCATAGGGTCCTTCCTAATTGGGCATCCATTTTCCCCAAAAGTCTCTTTGATTCAACAAGATCTTCTTGAGCACCAGATCTCCCTTTTGGAAATCTCTTGGGCGAACCTTCTTGTTATAAGCTCGCATCATTCGCTTCTGATACATCTGATTATGGGAAATAGCTTTCAGCCTCTTCTCGTCAATGAGGTTCAACTGGTCAAACCTAGTTTGCATCCATTCGGCTTCATCCAACTTTACTTTGCTCAAAATTCGTAGTGACAAGATTTCTACTTCGACGAGTAGTACTGCTTCGGTGTCGTATACTAAGGAGTACGACGTTGCCCCAGTGGAAGTTCTCATGGATGTCCGATAAACAAACAAAGCAAAAGGGATCCTCTCATACCAATCCTTAAATGTCTTCGTAGTTTTTGCTATGATCTTCTTAATATTCTTATTTGCCTCCTCTACTGCTCCGTTCATCTTGGGGTGATAAGCGGTAAAATTATGGTGCACAATCTTGAATTGTTCACACACCTCGGCCATCATCCTATTGTTCAAGTTGGAAGCATTATTGGTGATGATTCTCTGGGGTAAACCATAGTGACATATGATTTCTTTCTTGAGAAACTTGTAAACCGTTGCTCTCATGATATTAGCGTATGAGGCAGATTCCACCCACTTGGCGAAGTAATCGATTGCCACTAGGATGATGCGATGCCCATTAGAAGCCTTCAGGTGTATCTGACCGATGAATTCCATTTCCCAAGTAGCAAAGGGCCACGAAGAATTCATGGTGTGGAGGGGTATCGGTGGGGAGTGTATATTATCAGCATAGATTTGACATTTGTGGCATTTCTTCGGGTAATTGATGCAATCTCCCTCTATAGTTGACCAGAAATAGCCATACCTCATAATTTTTCTTGCCATCGAGAGTTCGCTGGCGTGGGTTCCACATAAACCTCCGTGGACCTCTGCTAAAATGGTTTCGGCTTCTCGAGCACTACACCTCAACAGTATTTGATCCTTGCTTCTTTTGTACAAGATTTCCCCGTCAAGGACATATTCTGATGCTAACCTTCTGATAGTCCTTTTGTCATTATCATCAGCCCCCTTTGGATAAGTCAAGAACTTGATGTATTGGAGGATGTCAAAATACCACGGGTTATCGTCCTCCTCAAACTATACCATATGTCCGGCTTACTTCGAATACGGCAACCAAAGTTTCTAGGGTGTCAGCCATCTGATTATTCTCTCTTGGCAAGTAGGTGAAACTGACTTCTTCAAAATCCTTGACCAATTTCTGGACCACATTGTAGTACTTGATCAGCTTTGGATCTCTAGTCTCTCATTCTTTTCGAAGCTGATAGATTACTAAAGAAGAATCTCTGAAAACCCAGAGAACCTTGACCTTTTTCTCTACGGTCGCTCAGATTCCCATGACATAGGCCTCGTACTCGGCTATATTGTTGGTGCAAAAGAACTCCAACCTACTTATAGAAGGGTAGTAGACATTTTTGGGGGAGACCAAAACTACTCCTATTCCATGGCCTAAGGCGTTCGATGCCTCATCAAAATAAAGCCTCCATCCTTCATTCTTGATAGCAGACGTCCCTTCAGACAGATCACAGATCAGGTCTTCATCTGGAAAACTAAAGTCCAACGACTCGTAGTTGTTCGAGGCACGAAATAATCTGCCACCACACTTCTTTTTACCGCCTTCTGACTCACATAAGCGATGTCGAATTCTAACAAAAGTATTGCCAACAGGCCACTTTCCCAATTAATGCTGGTGCTTCCATTAGAAAACTTAATGGATCCAATCGGGAAATTAAGCAAGTGGTGTGATACAACATGTATTGCCGGAGCCGCTTAGTAGCTCATACCAAGGCACAACACAACCATTGGATCAATGGGCATCGTGTCTCACACTCGGTGAATTTCTTGCTTAAGTAATAGATCACCATTTCCTTCTTGCCTGAGTCATCGTGTTGCCCCAACACACAACCCATAAAATTTTAAAAACTGTCAAGTACAAAATCAACGGCCTATCTGGTACTGGTGCTACTAAGATTGAGAGATTAGTCAGATACTTCTTGATCCTTTCTAGTGCTTCCTGACAATCTTTATCCCAAACTCCCGGGTTATTCTTTCAGAGTAGTCTAAAGACGGGGTCACACTTTTCAGTCAGCTGAGATATGAACCGGGAGATGTAATTCAATCTTCCCAAAAATCCTCAAACTTCCTTTTGAGTTTGAGGTGGCAAAAGATCTTGGATTGCTTTCACCTTCTCAGGATCAATGTTGATGCTTTTCTGACTTACCACGAAACCTAAGAGCTTCAACTAATATTTTCTTAGCCTTTGGAAGAGTTTTCGCAAATTTTGGAGATGCTCCCCTTCGGTCCGAGACTTGGCTATCATTTCATCCACGTACACCTCTATCTCTTTATGCATCATGTCATGGAACAAGGTTACCATGGCTCTTTGATACATTGCGTTCTTCAACCCAAAAGGCATCACCTTGTAGCAAAACGTGCCCCACATGGTCACAAAATTGGTCTTCTCCATATCCTCAAGATGAATTTTGATCTGATTGTACCCTAAGAAGCCGTCCATAAAGGAAAACCAAGTATGCCCCGCAATATTTTCAACTAGAGTATCAATATGAGGCAAAAGGAAATTTTCCTTAAGACACGCCTTATTAAGGTCCCTATAATCTACACACATACGCACCCTACCATCTTTTTTCGGCATCGGCACTATGTTAGCCACCCATTTTGGGTACTTAGAAACTTTCAAAAATCCAGCCTCAAACTGTTTCTTTACCTCTTCTCTAATTTTCAATAACATGTATGTCCTCATTCTTCGAAGCTTTTGCTGGACGGGCTTGCATTCTGGCCTAATAGGGAGCATGTGTGTTACAATATATGTATTTAGGCCTGGCATATCCTAGTATGACCATGCGAACACATTTTTAAATTCTACAAGCAATCCTACCAACTTTTGCTTGACTTTTGGTGACAGGGTACCTCCGATCCTTACTTTTTTCCTCTCTTCGTCAGTCCCCAAATCTAAAATCTCCATCTTCTCTTGGTGTGGGAATATTTGCCTTTCTTCACTGGCCATCATCCTTAACAGTTCATCGGGAATCCTATCATCCTCTTCTTCCACCTCTGCCAAGTACGTGGGTCATTCAAAATCTACTTCAGGATTAGGTTCCACATCATTCATACAGTCTAGATTAGGAGGCCTGAACGATTTTGAAAGTACATATTAGGAAAAGAAAGTTATAGCTCATGATATGGAAAAAAATAAGAAAATAAATAAATAAATAAAAAAAATAGAATGAAATGAATGTTGTGTTTGCCATTTAGGAAGGAAAACGTAGACATAGTCTATTTCATTTAAAGTAGATAGGTATGATATAGCTGTCCTTTTTACAAAGGATGTCCGTTACTTTCGGCCAAAAGTAACGGGATTGTTCTGAGCATTACTTTGATTAGTTTCTAAAAAATGTCGGCACATCCCCAAAGGTCCAATTGTTGAGCTTTTCTCATGGGGGCAAGGGTGAATATTGGCCAGAAATTGATTAGCCCCACTCTCGTCGCCAATCATATCCACGTTCATCTCTTTGAGAGCCTCACTGATCAACTCTTCCTGGAGACACCTCTCGCCTTCTCGGTTCGCCTCTTGGATATCCACATTTGGATTTCAAACCCCACCAGATATGAAAACACTCTTAAAGTCGCCGTAGGTGATAGGGGCCCATGGAATGTCCTCCCCTCTAAGCCTAGCCTTCCTTTGCTCTTGCTTCATCTTCCATTCTTTCTTTTTCTGTAAGAAATTTGGTTTGAAACCGAGTCCGAAGTGGTCAACTTTGTGGATCACCTTGATGGGACGAATACGTCCTTGTAGATTCTTTCCCAAGCCTCTATTTTTCTTTGCTCATTTGCCTAGGGTTTCGTACACCACCATTTTAGTACAATTGGAAAAATTAGGGCATAGAATCTTGCTTCCTTCGGCAACAAAGATAGTGTTGACAAGTTCTAATGCCCTAAACGCACAATTCATTGCTTCTTTATTAGTGTGGATGTATGGGGTATCCGAAGTCACTAAAATGACGATATCTTCTTCGGCATTCACTATTACTAGTTTCCCCTTGGTGACAAACTTTAACTTTTTGTGGAGTGAAGACGAAATGGCGCCGGCCGAGTGTATCCATGACCTTCCTAACAAACAATTGTAAGACGGCCGGATATCCACCACTACAAAAGTGACCACATATTCAGTGGGTCCAATGAGCAGGGGTACTTCTATTCTCCCGACCACATCTCTCTGGGTCCAATCGAAAGCTCGCACAGTACTATGACACGGCTTCATATATGAACTGTCGATCGGTAACAGTTGCAATGTAGATAAAGGAATAACATTCAACGCGGAGCCATTATCAATTAGCACGGCCGGTAACACATAACCTTTGTAGTGAGTGGTGATGTTTATAGCCTTGGTAGACCCCGTACCTTCCCCTAGGATTTCGTCATCACCAAAGGTAATGTGATTAACGTCGATGATATGGCTGACAATTTGATCCAACCTCCTAATTGAGATATCCTTTGCAACATAGGTTTCATTCAAAACTTTTTATAGGGCCTCATGATGCTTCTCTAAGTTCAGTAAAAGATCAAGCACGGAAATTTGAGCTGGCTGTCTTCGAAGCTGGTCGACGACGCTATACTCGTTGTGCTTCAAGAATCTCAAAAACTCTTGTGCTTCAGTTTCTATGACTGGCCCTTTGATCTTCGGTGGTAGGTCATCTTTGACCACTTTCTCAGGTTCAGCTACGACTTTCTTACCTTTCTCCTTTGGTTCCTCCAATGCCTTTAGGTTCTTCGAAGCATAGCATCGGCCATTCCTCGTGAGATGCCCTACATCATTTACCTCTTCGGCCTCTGGTTCCAAAGGTTCTTCTTGAATGGGCTTCTTCCCTATTTCCATGTCTTCTCCTCCATGCAAACTAGAGGAACCCAACATCGTGATGCTTGCAGTGTAGTTCCATGGAACCATATTCGTATTTTTGAAAGGAAAAGACCTTGGAGAAGCAATTATCATCTTGTGGGTTACCTTTGGTGCGCTTGTCTCGCTCAGCTTGAGACCGAAGACGAGCGGTCTCCTCGCACTATACTTGGTCTCCTAGCTTTCAGATGCACAAACTTTTACTTCATTCGTTCCTCTTTATTCCTCAAAAAACTCAATCTCTTTTTTATCCATCATAGCTTGTATCAGCTGACGGAACCCCTCACAATTTTGAATCTCATGATCTCCCGATTGATGGTATTCACAATATGGGCCACACCCTTCTTTCACTAACACCATTCCCTGATCGATAGGGCATGCCATGCATAACTGATTAAAGACCCATCTCAAGGGATATTGAACCTCAGACACATCCCTCTTGGCTTTCCTGATGTACTCATCCTCGATAGCATTCACGCCCTGACCTCCATGATTTAGCAGGAGGTTGTTGGCCGTGCTCGGTTCTCTCAACTACAGCACTCCAGTCCGAATTATGTTCTGAACGAACTTCTTGAACACCACACAATTTTCAATTGAATTCCTCGGAACATCGGCATGGTACTCGTAGTGTACCTTAGGGTCATACCATGCGGGGTAAGGTGGGTTATAAGGAGTAACATGATAAGGACGAACTAAATCAGCCTTATACAATTGTGAGTATAGCTCATTGTAAGATATCGGCAAAATAGTGAATGATTTCTCATCTCTTTCCTTCTTAGGTCCATTGTCTTCTCTCTTATTGAGGTTTTAGGAATTTCCCGTCGTGTCTTGGGGCTAAGAAATGGTGTAGTTCTTGGTCGCCTCGAAGGCGTTTGTATTGTTCACCTTATGGTCCTTCTTCTTGTACTGTTTGCGTGAATGGTCCCCTCCGTCAATTCTTCCGCTCTTAATGACTGCTTCAATGCGCTCACCAGTCATGACCATCTCCTCAAAATTGCTAATAGGGTTGTTGATCAATCGATCATAGAGCATTCCTTTCAACGTGTCTACAAACATCAAAGAGATCTCGTGTTCGTAAAGTGGTGGTTGAACTTGTGTTGTCGCATCACGCCATCTTTGAGCGTATTCATGAAGGGTCTCATTGCACTTTTGTTCCATGCCTTGCGATAGTAGTCAGTTGGGAACCATGTCAGTTACATGCTTAAAATGATCTGTAAAAGCTTTCGCCAGATCCCTCCATGACTTAATTTGAGCCCTGGTTAGCGGATTATACCATATCGAAGCATACCCGCTAAGCTGTCCTAAAAACAGTGAATTAGGAGCTTCTCATTGTTGGTAAATCCAGTCATCTTCCAGAAAAACATTACTATATGAACAGTAAGGCAAGTGGATCCATCAAACGTTTCAAAATCGGGGGTCTTGAACTTATATGGGATCTCCACATCGGGTACCAAACTAAGCTCCCTAGCGCTTAACCCATAGGAGCCATCCTCGTCTTCCTTCACTCGAAACTTCTTCTCTAGGTCTTTTCGAGTGTCCTTTAATTGCTTAGTGAATTCCGCTTTCATTTGGTTCAACTTATCTAACTTGTCAAAGTCTGGGATGTTGTCCCCGACAACTTTGGGATTCCCAAAGGTCACCCCCGGTTGAGTTTGAGGAGCTAGACCGATATAAGAGGAAGATGCCCCTTGTGGGGGATTAAGAGAAAGATCAACAAGCAGAGGGTTCTAGATGATCTAGGCATGAGGGCGATCCCCCGAGTTTTGGGTATGATTCTTAAGGGTACTCTTGACCCTCGAATCTGGTCCTAGCCGAGCTTGCAGTAGCTAGGATATTTCCTTCATCATATCCTGCTGAGATTTGATGATGGTGTCCCTTAATTCCTGTTGGGCTCGTTCCTTCTTGCCACGTAGGTTGGCCTCCAACTTGGCAAAGCTCTCCTCCATTTGCTTTGATCGTGAGCGAGTGCGATAAGGGTGTGGAATGGTGATAATTTTTTAGAAGCAAAATGCAATCTTTCTGAAATAGAAATCCTTTTAGTTAATAAATGGCAATTAATCGAAAACGCAAGCCATTGTACTAATTAGATGATTATTAGCTTTTAACAAAGGATGCAAATAAAAGAATTATGCATGAATGCAAAGAGCAACACTAAGTTTGGCAAATATCATCGTTAAATGACTTTCATTAACGGAAAGGTTGTCTTGTTACAATAACTTAAAGAGAACCAACTATACACATAGCTTCAGGGTAGTATCAAGGTCAATGATCTCCCTTAGAATCCAAAAAATCCTCTCTCCTTCCTCAGAATCATCCACACAGTCATGGAGTTCGGTAGTATCTTCCGCCAGAATCTATATTTTTCGGGCAACCTCTTGCATCTGAGTCATCCAATGTGCCAGCTCTTATTCTTGCCTCCAAATTGTGCACACGGCGAAGTGTAGTTGCTCCAAGCTTGGCATCGGGCGTACTTAAATTGCTCACCTAAGGCTTGGCAAGTGATCCTTGAGCTGTTGAACCTCAAATTCCAACTCATCGACGCGAGTCGTCAAGACTTGATTCTCCAAGTTGCTGGCCTTCAACTTGCTAGTTGGACCCTTATGCTTGAAAAAAGATTTTTCCAAACACTTCACTTGATCTTTCAAGGCTTCATTCTAGTGTTGTTCCTTTTCGATCTGTCTCGAGTGGGAGATTCATAGATTCTTCACTTCTTCAGTTAAAGCAAGCGCTTGATCTTTGTACTAGTAAAACATTCTTTTGTAGTTCTCAGCTCTTGCTTTCTCTTCCTTCAATCAGAGCTCTAACCCTTCACTTGGTCCGCCTTCTGCGACTCTTTTGCTCTTATTTAACCTTTTAAGCTTCTAAATCTCTTCCTTCTCCATCTTGAGTTCGAGTTCTAGCTCATCTCTTTTCCTTTGCAGATCTTTAATCACTCCTTCAAACTATGTCTTCTCTAGCTCAAAATCAAACTTTTCTTGAAGGGCTCTCTCCTCAAGTTTGAGGTACCACTTTCACTCTTCCTCAAGTTGTTTCCTCATCAAATTGACCTCAGTAGGAAGTGTGGTCAATCTCTCCTCTATAGATCTCTTTCTAGCGGGAGTCAATTGCGGGATGTTGTCGTTGACACGATTAAATCACCATGCTTCGTACTCATGAGTGACCATGTACGGAGCATTTACAATCCTAACACATCTTGCGTTGTTCCAAGTTGAAGAAGCATTGTATACCATTGTCTTGTAGCTCTTCTCTTTTGTATAATCCACGTTTAACTCATTTAGACCTTTGGTGGCTGACACAAATTGCTTCGAACTGTACTGTCTTAAAACCAGAAGAGGTGTATATGCAGTGTGCCCCCAAAGGCCAAGTAGTGGTACCCATGAATGCTCTCCACATCTATAGAGAATGTTCTTTGCCAACAACCATAGTGCTCTCCAAACTACATCCTCATCTTTTAAATTTTGGAGGACATCCTACCATACTTCCTTGAATCTTCGGGTTGGCCAATCATTCTTTCGTATGAATTCTTCTAAGGGCAAGAACTTTTCGTCATAAAGAGGCACCGAAAAACTGAGGTTGGTCCAAATGTGGTTGTAGAGCCAACAGGGTGCACAGAGGCTAAAGCTAAGATCTCTTCCGACTTGAGATACTCTTTACTGTTCCAAGTAGTGACTTGATGCTCGACCCAAGATAACAACATATCTGAGAACTTCTTTAACTTTCCTCGAAAGGCTTTGTTCTTACTTGGCTTAGAATATACCCGATTCATGTCAACCTTCTTGCAATTTATGAGGTCCCGGTATTCTTCGATTGTCGAAGTTAGGTCAAAGTTACCAATCATAAAGCAGCTGTAGAGAGAGTTCCAAAAACCCACCAAGGTTTGTAGTAGTGCTTGATCAACTGGAACTTCTAGTAAATACGCAATATCACCATACTCATCTCTGAAATACTCTTCGTTTCAAAATCCCAACTGTTCCAAACTGGCTTCAATTTGGACACATCATTGAACTTTGTATTCATGAATGTCGTGGCTGACATAGCTAATCTGAACCCAGTGGAAATATTGTCTCCATCATGTAGTTGCTCCCTTTCCGACCATATCAGAACGTCGAAATTCTTTTTGTCACTGCTACGGACTAAGTCTCCCATTGATCTAGTCTTTAAATTCAAACTATTTCCAACTCAATGTGCTCTTCATGATATGATAAGATATGCAAGAAAGGGAAAAGAGGAGAAGGAAGAAAACAAAAAGAACATTAGTTATAAGATAAATAATAAAACGAAAATGAGAAAAAATAAACTAAAAATGAGATAAGCACAAGACAAGCAAACAAGGAAATAGACCTAACCACATGAGATAAGCACAAGACAAGCAAACTAGGGTTATCCGCATAGCTCTAACGGGGTAGGTTTTCTAAATTCTCACACATGTGTTTCGTTCTAGACAAGGGTACCCAAACCTATCTTATTACCTACTAAGGCAACAAGAACCCCAATTATGGCCCATTACAAGTTTACAAATTGGTTTCGGTTCAAGGGAAAGCACGACCAAGTGACGTAGAGGGCTACTCATGTATCAAAAGGCATGGATTCCATAAGTGAATTACTGACCTGTGGAGGGCTACTCACGTGGGTATGTGGCGTTTCACTCCCATTTAAGGAATGGAGCTCGGGTATAGAGCTTGATGATCATGATGCAACACATATCGGCGATTCTTTAGAAATTACATGAAAAATTAATTCGAAGACCACCAATTATCAAAGTACGTTCAATTGTAGTCACATTTTCAAGAAAGGTTCAACCTCATTAGAATCGATTAAAGTTCTGACAATTTTCCATCATTCAAAACAACAAATAGTTTATTGGCCTAACTCTCTTTTTGCTTTTAAAAACAAAGTTCGGTCCCCAGCAGAGTCGCCAAGCTGTACCGGCATTTTTTCCTTTCTTAAGACAACATAATGTTTCATAAGTTCGGTGCTGCGGGTTATCCCCAAAATCATTTCTTTAAAATCTTGGTTTAAAGGGATTTCTTTTGAAGAATTGTTTTTTCTTTGAAAATAATGAAAACTTGAAGTCGCCACCGGACACCACAAAACCAGAGATTCGTTTTGAAAGGGTTCGGGAGTTGGTTACGCGCGGGGAAGGATTAGCACCCCCATCACGCCCGAAAATCAGTACCAAAATATTTGTTGCTTTTAATCGATGGAAATTTTTGAAATTTAAAAGGAATTTAGTTTGGTGACCTTTAATTGAAAATTAACCTTAATTAAACGGGCTTTATCAAGTTGGGGAATTGGAATTAATTGGACATTTAATTAATAAGGTTGATGATACATCGGACCATAGACTAAACCGACATCATATAAGCCTGACTACCATGTTAGTTTATGGTTTGAATCCTGCACATCACCTTTATGCATAGTGCAAGCAGTTAAGGAATGATGTAATGATTTTGTCAAGTTTTAATTTTACCTTGAGTCGGTAAGGATTAATTCAAATATTTGGTCAACATCCTTTAAGCTCGGATTGTTACGACACAAATATCGGAATTAATGAATACCTTTCTTTTTATGATTTAAATTAATTAACATGAAAAACAAATGGGCCGAATGAGGACAAATGAAATGGGTGGCAAGTAAGGGCTTAAAGATCAACACACAAAAGCCCACCCATGGCCCTAACCTAAAAGGCCCACGTTATGGAAGATCCAATTAGTGATCTAGTTACTAATTTGGTGATTCTAGTATTAGCCCTAAATTAATGAAACCCTAAAAAAACTAGAAAACCCTAACAAATTATGAATTATCTTGTAACATGATAATTAATTCAATCGATTTTAAACTAGTGTTACAATAAGCCAAGAACACTATTTAAAGCAAATTGAGTTAATTAATCATGATTTAAATTAAATGTTGATCTAAACTTGCAGTTGATTTTATCCCAAATGTGATTAAGAAATGTTTAATTAATTTAATGGATTTAACATTTATCCCAGTAAGCCAAGGAAAAATTTAAACTCACTAAGTTAATTTGAACCTAAATCTAACTAAGGCTCGCAAGAATCTAATCCTAGAATTAACTTAATTAATTTAAGGATATTGCCCCTATTAGACGAGCACATGACCTAAATTAATTCCTAAACTAATCCCAAGACCTTAACAAACACCAAGCCCATCTAAACTAAGCCCAAGGCCCACTAAGCTAAGGCTAATCCTAGGCCCAAAACCACAAAGCCCACACCAAACTAAACACATGCTAAAACACATACTTTCATAAAGAAACAAACTTTAATTACATATTATATACTACATATAAAATATATGATATATATATATATTAAAAATTATATCATATATATATATTAAGAAACTAAGCATTATGTATTAAAAAAGACTATATTATGCATTAAATATAGCTATATGTTATATATCTATTATAGAAACTACATATTATAACAACTATATCATATATAAATAAAGCTATACATATTATAAGAAGCCACATATCGTATTTTGTAACAAAAACCATATATTATGCGCATACTATATATTATATAAAAAATTATGTGTGATATAAAAACATATACTATATATATATCAAGAAAATTATATATTATACAAAGAAATCATATATTATAAAAACTATATATTATATAAGTATTATATATACTACATAAAAAAACTAACCATATCACAATGAATCGAATACAAACTAACATAGAGATAGAAAAATCGGAATTAAACATGTATAAAATAAACAAAACAAATATAATAAACATGATAAATGGGGACAAAATTGAAGACTATAAAAAACTTGTAGGGACTTGGAAAGGGGTTTTGAAAGGCGGAAGGACCTGTGAACGTGATTATCCCATGCAGAGGGATTGAATGTGTGATTTTCCCATGCAGAAGGACCTCGGGCGTGATTAAACTAGGGCGGAGGTCCTTAAAATGAGATTATCCTTTTTTCAAAACGGGGACCGGCTACATATTACAAACCCGCTCCTCTTTTGCTTCTTTTGGCAAAAAAATCTCCATGAACTCCCTCGAAACCCTTCTTCAATTCCCAGAACGGCGATGAACACCGCCGTGGTGTTCATCCCTAAACCCAGAAAACACCACATTTTTTAAAAAACGGTGACCGGGTGCCGCGAGCCACCAATCTGGCCGTCGCTGGCCGGCACCGGAAACCCTAACAACCTCTTTGAACCTTTTTTTATTCTAAGCCTGAATCTAAACCCTGATTTTTAAAAAAACTGAAGAAACATTTCTTTTTATAGACAACAGAAGCTGTGGTTCCCACCTTTTTATGGTTTTCGTTCCGGCCGACTCACCATTCACGGGCTCGAGAGAGCCGATAGGCTTGTCGTCGGCGAGGAAGGGCACTGATCGCGGAGAAGATAGAACGTCCGAAGACAAAATGACACGAAAGAAGGCTCGAGCAACAAAGGTAGAAGATCTAAAACCCTAATTTTTTGTATGCATATGCTTCGATGATGATAATGATATGAAAAAAAGAGAGAAAAGTTACCTCTAAAGACTTTTAGGTTTTTTGCTTTTTGTTCTCTATTTCTCTGATTTCCAGAATGAATACAAATGGTTAGGGTTTTTGTGTTTATATACCCTCGAATTACATATATCTTGAAAAATGAAAATGAAAACACCCTAGCACTGGTGCAGTAGCGTATGGAGTGGTGGCAAGGGACGGACACGGTCTTATGGTTGATGGTCAAGCGCATGTCATCCCCGGGACTCTTACGGCTGAACTCGCGGAAGCATGGGCTTTCTTGGAGGGCATTAAGATGGTGGCGTCGAATGGGTGGACTAGCGTGATCATAGAGGGCGATTCCATTGGCATCATCAACCGACTATCGTCCGCGAGTCCGGATCTTTCCTTGGCAGCAATCGTCCTTGAGGACACAAAGCAAATCCTTCACGAGCATCCCAGTTTCTCCTTAGCGCATGTTAGCCGTGAGGCTAATTGAGTAGCTCGTACTCTTGCCCATTGGAGTCTTACTTGTTTCGAGCCTTTTTATTTTTCCTTTGAGATGCCGGATTGTGTGGCTACTTTTATTGTAGATGATGCGATCTATGGTTGATTTTAATGAAATCCTTATTTTCCCTTAAAAAAAACAATATTTCTTGTAGAACCCCAAATCGAAACCGTCTGGCCCCGGGGCTTTATTTTTCTTTGCGCTTCTAAGAATTTCCCAAACTTCATCCTCCTTGAAAGGTCTTTCCAGAGCCCTCTTTGCATCCACACTGATTTGCTTGAAATCACAGTCCAAATCAGCTAAACTGGCAGTAGATTTAGAATTATAAACCTAAAAAAATGGTTCTGCACAATATTTCGAACCTCCTCAGGCTGAAACCCATTTCCCATTTTCTCGAATTCCATGGATGCAATTCAAATTGCGCCTGATCGGAGCCATTGAATGGAAAAACATGGTATTCCTATCTCCCTCGAGGATCTACTAGATCCTCGATTATTGGCGCCACACCCTTTCCTTGGTACATAGAAGACCCCATAATTCCAATCTCAACATGCTAAGCTCACGTGACGCAGCAGGGCTATTAGCACCATTCTGAATTGGACTTCCAAAACTTCCAATTTCTTTTCAGTTTCATCAATAGAGGTCCTTAGACTTAGTTTTCTTTCCTTTGCCACCCAGCCCTTAATGATACTCCTTGAACATTTTAGTATATTCCCAATACCTGACCCACGCAGAGAAGAAAGTGTAGTATTTAACATCTCATTAAACTTTGTCGATTCCATCCAGTGACTGAAAAATTTGAACGGATGCTTACCAGTCTTGAAATCACCCACAGAAGCGAGGACCGAGTTATGGTCTGAAATAAATTTAGGGAGGGTTCGCAGGAATAAATCTGGCAGCACGAGACTGACTTCTGGCGATACCAACAATCTGTCTAGTCTACACATCGTTGGATTATCTATGAGATTAATCCAGGTAAAATGGCGATCATGCCATTGTCTTTAATCAGCAAATTTAGATCCCTCAAGGAACTGGAATTCAGGGATAGGCCAATCTTTTCATCTGCACACTTAACCGTGTTGAAATCACCACAGATGAACCACAATATATCATTAGAAGAATCCAAGAAAACATCCCTCCTCTCCACAACGTCTTCCATTCCAACCAGGAACACTACGATCAAAGATATGAACCTAGGCTGGATAATCTTTGTTGTCCCAGAAGCTTGCTATACCCCGGGACGCCCCACATGAAGGCGAAAAATAGTACATATCAAAACCGGAGCCCCCAATGAATTTCGCCGTCTTCAAGTTTGGTTTCTTGGATAAACAAGAAATTTGCTTTCGATTTCTTTACCAAGTTCCTAACAGCATGCACCTTTTCTGCTCTTCCCAGACCCCTAACATTCCAAAAAACAAGATTAAATGGTAACATTACAAAACAAAATACACCTTACATTCTGAATCACTGAGGGGCCTAGCTCCCTTTCTAGACTCTAGCCTCCAGCCCCTGAAGTTTGCTAATCACCTCATCCCTCCCTTCCCAGACCCCTAACATTCCGAAATAAGTTTACATACAGCAATTGCACCTTGTGATTGGAGACCACCCATAGATGACACGTGCAAATTGTCCCTCATATTATTATCCGACAATGCATCAGACGACAGATGGATATCTTGATTTTACCATGCATCACGTTTCCCGAGCCATCGTCCCCATAAACCCCATCATGCCTTAAAGGAGAAGTATTTTCATTGGAAGGAAAATGTTGCGTCGCCGGATAATTGACAGCGCCATCCCAATCCCCACGAGAACCATTGAAAGATCTATCTGAGCCCTGGCTGTTCAACTTCTCCCCATCGAGCCAAACTATCTCATCTTCAAATTTTGCAGTAGTAACCGCAATTTTTGAGTTAAAAACACGAAACTTAAAATGTTACTCACCAACCTACATTTTACCAAAAGATATAATATTTTAGGTTGACATGATAAGTTTTAGAATTTACTAACAAGTATCGAAACTTATCACAATATGTAACATTTTCGTTTGCAACCTAAAATGTTACTATTATATATAACATTTTAGTTTCAATCTAAAATTTAGAAACTTAGATAATATTTATGTTCAAGATATTATTCATTGTTATCGATCAAAGGATGAAATTCTTTAATGAGGTAAAACAATTCTTATACAGAGAAATCTGCAAAAAGTTTAAAATTTTAAATTAGAATTTCAAATTTTGATTTTTTTTTCAAAAAACTTATTTTCAAGTTTTTATCTTTTTAATGGTGATTTTGTTAACTTCCAACTAAACCTAAGATTTTTGATTGAGTAATGAAGATTTCTTATAGTATAGAAGTAATCTAAACTTGATTTTAAACAAATCAAACCTATAATTAGGTAATTAATGAAAGAAAAAACTTATTGTCAAGTTCTTTAACACTTTAATGACGATTTTGTTAATTTCGACCTAAACATAATATTTTCTGTTGGGTAATGAAGATTTCTTATAGCATATAAGTAATCTAAACTTGATTTTTATAAATCAAATCCTGAAATAAGTAATTGATGAAAATTGTGATATTGCTTTTAAGCTATAATTTTTTATTTTGAGTAAAACATGAATTTAGATCGGGAAGTTTTGAAACTCATAACAAGGTTTCAATGCTTGTCGTGAAATATATTCATTTTGGGACGATCAAATTTTATGTAACAATTTAGGTTGGAGTGGGTAAAATTTTAGGTTTCAACCTAAAATATTACCCAAAACCATAACAATTTAGGTTGCAACTGAACATGTATCCAAAACTATAACAATTTAAGTTGCAACCTAAATCATAACAAAGTATGTGAAAGGATAACATCTTAGGTTGGGTGGTGTAAGTCTCGAAACTCACAACCAAGTATGTCTTAGGGATAAATTTTTCCGATTGCAATCTTAAATGTTACCAATTTATATAACATTTTATGTTGTAACATAAAATGTACCAAAATATATAACATTTTTTGTTGCAACTAAAACCATAACAATTTCTATTGATAATGAAAATTTAGGTTGGAGTCTAGTCGAGTTTCAAGTTCTTCTACTCTTTAATGGTGATGTTGTTAATTCCGAACTAAAGTTAAAATTTTCTATTGATAATGAAAATTTCTCTGAGTGTATGAGTAATATAAATATAATTTTAACAAATTAAACCCAAAATTAGGTATTTGAAGAAATAATTTATTTTCAAGTTTATTAACTTTTTAATGGTGATTTTGTTAATTTCGAACTAAAGCTATGATTTTTTATTAGATAATAAAGATTTATTAGAGTATATGAGTAATATAAAGTTGATTTTAACAAAATAAACTCGAAATTAGACAGTTGATAAAAGAAATAGCATATGTTCAAGTTCTTTAACTCTTTAATGATGATTTTGTTAATTCTGACTTATACTAAGATTTTGTATTGGTAATGAAAATATTTTAGAGTATATGAGTAATTTAAACATGATTTTAACAATTAAAATTATGATTTGATAATTGATAAAATTGTGATATTGTTTTAAGTCAGAATTTTTTATTTTTAATAAAACATATATTTATGTTGGGTAAGTTTGAAAACTTAGAACAAAGTTTCGATGTTTGTAAAATATTTTTTTTATTTTAGAACAATCAAATCTGATGTAATAATTTAAGTTGAAATAAATTAAATTCTAAATTTTAACCTAAAATATTATACAAATCATAACAAGTTCCAATCTAAAATGCTACTAATTTAGGGAAAAGAAAATGGAACGTTCTCCCATTTTCTTATAAAACTTTTGTGTTCTGCTTCTTCTTCTCTTCATTTTGGACCATCTCCACCCGTATTTGGAAGGCTTTTCTTTTTACTCAAATGGGGTTTTGAGTATGAATCGAAGGTACGTTTTCTGGGTTTTCTTTCTCTCTCTTTTTATGGGTGTTTTTATTTCATGGACTTTTTCTTTGGTTGGTTATAAAGTTTTCTTTTCTAGAATATTCTAGATCTTCTTGATTCCTTTCAGTAGCTTTAGTTTTAGAAAAATGTAGATTTTTCTCTTTTTGCGGTTTCTTTTTATTGTTTATTTTGGTTAAAAAAGTTATCCATTTTTTCCATCTACATTGTTATAACTTGTAACGATTATGTATTTAGTTGGGTATTTTGAAAAACAAGTTCTAATCTGATTTTCTGATAAATATCCATTTTCTCTTCCGATGGTTAGGCGGAATTCAGAGCTGGCCGGAGAATTCGAGAGAGAAAGGGAAAGGATTGGCCGTTTAAAAGAATTGGGCGGTAAGAACATTTAGTCCTTATGATTAGATCTTTTTTTATCGTTTTTTTTTCTTTTAAGTGTGTGAATTTTGATGATTCTTAAAAGACTTGTTAAAAAGCAAATATGAAGGTTGATCTTTGTGTTTTTGGATATCAATTTATGCCTGTCTGAGAGAAAAGATTGTGCAAAAGAGTTACTGCGGATGATCAAATGTTCGTTCGATAAATTCGACATGTAATTATGCTTTCTTAAGCAAGTAAAATAGTTTTTACCCTTTAATTGTTAATGGTGGAATATAGTTTCATGAGGCTTAGTGATGATGAATGGAAAAATAAGCTGAAGTATTAAAAGCATGTTTAGTTGTCGGCTTTTAAATGACCGAATACGACTCAGAGTAGCAATTTAACTTGATAACTTATCTTGAAATCTGATTCGGATAAAGTAATTTTATAGTATGTGAAATGTTAACTGATTTTTTTATTTTCTTTGCCCTTTCAGTTTAGATTGCACATAGGTACTAGCATGACATCTGGGAATCCATTTTTTGATGACTTGATAAGTAAACCTGAGGTTATTGATCCTCCACAAAATGAATACATTTTGGATAGTGAATCTGTGAATGATCCTATTCAACCCTCTACAAAACCAAATTTGGTCGTGTATAGCAGTGTTCGTGAACTGTTGGAGTGCCCTGTTTGCTTAAATGCAATGTACCCGCCAATTCATCAGGTTGTTCATAGGACACGTTGTAGTTGATGATTACTTTCAAAATTTTGTTTAAGCATACTATTATTTGTGTCTGGGGTTATCTTGCTATGTTATGCGAGTGTCGGACACAGGTACTTCAAGAACAATGAAGAGTCCGAGCAACATAGGTTGATCATACTAACTCGTCCCTAAAGATATCTTTACCCAACCATGTGTATGCACAAGATGAATCTATATTGCGCACACTTTTCCATTGAGCATTACCTTACACCTTAACTGGTCAAAAAGGCTCAATGGTTGATAATCTTTTGTGGTTGTTTTTCTTGTTTTCTCTAGCTATTGATCATTGCTTTACCTTTAAGCAAATTTTAATTTCGAATCATTGAATTGATTTCTTTAGATGAATTACAATTTGATATGGAAAGGGAAAAGGAAGTTTCAATCAATGTTAATACCCCAGAAAATAGAAGCTTCACATTGGAGCAATGACATGAAATTCCTGATTTGGTGGCTCTTTATTGGTTGTGAATATTCATACGTGTTTATATGTATTTTGTTATTCTTTTTAACATTTAATACGAACTCTGTAAACTTACTGTCTGTTTTCTTTCTCTGTGCAGTGCTCAAATGGACACACATTGTGCTCTGGTTGCAAGCCAAGGGTGCACAACCGGTGCCCCACATGCAGGCATGAGCTCGGGAATATTAGATGTCTTGCATTGGAGAAGGTTGCTGCATCTCTTGAGCTTCCCTGTAAATATCAAAGTTACGGGTGCCTAGACATGTATCCATATTACAGCAAGCTAAAACATGAGTTGCAGTGTTCATATAGACCATATAGTTGCCCTTATGCTGGGTCAGAATGCACAGTTGTTGGTGATATTCCTTTTCTCGTTGCTCACCTGAAAGATGATCACAAAGTTGACATGCACAGCGGCAGCACCTTCAACCACCGTTATGTGAAATCGAATCCGCATGAGGTTGAGAATGCTACATGGATGCTAACGGTATTATTACCTTCTACTTTGGAATAACAAAATTTTCTTCTGTTTTTCTTCTTTGTGATTGGCCATGATATTTCCAATAGACTGACTGAACCTTGTTATTTTAGATTTTATTTAAAGATTCTATGAGAGATAGGCCACTTATTTTTGGATTTCTTTTATCGATTTCTAGGTTTTCAGTTGCTATGTCACGGCCATGCCATCTAGTCCCGATCGGCAAACCGTGCGGCACTTGAAAAGGGACCCTTCCCAAAGCATCATAACTTACATCCTTGACTTGGTCGCTCTTTAGGCATTGCTCATATCATCGCTCGGTCCGCCTTTGCTCGGTCCCGAACAGGCTTGTCAAGGCAGGATCGTAATATAATAAGAGACAGCCTTGACACTCTCCCACACTTCCTATTATCGATGTCCTCATCGATACTGACACTCATTCTTCATCACCTGATGAGTTGATATGGACATCGAAGGCAGTTCCTCTTTGATCTATGCTTGACTTAATACACTTCTCTAGTCACATCATCTGAACATTCAAGCAAATAACTCAAGCCTCGATCCTGAGTTCTTTTGATTCCCTTATGATCCAGTTTTGCTCCTTCAATGTCAAGTGCTAGATTCATGCTCCCACACTTTTTTCTTCGATTGTGGTTCGAGCGAAACACTTGTGGCAAATCATTGACTCAACTAACGCATGTCTTGTAGTGTCTTTGAGTCTCACAACTAGCCATAGACCTACAAAACAAAAATAGCATACCTGCCGCCCATATGCAAGAGAACTAAGACCCGCCACACAATTGGTTTGCTCTTTGGCACTAAGCCCATTCGCTAATTGTGTCCCACCGAATAGTGAGATCTTCAAGCAATGAATGCGTCACCATCTGGTTAATATCCAAGCGGGCGTGTACAGTTCACCTTGCACTTAATTGCTTAATGATGTAAAATGATCTCTGGTTACCAACACGATACAAGCGAGTACTTGTCTCTTTGTCTTTCTTTATATGGCATGTACTATAAGACATACAAGCACATACATTAGTGATAACCTATTTACACAAGTCTCGAACGATACCTGGTTGGTAAATATTGCCTTACGCATTCACAATTTGCCAAATGAATGTACATCTATTCCCACTCGAGCAACCTTGCTCTCATGAACTCATGCATCTAGGCTTTCCAGCGGCTAATAACACTTTTCCCACACGCCAACCGCTTTTAAGGTTATCCAACGTAACGTATAACTTGTCTCGCTTCTCTCTGCATCATCTTGTCGACGCCCTCGCCGATCGAACAAAAAAAATTCCTTCGCTAGTTAGAGGTACCATTGTAACCTGCAAATACTAACTTTCCATTGACCAAGTGATGCACTATTGTGCCACAAGCCCAACCACATTATTCTTTTCAACACAACAAGCGCCTCTGCGCTAAAACATAAACGAGCCCCATAAAGGGTTACTTTCCACATGACATCATGTAAGGATAATCATTTTTGGTTAACGACGTGCACCTCTGTGTAATCGTTTGCAATATGATTTCGGGCATGCATCAACGATTCACAAGTAGTCAACTTCTCAATACCGAGGTAACCATAGTGATTAACGCCGACACCTCTTGTGTACCGATTTCACTATGACGACCAAAATAAGACTTTAAGACATATTGAGTGCCTCAAAGACAAAACAACCATAGTGCGTAACGTCGGTCACCTCCGTAAACCGATGACACTATGTTTGAACTCGTTTGCACCTCGTGCGATAAACGATAAGTGCCTCTTGCACCAAAACAACCATAGTGGTTACCGTCGGTCACCTCCGTGTACCGATCCCACCAGTCCAACTCATTAGCACCTCTGTGCGGCAAGAAATAAGTGTCTCTTGCCTCAAAACAACCATGGTGGTTAGCGTCAGTCACCTCCGTGTACTGATCCCACCAGGTCCAACTCATTAGCACCTCTGTGCAGCAAGAAATAAGTGCCTCTTGCACTGAAACAACCATGGTGGTTAGCGTCAGTCACCTCCGTGTACTGATCCCACCAGGTCCAACTCATTAGCACCTCTGTGCAATATAAAGATCGAGCACCACATATGCTTCGATCGCTATAGTGGTTACCGACAGGCACCTTTGTGCGCTGGCTCCACTATAAAACTCACATGCACCTCTGTGCCACAAATTCACAACTAAGCACCACTGTGCCAAAGGAATGAGCGCCACTGCGCGGAGATAATAACCAAGCACCTCTATGCCCGAAACAATAGTCAGGCACCTCCGTGCACTAACCAACCCTCAATTTATTTCACATTACTCAGCTCGAAAGCCTGGCTCTGATACCAACTGTCACGGCCATGCCATCTAGTCCCGATCGGCAAACCGTGCGGCACTTGAAAAGGGACCCTTCCCAAAGCATCATAACTTACATCCTTGACTTGGTCGCTCTTTAGGCATTGCTCATATCATCGCTCGGTCCGCCTTTGCTCGGTCCCGAACAGGCTTGTCAAGGCAGGATCGTAATATAATAAGAGACAGCCTTGACACTATGGTCAGTACTTTTGCCTGCATTTTGAAGCCTTCCAGCTCGGGGTGGCTCCAGTTTATATAACATTCTTGCGGTTTATGGGAGATGATAATGAGGCAAAGAACTATAGCTACAGCCTTGAGGTGGGTGGGAAAGGGAGGAAGTTGATTTGGCAAGGGGTACCAAGGAGCATAAGAGATAGTAATCGAAAGGTTCGTGACAGTTTTGATGGTCTCCTCATCCAACGCAACATGGCTTTGTTCTTCTCGGGCGGAGACAGGAAGGATATGGAAAGAGCGATGTCGGAGGTGTATCGCCTCCAACTCGCCCCGATTCTATTTTTTTCGTAATGACGATGGATTGGTTTCTTTTCTGACGCGTTTTTACGGGTTTTTCGGTCATGTATTTCTTGGTTTTTTGAGGGGCAAGCTCTCTTTGCTTATCCATGCAGCAAATACATGAACTGAAAGATGTTAACTTTAATGTCTAGAAATCTAGTATCTACCTATATAATTCAATTTAGCTAATTAGAAATGCAGTTTATATGGTGCAAAGTACCTTTTTTTTTTTTTATTCCTCTTAGCTGCTAGTTTAGTTTGAATTTTTTTCAAAGGATAAAAGATCATAATTACATATGAACTTTGATCAAATGTGCAATGTGATACATAAAATTTGATTTTGAATAATTGTATACATGAAGTACTAATTTGATTCAAATTTCTCAAATGAATATAATTGTTATTGATTTAGCATCATTTTACATTAATAATTATGTGTTCCCGTTCAAAAAATAATAATTATATGTATCGAATATGAAAATAAACTGACATATTCATTTTTCTAAAAATGCCTTACAGTTCAACTAAAATCAAAGTTTCGTGTGTATAATTATATTAAATTAAATTTTATTACTATATTACACATTTGGCAAAAACTTATATATAATTTTAATATTTATTTTTAATAAAATAAATAAATATTTTAGCCTTTGTGAAATTTTCTACTTATTTTTGGGTAAAGTGTTAATTCATTTTGTAGTTTATATTCGAGATTAGTGGCTCTCTGTCTCAATAATATCGTCTTTAAAATTTGAACCCGATTTCTCTTTTTAAAAAAAGAATGTATCTTGCCATTGCACTCAATCTTTGTGGTAATTTTTTACTATTATTTATTAATTTAAAAGAAAAGATTTGTAAAAATGTCTGAATTAGCCTATGTTATCCTATTTTTATGGTTCGCGAATCACTTTAAGAGAATAATTATTTTTTTACTTAATAAAAAAAAGTTAAACCCAAATTCCCAAAGGCCCAGCCCTTATAGTAAAGCCCTAAAATGATTTTTCTTTCACCCCAAAATCCCAATTTCAAATCAAACGCGCTCCAAAATCCCCCAAATCAAATCCCTCTTCTCTTAAAATAATAGTGACGGAGTTTTCATAATTCAGACACCCAATTCTTCAAAGAAGAAGACGAGGAGTGGAAACGAAAGACACTTGCTTTAAAATGGCGGCCTCATCGCCATCGGCGACGAAAAGCACCTCCGAAACAGCCACCGGCACTGCCATCAACACGACGGCTACACCTCCTCCTCCGCCGTTTCAGCGTATGGATATGCTGCCTAAGACACAACGTGGGCTTAATAAGCCTAAATGTATTCATTGTGGCAATGTTGCCCGTTCCAGGTAAAAAAAATTCTTTGTTTGTTTAAACTTATTTTCATATGTAGTTATGGGATTCTTTTTTATTTTTAATTTCCATTTCTTTTGGCAATTTAGAAGAAATCATTAACTTATCCAATGAAACAGCAACACGCCTCAAGTTTCTTCGAATTTTAGACTCCAAATTTATTTAATTTGGTTGCTGATTTTTGTTTGTTCAAAAGTTGCAGGAAATTTATGCTATAAACTGTGGTAAAATTTGTAAACTCCGCGATTAAGTTTAGGTATTTAATTAGTTTAATCCATTCGCGGAGTTTTAAAAGCTTCATTTGTTGGTGTTTGATTACGATTCCTTCCTTTAATGGTTTATTGAGTTTGAAAAGCTTTCCTATCGAATCATTCGTATTATTTCTTATGCAGGTGCCCATATCGTTCCTGCAAGAGTTGTTGCTCAAAAGCACAAAATCCATGTCATATTCATGGTATGCCTTGGAAACTTGAAAGATGAGTTTATTTTGGTCATTGTCAAATGTCAGTCGTTTTGGTGGTCAGATTATATCCAATTTTTTGGTTGCTTGTGAAGGCGAAGTGGGAATTTTAATGTAGGTGGGTGATATAAAGTAAATTTCATGTCGGAAACTGTTAGAAAGTATATTACCTCGAAATTCATTACAAAGATCTGGGGATTCTTGGTAGTCATCTAGTTGATTCACTTTCTTTACGGGATTTTCTGATTCTTGAGGATGACTTTCAGTGTTGTTAGTTGCTTATTTCACAAGATAATATGTTTTAATTCTGCTGTAATGGTCATTTCTTCTGTTGAAAGGCTAACAATATGCTGAACTTACGTTTAAGTTTATTCTGAAAGCATGCTTTGTTAAGGTGATCGCCTATGGGGTTATCAAACTCGGCACATTATTTAGAGGAAAATGGAATATCTTTTATGTAGGAATTGTCATTGAAGGAGTTGAGCAGTTTCCCTTTGATTGGGACAGAAATGAAGAATTTGTTATTAATACTTGGGCGTATGTATTGTTAAGGAATGAAACAATGAAGACAAATAATTCAATTCCTGATTTATATTGTAATTGCAGTTTTAAAGTCAAATTCAGCCTTTTCAGAGAAGTCACCTACTTCGAGCACTCCTTCATCAGAGCAGAAGTCAACACAGGCATCTTCTCAAGTGTAAGTTGCAAAGATCAGCTGCTCAATATATGCATTTCCTTTCATTTTTGAAACAATGACACAAAGGCAGAAGAGTATTATATTATATCTGTCTGAACCACTTGTGTTTCTATTTGAAACTGTCATTGCAAGGAAGCCGATGTAGTTCCCCAAATGTTATTGCATGCATGTAATGTTCCTTGTAGGAAAACGTGGCTGTCATGTTGGTCAAACTGGGACTCGGAAAAGTACATCCATTCTCAAGTTTCGTATATTGATATTCTACCATCACTGACGCAGTTTCAAGAATTCTTAACTAGCATAGGTTATGAAAACCAGCTGACAATTGATTATTTAATGACTCGACTCTAGAATTCGTTTTGTTTCCTCCTATCCTCCCAAACTCCAATGTGAAATGTGTTTTCCTAAAATCTTCAGGGTCCCGTGACATTTTGTTTTTCATTTTTCAAGTTGCTGACTTAAGTATATTGGTTATGTACATCAGTTGTTCAACCCTACCTTTCTAGGCTTTAAATTGATTTTTGAGTTTGTCATTTAAGTTGTGGCTGATTCCCCCTCTGTTGCATGTTATTCAGAACACCCTTAAGGGCTCCCTCATTCCGACAACTTTCCAATGCTTTTGCACAATTTGACAATCTGCAGGTCCGAACAAAGAAACACCTGACGAGAAAGGTTCGGTTTGCTTAATAGTAAACAGATACTCTTGTTCAAGTTTGTTATATTACTGTATAGGCCTTAAACCATTATGTTATTTCAGGATGCTATAGACTTAAACAAATGGAGGTTTTCCAAGCTGAAGGAATTCAAGGATGGAAATATTGAAATCGAAAATGACGCTTTTGACCGGTACATGCAGAATATTAGTTTACTTGAGGAAGTCTTTTCTATAAAATCTATGGATGAAGGGTTCGATGAGGATGAAATGTCTAATCCTAGCCCCGCTTCAAAGGATGACGAGACTTCAGTGATGAGTTCAGGTCTGAAGCTGACCCTAAAATCTGACCCGGTGAGAACCGATAATGCCAGAAAGAGGATAAAACAAATTGTTGATCAGGGAATAGAAAAGCTTCAGAGAACTGAAGCAAATGATTGTGCTAATGATCCAGATGACCAAACTAAAACAGACAGTAGGTTGAACAAGGTTAAAAGCTTGTGGGTTGAGAGAGCTTCAGTTGTAAGGGATATCGAAGACAAGTTGAACAAAGCTCGAAATGAGGAGGATCTAAAATTGTGTTTGGAGATGAAAGCGCAGCTTTATAATCAAAGCACGGTGTCTTCCGAGACGGAAATGAAAGATCCCGAAGCATTTAACGAAGAGTGTGCAGAGACTAAAGTAACCCCCAGGCAAGTAGTCCATCATCTGCTCACTCAAATCGAAATCGATCAAGAAACTTTCAACAAAATCGATGCACATTTTACTACTGTAGAGCAAATTGAAGATTTATAACTGCTAACATTTCACTATTTGTTCAAAAGACTGACTAGTCTTAGGTTACAACTTGTTGAGCTATGATTAATGGTGGTGGTTTGAGCCTCCCTCCCTCTTTCTTTGGTTTAGTAACAGTGTTTAAAATGTAGAGACAACACGTCGAACAATAACATAAAATCCATTGCCTGCAATTATAATACGTCGAACATATATCCATCTCTGACACGGGGGCAAGATATAGTTACCTTACAGAATTCGCAACGGTCTAAATTTGTCACTGACCAATCATGTAATATATGTAGGAACAGTATTACTGTACACTAATTTTCATCAAGATCAAAACAACAGAGTAGAGACAATAGGCAGGGCCAGACATGTATGTAGATCTTGCTCGGGAAACAGCAAGCAAATTGACAGTATGCTAAAAAGTTAAACCAAGCCTCGATACAAAAACAACACGAGAAGAGCTCCTACGCCCAGGAAACAATGGCACATCCATGTTTCACGGAGAGGCATGCTAAACTCCCCACCATTTAGGCTTCTTAGTCATAGGGGATATCGAAAACTGTACGGCACTTCCTTTGATGCTCGAGGCACCAAAGAAGAGCTCCCTACGCCCAGTAAACAATGGCACTGTATGCGATAATTCTTCCAAGTCCGTACTTTTAAAATTTTTGTTCTCAAGTTAGTACCGGAACTCTAAATTCGTCTATTATTTTGGTAGTTTTATTAATAATTTTAGTACTCAAAACTTATACATTTTATCAATTTATTCTTAATTTAAAAGAACTCAATAAATATAACAGTTTATATTGAAACATTCCATTAATTTAGTCATTTTTGCGATATTGTCAAATCAAGTGAGTTTGTCGAATCAAAACAACATTTAGATAATTGCATTATCCCACAAAGCAACAAGTTATTGTTGAACTTTTATTATACCAAGAAAGTGATATAATATTTTTGGTAGAAAACAAACAATTTACGAGAATAACAAAGAGTAAAGTGATAGAATATTTAAATATAGATGGTTAAATTTATTAAATTATTTTGAAATAAAATCAAATTGGTAGAATAAAAGTTTTGGTACCAATTTAAATTTTTTTTTTAAATTCTAACTTGGGAGAATGTGCTGAGTTAATGTATCAATTTGAGAATAAAAATTTTTAAGTAGTAACTTAAGAAAATATGGCTAGTTCATGTATCAAATGCATATTTAAACTTAATATTAAGTTCGTATCCTTTATACGGAATCCTGCATTCGTCCCTGCCCACACACGGACATCCCAAAACAAACATGATAAAACATGATACAATAAAGACAACAGAGAGCTTGGACAAAGAAGCCCACAAGGGCTTCCCAGCATAACCTCGAAACAACATAAGAAACATAATCAAAGAAGAAAACAACCGTGTCTTCAAACGAGGCATCAGTCACAATAGGAAGACCATTCAACCTTTCAGAATCAGTCTTCTTAAAATCAAATGCAGATTTGAACGTATTTGGATCAAAATGAACCAGCTAAGAGAGCTCTAAGGTTGAAGAAAGGCCTCCCCGAAAGTGACTATCTAGGACCTAGTCGTTAGAGTTACAACTAGGTATGTTCAAAAATACTTAACTCGTCGACCTAATTACAAATTATCGGGTATTTATAATAAAATTATTTGAATTTACGGGTCGAATACTCATCCCGCTATTTTTTACGGATTTTCGGGTCAGACCTGAATCACAAAATTTTTCTTAACCAGATACCCGACTATCTGATACCCAGTTTTCTTTTTATTTTATTTTATATTATTTTACTAAAACTCAATGTTGTCTAATACAAAAAAAAAAAGAGACCAGAGTATACAGAGTCAAATAGCACAGTTCTGTTCTAAGGCAAGTTAAAATGTGGCTAAAATGAGGTGTACCGGTATCAAGTTTCGACATAAATTCTTACGAGGCTGTAACATAAATGCTTATCGTAACAGTAAGAAAAATGGTAGTTACACAAATGCTTATCATGGTAAGAAATTGTGTGATAACTCAGATGGTTACCCGATAACATTAATTCTTACAAAACACATAAGATTTTGTGTTGCTACATAAATTATTACGGAACATACTTAAATTATTAGAGTAATTGTCAGAAAAATATTATAACACAAATTCTTACCCAAGATCACCACATCTAAAACCTTTTCAATTTATGGTAAAAATTGTGTTTTAACTTAAACCCTTAGAGGATAACATTATTTCTTACCCAAAAAGGTAAGCACACAAATTCTTTCGGAACCAACATAAATCCCTAAACAAATAATAGTAGAATATGTGATAACAAAATTTCTTACCCGTAAGAAATTGTGTTATGACATAAAATCATAGAAGATGACATTCTTTGTTACCCAACTCATAAGAAGTTGGGTAGCTACACAGATTGTTACAACACCTACAACAATTATTACATAGCCCGTAAGAAAAACGATAACAACACAAATTCTTACGCCATATCACCAAATCTAAAACAAACGAAACTTATAGTAAGAAATTGTGTTATAACATAAAATCTTAAAGGATAACTTTATATCTTACCGAACTCAAAAGGAATATGGTACATACACAAATTGTTATGTAACCTACATAACATATTATAGAACCAATAAGAAAAACGGTTATAACACCTCGAAAACCGGCCTAGTCGGAATTCGATTTTCAGTGACCAAAAATTCAATTCTGACAACTAAAAGAATTCAAGAAATATAAATTATTGGATTAAATGTGAATGAATGATAAGTCATTGGTTTAATGTGTGAAGTGTGAGTAAAGGACTAAATTGTAATGATAAGTGACTAAGTTGTAAAGATTCAAAGTTAAAGAGTCAAAGTATAAAAGTCCAGAAAATCAAGGACCAATGGTATAATTTAACCTTGACCTTTTAAAGAAGGAAAGGTAAATGAAGAACGAGGGATAATTAACCCATTTTCCCTAAGGTGATTAGTCACCAGTGCATGTGTCATATGTACCTAACTTGTATTAATAATAATTAAAGAAAAAGTGATAAATTTAGTCAAGGATTGAAAATCGATTCAGCTACCGGAAAGTGAAAAGAAAAAAAGGGGGGGGGGGGTCGTTCATCTTCCTCCCCAATTCCTTTCACTCCATTGATGAATGCTCCAAAGGACCTTAGGGTTGATTTTAAATTACTTTCAAATTAGTCACCATTCTTCAAAGTAAATCCATATTTGGCAAGTACCTGCTACCAACTTCTATTTGGTATTGATTTCATTCGATTTGAATCATATATGTACATGAACCTCAATCCTCAAAGTTAAGGGTTTTATGAAGTTAAGGATCCATAAATAAAATTGAGTCAATTACAAGCTTCATGGTAATTTTCGTATGATTTTCGGGCCATGAAAACGTTAAAGCCTAACCCCTTAAAGATTAAGAATTTCATATATTTTGATTAAGGTTTCAAGTGTTGTGGATGTTTGAATTGATAATTTAAGGTTTATATGGTATTAAAGGACTTCTTGAATTTAGCTTATAAAATGTCAATCATGCTTAGATTTCTTGTTTAATGTGATCAATGAGGCTAAACTCCAGCTCAGTAAATTCTGTCCACAAAGTATGTGCACAACACTAAGTTTGAAAATTTGTAAAATATTATACAAGTTAAACTATGGAGAAAGTATTATATGAGAATAATCATGTGTATGTCTAGTTTCATTTAAAACAAACGATGATGTATTTCGAACTGTATAAAAAATATGAATTTTTATTCGAAAGTATGTTAGAAAAACTAGAAGCAGTTTTTTGCCATAGACAGTTTATGTTTCGAGACTTCTATGATTTTTCATGATTTTTGTAGATTTTATTAACTTATGTGACCTATATTGTTAGAACTGTAGTCGAATCTAATTTTTAGTGGTGTGAAGAAAATTAAGTTCTAGTGTGTATTTTTCCATGTAGAGGCAATTCTTTGAAGGTAGCACAAGCTGCCAAATACTGGAAATAATTAGGTAATAAAAATGGGAAAGAATGGAAGAATTTGTAGTGAATTTCTTATTGAATTCTATCTATTAGAAGATTGATAATAATATATGTATTTATAAAGAGGTAATTGAAAGTATTGTTGTGTTTTGAAGAGAAAAAATGCAGTTTTGGAAACATGTAACTAAGAGAATTTAACGGTATCAATGTATAAAATTTGATAAAGGATCATGGTTAAATTAGAATACATGAATTCTGTTTGGTAAAATGAAATGTATATGGCCCTGTAATTGTTTGTTTGAAGATCATACGATAAGTTAGAACCTTGATCATTAATTGATTGATAACTAGTTACACTTTGAATTAAGGAATGTGTGTGTAAACTGTTTTGAGTTTCATGTGGCCGCTAAAGTATTATATGATTGACACAAAATAAAATGTAATGCATTGTCATTGTCTTTGTAATGCATAACAAATCTGACAGATGTGGATAAAATGAAAGCTCTTAAAGGAAAGTCGATAAATGAATAAACAACATATGAGGTTCAGGATATCAGGTGAGTGTAGTTCATTGTTTCGGGTGGCTTGTTGTTATTCTGATCATTCTTTATATGTGTTTATTATATTTCTTTTTAGCTATATGCATTGGTTCACATAAAGTACTTGGGTGGCAACATTCATGGTATGGAATGCTTGGTAAGCTTCCTTGTATTGCTTTACATCATTGATTGCATTGTACATTGAGCATGACATGAAAAATATGACATTGTGATTAATGGTATAGCTTAGACCTTACATTGATATTGCACCAAAACTATTGAATACATTGAAATACATTGTTTTGGAGCTTTGTGCTCATTATGATCATTGACAAAGAATATTAGAACTAAGACTTACTTATTGACATAAGACATTGATAATAAGAAAACCTTGGACACCTTGGCATGGTACATGGTATATTGGGACTACGGTCCATGAGCTACGGCTCAAGGGTGACGACTTTACATTGTATTAGCGATGTCGATAGTTAGGGAAGATGATGGATGATGGAGGAAAAAGCATTGAGTCATTATTATTACATCGACACTAGCCATTGCTTTGTGCTTTGAGCTATGTGAATCATTGGCCATTGGTACCTATGTGAATCATTGGCCATTGGTACCTATGTTCAATGTGCTCCAAGGGAAAACAAAATAATATAGACTTTACCGAATTTAGATAAGGATAGTAGTTTAGACTATTAAGAATAAATGATGGGAATAATCTTAAGTTCATGCTTTTTTATGTGTGAGATGTACAAGACATGACACGTATGTATTGATGCCACCATATGCTTTGTTTTCATTAACTTCATGCAGATTTTAACTATCAATATATTGTTATTCAAGGTCACTACCTCACTTAGGCTAAGTAAGCCTAACTCATTTCAATGTCATACATTTCAGGTTATAAAAGGCTTCTAAGGATCGATCTTGGTACGAGGTTGCAAGTCACACTCCAAGACTTCTGAGTAACGTTTTCGTTTCTCTATAACTCCTAGAATGGTGGCATATGACATGAATATGTTATAACATTGATATATGTATTTTGTGAACCTTAAAGTACAAACATGATATGTCACGAATGAAATATGGAATTCTGATAAGTATATTAGCTTGATGAATTAGTGTATGAACATGTTGAAAGTGCATATGTAGGTTAAACATGCAAAGAAAGGCAAGTAAGCTATGTCTAAAACAAGAATTAGCATTCTGATTTCATATAATGGATTAAATGATGCATAACTGAATGATTGATGCATCCCATGTCTAAACGAGCTAAGACTTGACTTATAGCAAGTCTAACATACTGAAATCTTTGCATGTAAGTTTGACATTGATTAGATAACATAGACAAAATTAAAGACAAATAAAACCAGACATGAATTTTGAATTGTTATAGAACAAGCACTGAAACTATAGGAGTCTGATCGAAGGTGTTACAGATCCCTGATAAGTATAAAAACATACAGATATGTATAATATGGCTAGTAGTTCATAAATATGGCCTTAACTTTGAATAAGGACCAATATTTTAAGATATTTACATTTTAGTCCCTAAAAGGTCAAAGGACTAAATTGAGTATGTTATTAACCTTTGACTATACTAGAAACTTGCATATAGGGTTGTCATGTATTGATTTTCATATTATACACCTTGTTTAGATTTAGTGAAATGTAGAATCTGGTGATTACTAATTAATCCTCAAGTATCGTAGGCTTAATTTGACGAGGTTATTGTGACCCAAATGTAATAAAATTCGATATGCAAGTTTTATAGACATAAATTATGAGTTTATGACATTGAAACTTGAATTGAGGAATGTATTGTGCGATTTATTGAAGTGGTTTCTAATTCTGTAATTATTGCAAATTGGTCACTGAAGTAGTAATTCAACCATCGACTGTTACATTGAAAACTATTGACATGGACTATCGAGTAAAAATGAATAAGATTTCATAAATTTGTGTTCCTAATATTCAATTATCGCATCAACATTTTTTTTCTGGTAGCATCTCCGAACCGGTCTTCTACCAGACCGAATATGGGGTGTTAGAACGGAAATGACAAAAATTCGTATCCAATACCACCAAATCTAAAACAAGTGAAACTTATGGTAGGAAATTGTGTTATAACATAAAATCTTAAAGGATAACTTTATGTCTTACCAAACTCATAAGAAATAAGGTACCCAAACAAATTGTTACGTAACCTACATAAAATATTATAGAACCGATAAGAAAAAATGTAACAATAGAAATTCTAACCTCAGATCACCAAATCTAAAACCAACGAAACTTATGGTAGGAAATTATGTTATAACATAAGTTCTTAAAGGGTAACTTTATTTCTTACTAAAATCATAAGAAATAAGGTACCTACAGAAATTGTTACGAAACCTATATAAATTATTACGGAACCGATAAGAAAAAAAGTAATAACACAAATTCTTACTCGGGATCACCTAATCTAAAACCCTTCAAACAAATGGTAAGAATTTATGTTATAACATGTTTTCTTACATCTTTTATAAGAATTTATGTTATAACATGTTTTCTTACATTTTCGATAAGAATTTATGTTGGTCTCGATACGAATTTATATAGGAATATCAAATCTTATGTGTTTGATAAGAAATAATATTTTTGGGTAAGATTTTAGGTTATAACATAATTTCTTACCATGTGTTTGAAGGGTTTTTGATTTGATTAACTAGGTAAGAATTTATGTTGCAATATTTTTTCTTACCTTTTTCTGTAACATGTGTTATACAAGGCAATAATTTAGGGCAATGGCGGATGCAAATGTAGTGTGGGGTGGGCCCGTGCCCACCCTGAATTTTTTAAAATTCACGCATTTACCTTCAATTTTCATAATTTTTATGAATTAGTCCTTAAATTTTTGTAATATTTATGACTTGTGCCCACCCTGAAATTTTAAGATTTTATGTGTGCTCACCCTCAAATATATTTTTGGATCCGCCACTGATTTAGGGACTATCTATGTAATTTATCTTTCTTTTTATTGTGTAAAGTCAGCGCATCGTTAGTGTCTAACGACAATTAACACCCGAATGTTCAAACCAAATGTTTACAAAACGAAAACGTAAGTGACCATAGCCTTCAATTTTCAAAATGGGTGACCAAAAGTGTACACGTGTTTAAGATAAGTGATCATTGCGGTAGTTTACCTTTAATTAAAATATTGTTACAAATAAGTCATTCATTAAGAGTTAAATATTAGATAAAATACTGATGTGTTATGGTATAATAATAGTTTTGAACCTCAAAACAAAAAAATTATTAGATGAACTCTGTTCACCACGTCATCTGTAGTCCCAACCAATCAAGTCCGTCAATCTCATTTTTTCTCAAGGTGAATCATCACATCTTTCCTACGTGTAATTAGAGAGTGAATAATTATTAGATAATTATTTTAAGATGAACGGACCTGATTGGTTGGACTAAGGACGACGTAGTGAATAAAGTTATATAATAATTTCTCTTAAAAACGTAATAATCTATTTATTTGATGTTTGCAAAAATATTTTAACTTAATCAGATGTTTGTATTAAATCCTAAAAGATAACGTCATTTTCCTCTTCATCATTCCAAATTCCCCAAATCATTCTCTCCGTTTTCTCCCCTCCTTTTATCCAATCAAACTGCTGGGTTTCAATCGCTGGACAATCCCATGGAGGAAGAACCACCGTCGCACGGGCGCTTTCCACCGCCAGTTGGGTTTGACTTGCTGTCGGAAAATCGTCAGGTAAAACAATATATTATGCAATTCTTTTCATGTTCTTATTATTCTCAGTCATTTAATTTAGAAACCCAGAAAGCGAAAATTATTGTGCAGCTTGGATAAAAACAAAGATGATATTTATGAATAATTAAAATTGTGAAGTGTAAAGTTTTAAGATGATAAAAAGTTGTTCGAAATGCTAATAAAAAAAACTAGGAATGATGGGGAACAAAGCCTTAAGTAAGCAAATGCTCAGTAATAGTAAGTAGTGGGTTATGGCTATTCCTTTTGATTTCAATGATTTTTATGGTTTGAGGTATTAATGTTGATGATGCTACTTGGAACTATTGCCTGACTGTAATCCCTTTTGGTGCACTACTTATGCTCAACCCTAAAAAAAACTAGATAGGATTAAGGTTTAAGGTTAGGGTTTAGAGAATTGAGCGTAGGGTGTATTTTTTAAGGTGTGGGGTTTAGGATTTGGAATTAGAGCTTAAAATTTAACTTTTTTAGTTTTGGTCATTGAAAAGGGCACCATGGTAGAGGATTTTTGTTCATATTTTGAGCTATGTTACACAGTCGTTTTAGTTTCTCCAAAGTATTGGTGTCTTACACTTATTGGGATATGGGGTACGATCCTCCAAATATATGAAAATGGTTAGAAAATATTAAGCATACCTGCATTCGACACTTGCCTCTGAGTCGAGTAGCATAGGCTTTGGAAATCTATTAAATTGGTCTTTGGTGGCTAAAATCAGATGATGGTTTGATAGCTAGAAAGAGATGGACTTGCCTGTATACAAAGAACGCCTTTGTCCCATCTGTTAGAACTTGAAATTTCATGTTTGAGGTATTGAGTTTGAAACAGAGTATAGATGTGATTGAGACATTTTTTTAATGAGAGAAACATAGTAATTACTTAATTTTGTAATGATTTGCCATTCTGTTTTTCCCTTTGCTTAACTTTAATCAATTTTCCTAAATTGTTCTTAAATGCAGTTGGCCATGAGTCTGCATGGATGCAGCGTACCCTTTCGGGGGTGTTTCAGTGATTTCTAGGTTATCTAAGCCCTTTCCATGTAGTTCGGTGTTTGCATCAATTCCTCATTTGCCTACAACAGATTCATTATTATTAATCTGGAGTTCTTGGATGCAAGATCAGGATACAAAGTCCCGGCAAGTTAAAGGTACATGAAAATCCTTTTCTCCTTTCAAAATGCGCATACTTACAGTTAAGCAGAATGTTCTGAATTACGATTTTGAAAAAACCAAACTATGTTTTCGTAAAGGCTCTGCGTATATGTATGTACACATTCTAGTTTGCTTTAGGATTGCCTTTCAAAATGCATCATCAGGTGTACTTACAGTAATTGGAATGTTCTGAATTACGCATATGACAAAACCAAACTACGCTTTCCTAAAAGCCTCGGCATGATATATGTATTTTCTCATTATAGTTTGCTTCAGAATTGCCTCAGAATTGATTGTTATTTGTCTAAATTACGATCTTTGGTTTTTAGGTTTGCCTCCCTTGCACCTTTCCACTGCATCAACCCCTCTACCAAGTGGGGATTTAGGTGGTACCAACTTAAGAGTAAATTTTTTTTAGATACCAACTTTGGAAAAGGTATCTAGTTTAGGTGCCCAACGTTCATGTAAGCCTTAATATTATAGGACTAAATTACTTCTCAACAATGAATTAGTTTTATTATAAAAGAGGAGCCACTGCAAGCAGTACGGTACAACAGAGAAACTGACACTGAATAGGTCCACAACTCTTTTTCCTCACCCTTATGGTGAGAGTTTTTTTAACAAGATCCCATTATATTATTTAAAAGAAAAATACAGTAAAACTAAAAACAAGACAGAAACAAACATAAGGACACATCATATCAAATCACCAGGTCATATTGCATAATCGCAACTAAAATTATATTTCTGAGTGCCCCGTATACAATGCCCATGGAGGACGACGGGCAGGAGGAGGACGACGACGGGGCGGAGGAGGAGGACGACGGGGAGGAGGAGGAGGAGGGGGACGACGGGGTGGAGGAGGAGTACCGGGTTCGGGTTCATGAGCATGAGGCAGATGAACTTCGTTTTCATCACATAAATATTCTGCATCCAATAACTCGGGGCAGTCTACAATGTCAACAGGTGCTCCGAGTACCCTACTATAACAGAAACGGATCTCCCACAGCTGATTCCTTTTGTTGCATGCAATTTGAGGATGTACTCCATATATCTCCTTCAAATTTGTATGTACTTCGTCTAATGTATAAGATTCTCCAACTTCAATTCCCACATCTGGTTGGAGGGCCAAAACCAAAGCTCTCGTCATTAATCTCATTTAATAAACCAAAACATAATGAGAAGTCCAATCTTTGGTTTAAAATTTTGGTCAGTTTTATGTTGAGTTTATATGATTGAACTGCCGGATCATTTAGTTCTGGGTTCAGCTTGTAATAAGAAATTTGTGTATAAGGAAATCACCTTCTCTTAAATGTATGAATCGGTCGGTGAAGAGATCTAAACCAGTTCTGAAATAGCCAACAGGATCGTTTCGGAAATCCGAACAGATCCCATGCCGGTTCCATTGAGATGACCAAAATAATGAATAAATTGGGTTCTCAAAGGGGTTTGGCCAAAACTCCTTTAAGTCATCGTAGAAGGATTCCCTCTCCAATAAGATCTACGAGTTTAATAACAACAAATAAAAAAGTTAGCACAAGAACATGCATGCAATCCATAATATTATATATTAATTAAAACCAAAATTTGCTCACTTCAAGTTCTTCTGCCTGAATAAAATTGTCGCCGAGTGCAACACCGGTCCGCCATTGCTACGTTGTGGCTGTAAACCATGGATGGTAAACCTTTCGGGTTGGTCATCAAGGCACTGCCTTCCCCAAGGTGCGGGATCACAAACAGAAGGCGGCCATTGGAGAGCGAGTGAGTACGAATTAAAAGGTTCGACAGAAATTACTTCTTCTTGTATTCTGCGAGGCTTTTATAGCAACTCTGAATTTGTCTCGTAATGTATATATATTATTTTTTGTTAAAAAAACATGTTCATTATGTTTCACAAGATGATGAAGAAGACTACTAGATATTATGGAAAAATAATCTTACCAATGTATTAATAACACTATATGTATGGATGTGAACCAATTTTTTTTTGTATTTTTATGTATGTTTCAACGCACACCAAAATTAGAAAAATGCATGCTCATTATGTTTCACAATATGAAAAAGACAACTCATTATTTATGGAAAATAATTTACTTTTTGAATACGAGTACTTTTAGTTTTACAAAAAGCGGAAAGTTCCAAAAATATAAAGGACAATATCAATTTTGTCATAATTTTAATTTAATTTGATAAAAATTTAATAATACAATCACATGGTAACACATTAAAATGACATGCATTTATAGTGACAATGAATATGGTCACCAAAAGCATTAGATTCAGTCACTAGAACTTCTAGTACAGAACTTTTAAGTTGTCACTTGTCGTCACAAATAACTCCGCTATTAATATATTAGTGACAACTTTAACAAATTTTGTCACAAATACTCATTTTTTTAGTTACCATGTTTTTTGACACACACAAAAATAATAATGGTGACAAAATGTTGGACACTAATATTTTTATTTTAATGAAAAAAAGGTCGAAACTAATATTGTTCATAATAATGAGAAAAAAAGTTGAAACTAATATTATTCATATTAGTGACAAAAAAAGTCGAAGCTAATACTGTTCGCATTAGTGACAAGCATTTTGTCACATGTAGATTTAAAGTGTGTAAAAATAAACAAAATTGGTGTCCAACTCTTTCGTCACAAATGTGCATTTATATAGTGTCTAAAACCATGTCACATATCAAATATTATTTGTGACAGTTTCTTTGCTAAAAAAATAATTACTGCAATTAAATCTATAAAATTTATATATTTGTGACTATTAAATTTATCACGTGACAGTAATATCAACGTCGAATTATACATATCGTCATTAAAAGAACTTATAGTAAATTAATAATTATTATTAATATTACAATTATCATATTCAAGATAAATAAACTCTATACAAAATTGGAATTTACAAGAAATAATTGAACAAATATATACATCAAATTAAAGCAATCATAGTTAAAAATATATTGTAATACAAAAGTAATAAATAACCTTAACGAGTACTTTTATCAAATCATTGAACACACACATTTAAAGGTTATTTTGTTGGTAAAAATTAATATAATTAATAATTATTATTATTTTCAAACAATATTTATATATAATAAATTTCTAGGATTAATAAAAATATTTATATAATTAATATCAATACAATATTTTAATTTTATTTTTGAAAAAATAATTATTAAAATATATTTATTAATAAGTCACTAAAATTTTTAGTTATTAATAATATTGAAAATATTCTTAATTATATACTAATTTATTAATAAAATATATGAAAACAATTCATATATTTTATGGAAATAATCAAATTTTGAGATAGGTCCAGTACAAATTAATCAAATTTTCATATATTTTATAAGTAAGTTATTTTATAATTAATATATTTCAATATTTTTAATAATTAAAAAAATATCAGTAATCTATTAACAAATATATTTTAATAAGTTGATAATTTTTTCCAATAATAAAATTAAAATATTATGCTAATATTAAAATTAATTATATAAACATAGTTATTAATTATATTAATTCTCACCAACAAAGTAACCTTGAAAAATGTGTGTTACCAAATCTTCACATATAAATATGGTTGGCCAGTGGTAGTTGTCTAAGTCTTCTATGCTATGGCCTGGGTTCAAAGCCCATTTAAGCCATCTCTTCGTATTATAGATAGATTAAATCTATTAAATTGAAATTAAAATTAAGAAAAAACATGATTGGATCATTAATTTTTTTTATTAAATTAAATTAAGATTAAGAACAAATTGATGGAATATATAAGTAGAGGGGTACAAAATATGTAAAATTTATGTTAATTGCCACGTCATCCCCTCCATTAGAGTAATATATATATTTAATAGTCTAAAGGTGATTATAAGGTAGTATATATTCATACATATTTTAACCCTTTGACAATGCACATACACTTTACAAACAAAGCGATGGAACCCAAATCCCCTGAGATGAATATCATCATCTTTTCTACTGAGATCACTTGTTAGGTTCAGCTAGAGTCATACATATTCAGCTAGAGTCATACATATATATGGCCACCTTGGGACCAGTTGTCTTTTTCAAAAAAACGTGTTCATTATGTTTCACAAGATGATGAAAAAGACAACTCGATATTTATGATAAAATAATCTTACTAATGTATTAATTTATGTGTTAAATTGCCAGATAAGTGTTGTCGGTTCACAGTCTGTATTGCTATATGGTGAGCATGGTGTCGAACGGGTAAAAGCATATTGGGCAGTGGCTTATTTTTAGCTATGTATTGGTGAATGTTAGTTTCTTGTTTGTAATTCCTAAAGCATTGACCCGTCATATTAGTGGGATGAGTTTTGCAGGCATTCGTCCCACTTCCCATTCAATTAAGAAAAGATGGTTACAGATTTTGTAGGTCGCGGAGCGGGAATAGAGATAAAATCTAGATTTGCGGTGGGTGGCGGGACAGTCGTGAATATAAAAGATTAATCATATCAAATATATAAATATTATTAAAAATACAATTAGTTTGAGATTAATCATATCAAATATATAAATATTTTAAAAATATCAATTTGGATCTAAGTCAAATTTAAGGTGATTTGTCTTAGGATAGTTATGCAAGGTTTTACACACGTATAATTGAGTTTGAATTGATCAATTAAATATATAAGTATTCTTAAAAATATCAGTTTGGATCAGAATCAAATTTAAGATAATTCGTATTAACTTATCTTAAATTTTTTTTATATATAATTGCCGTCCATCAAGAAGCAATCAAATTAAAAAATTTACAATTCAAGTAAAGCAAGATTTTTCTTTTTATCCTCATATTTCACTTTATGTTATTTTCCACTTCTTTTAATTTTAAAATTTTAATATTGCGTGTTATTTAGATTTTGTAGGTGTTTGTTCTTATTTTCTAAAGCTTTTTTATTTTCTTTTTAGCTATTTCTATATTGTTTATTTTTTACGACAATTGAAATATTATTTGACATGTTAATTGTGTTGTTTTTCAATCCTTTAAAATAGATTTTAGTATTTTTTGTCCAAACTTTTGAGTTGTACAAACTATTATGGCTTCACAAATATTCCAGGTAAATGGTCGGTGTAGATGGTAATGCTCCCACTCCCTCAAAAGCATCAACTTTGACGAATTGCACTCCGATTTCATTGGATGATAACAAAAGTCCTCTAGATAATGCTTCAAATGATCTTTCTATTCTACCTTTAACTAGTAGACATACATCATCAGTTTGGATCAATTTTATAAGAAAGAGAGTCGGTGATGCCATAAAAGCCGAGTGCAATCATTGTTCCAAGATTCTTGCTAGCGGAAGAAGAGCTGGAACAACCCATTTGAAAGAACATATAAAAGTTTGTCCAAAAAGATTATGTCAAGATATATGACAAACTAAATTGTTTGGCGTAAAGGCTAATCCTACCGACAAAAGTGACACATTGACCTTGACATATATGAGTTCCACCAAGAGGATGGGAGAAGAGACTTGGCAGAGATGATTATTTTGCATAAGTAACCAATTAACATGGTTGAGAATTGTGGTTTTAGAAAGTATTCTAAAACACTTCAACCGGAGTTCAAAGTACTGAGCCGTAATACAACTAAGAAATGTTGGGAAACGTCGGTACGCCCCATGGCGCAGCGGAAAAATTATCCGGCATAATCCACCAGTGATCCATGTACAAGGGACGAATTCAGGGTGATAAAGGATGAAACTTTACCTCAATAAATCTGGAAATTAGCAGTGAGTATAGGAGAATCCAAATCGAATCCGAGTCGTCACATCAGGGTTCCGACCTCTACGTAGTCCACCCAAATAAAACGAACAATATTTTTTCTTCTCTAATTGTTAGAGAGGTTTTTCGAAAAGCATACAATTGGCTGCTAGACCTCATGCCTTTATATAGCATTTAAAACCCTAATTCTAATCAAATTTGGATTCTTTAAATATACATTATATTTATCCGAGTATAATTAAATATGTAGAATCTGATTCTACTTCTATCAAGTTTTTTAGGGATATATATATTTTAATAGTATCTGATAATTACATTAATTATCTAGTATTAAAATATATAACCGAAATTATCTATAATTCCAATAATCATACTAATTTTGGTTTTTGCTTATTTCATGCACAACAAGTTTGTACACATGCTAACTAGTCAATATTTGTTCGTTTTAATCATATGGTGTGACCCTTGTAGGTTCATACAACGTTAGCAGTAATATCTAGAACAATTATAACATTACAAGCAATGAGTGGCATCTAGCAATACATCATTGCTACCTAAGTTACATGAAGTCGTGGTTTGATTTAACCTTTTCCGTGATTAACTTTTTTATGTATTTCATCCTTTTGTCCTCATAACTAGATCAGACACAAGTCATAGATTAGTCACACTTGTATAGTCCATCTAATATTTCTTGATATCTTGAGTGGACTATTATAAACGAATAACTATGATGTCCTATATCAATTTATTCAAGCATGACCATGCATTTTCTAGTCTCACTCAATCAAGTGGCCTATGATATTACTCCTATTATGTAGGAGGGACAAATCCTATCTTGATCAACCATATTCCGCTACATAGATTGTGACATATCCAATATCAGTCTTTATAGTGTAGTCAGTTATGACAGACGTTTAACTGTATCAAAACATGTCACTCACGATGTTGAAATAATGATGATCTCAAGTCTGAGAATCATACATGTAGTTATCACCCTGAGCAATGTTGTGACTGTCACATAATAATCCAAGAAACATGCTCATAGCGGGTCAGTCCAGCATGTCGTTCTCTAACACATACTTATGTATTGATTTTAACATCTCCATGTCAATTACAACACTTTGTCATCAATCAACTACATATTAGTCTTAATACATTATTGTTGTCCATGCGCACAAAAATTCTCGACTAAGGACATTCAATAATAACTATATTATTCTAAGGACTTTATTATAATTCAGTTTATTTATAGATGCACAGAGTAAGACTAAAATAATAATAATAATGGCTTTATATTAATAAACAAGATAAAATAAGTATGTCTTTTACAACCATCTCATGATTGGTTTTTGGGCATACTCCAACAAGAAAGACATTATGCAAAGATATGTTTCTGAAAAAGAGAATGTTAGTGCTTTGTTGGGAAAAGCGAAGAGTCGAATTGCCTTAACTACGGACATGTAGAGCGCCAACAACCAAAGAAAAGGCTATATGGTTGTTATTGCACATTTTATTGATAATGTTTGGAGACTACAACACCGAATCATAAGGTATTACATTCTTTTCAAATCATTTGAGGATATATCTTTTTTAATTGATTAGTAACCTTTTCTTTATTGTATATGACAGGTTTTATTATGTCCCATCCCCTTATACCACTGAGGTACTTGCTGACACTTTGAAGGAATGCAGTCAATCTTGGAATCTTGATCTTAGATTGTCTGCTATTACTGTGGATAATTGTACAACTAATGATGCAATGATGGTTATTTTGCGTGAAGAGTTTCCTTACAGTTCCCTTCTTTTGCATGGTCGGTTTTTTCATATGTGTTGTTGTGCTCATATATTAAATCTAATTGTTCAAGATGGATTAAGTGCTGTTCTAGTTGATGGTGTCCAAAGAATCAAAGATAGTGTTGTGTTTTGGACTGCTTCTGATAAATGAATCCAAAAATCTAAGTAGCTAAACAATTAGTTCCTGAATACAAAAAAAATTATCACTTGATTGCAAGACTCGATGGAATTCTACTTTTGAAATGCTTGCAATTACTATAAAGTATATGTCAGTGTTTGCTGTTTTGAGTGGCCGAGATAATCTTTATAAGAATCCACCAATTAGTGAAGATTGGGAAGAAGTAGAGAAATATGTGAAAAATTGGAAGTATTTAGTACTACCACCCTTGATTTCTCAGCTTCAAGATTTCCCACCGCCAATATTTACTTTCTCAAAATTTGTACTCTTAGACTTGCTATATCTAGTTGGCTTTTGTCTCCTTATGATTATATAAGGAAAATGGCACAAGTAATACTAGACAAATACAACAAGTACTGGAATGGTGTTAATGGTCAAATGGGTGTAACAACAATACTTGATCCAAGATACAAAATGGCCATTGTTCGCTTTTATTTCAAAAAGATATTTTATCATGATGAAGTTGAGAGGGAGGTTAGTAGAATCAGTACTTTTCTTCGTCAGTTGGTGGATGAATACGGGTCTAAAATAGTGGGATCCAAGCTACTAGTTCCCAGAAGCCTAGTGATACTGGTCACATTGGAGGAGATACGTATATGCAAGAATTTGCACAATTTATGGAGCAAGATAAAAGTCACAATTATGAAAAATCAGATTTGGAGAAATATTTGGAAGCTTCTAATGTACCACTTTGTGATGATTTTGTTATCCTTACCTGGTGGAAGACAAATAGAAGCACATATCTCATTCTTCAACAAATAGCTAGGGACATTTTAAGCATTCATGTTTCTACAGTCCCTTCGGAATCCGTTTTTAGCACTAGTGGTCGAGTACTTGATTCTTATCGCATTCGACTTCTATCGAAAACTGTTGAGGCTTTAATGTGTACTCAAAATTGGATTTGGGCTAATATTAAAGGTAACTTATTATTTTTTATTTTAAATTTATTTATAATGTAATAACATATATTTTTACATTAAACTTATTTGTTAAATAAAAATGCAAGTTACTCATAAGGAAGTTCACATATGCAGATTCAGGTGATGTTCAAAAGATATCATGCTCACAATTGATAGAAGAATTAGAACGTGAATGTGATATCGAAGCAACCAAGTTACATGAGTGACATGTAATTATTTATAATTAAAATTTTTACATTCAAAGACATTTATGATGTATTTGAGACATTGTTTTATTTAGAATTTTTTAAGTGCTTTGTTTTTAAATTTTTTTAAATTCTTATTAAATTTATATTTTAATTTACCAATTAAAGGTTTCAAAAACTTATTATGATTATTTGTTAAATTGTGATAGTTGAAATAATGTCACATGTGGTGGGAGTCTAAATGACATATATTTCTTATTTTTTTCATAACAAATTTAGTATAAATTTATTTAATTAATACTTATAAATATATTATATGAAGTGGATCATTGGACGCGTATAAAAGGGATTAGGTGGGTCTAAGAACCACGTGAGTGGTGGGATGAGGATGGTTTTAACCTTACGGGTCGCGGGGTAGGGATGGTTTTAAATTTTACATTCGCAGCGGGTTGTGGGGCGGGGATGAGAGTGAAAATTTTTGACGGGGATGGATGTGGAAAGAGCATCCTTCGCACCCACCCCGCCCAATTGACATCCATACTCATATTCTTTTTTTTCACTTAGATTTAGGGATTTGTTAATGAAGCACGGTTCAATGCTAAGAAATTAATAAAGCTCCTTATCTTTTCAAAAAAAAATAACACATTATACGTATAGATTGAACAAAGATTCTATTTTTTATTTATGTTTCAACACACAAAAATTAAACCTTAAATTTTAATTATTAAACCTTAAACTTATTTTTTTAATATTAAAACTTATATAGAGACAAAAAAAATGACAGAAAAATTCCGTCCAATAGATGTTTATAGGGTGCATATTGGTGGACGAAATTTAGTGTAATATTATATTAAAGAAATATTATTTGTTAGGTTTTTCATCTAAAGTCTTTTTTCTTTAGTTTTTTTCTTAAAGAGTGTTATCTTCGGGGATTGTCTTAGTGTGTAATATAATTTTTCCTTTTTTTTATTTGTTATTTTCCTTTGTTTTTAGTATCGAATAAAAATTATTTATGTTATGAATTTATTATTTTCGTACATCTTGTTGCATTTGTTCGTGTGCCTGTATGGTGAGGAACCGAGTCAGTTAAATCTACCAAACAACACATGGTTATAGATCACTTAAATCTTGATTTCAAAACAAAACCCTAGCGTCGCGCGGCTCTCTCAGTTATAATCCTATTTTTTTCTTTTGATCTTGATTCATCGATGGCGACATCAGTTTTGGTGCTGATCACCGCCACCGGTAACCCTTTTCTCTTATTTTTTATATCCAGTTCTTGTTTTTATATATATATATTTAGTTTTTCTAGTTTTTGTCTGCCTTGTAGCACGCATTTTCTCTATCTTGTAGTATGTTTATGCCTTACGGCACGTTATCTTTTACCGTTGTGGTAGATCTGCATTTGTGAATACGTTTTTCACGACATTCTACTCTAATTTGTGGATTGTTGGGTGGTCTTCAGTAGTTTGATCCCTTTTGTGGTTCGTTTGTTGGTGCAGTGAGATCTGTTTTACGAAGCAGCCTTCAAGATTGTTGGTTTCGCTCACCACTCCTACTTCATGCCTGAAGTGTGTAGGTGAATAGAGACACGAAGTCTCGCTCACCACTCCTATTTCATGCCTGAAGCGAGTAGGTGAATAGATACAAGAAGTCTAGCTCTATGATTTTATTTCTCCGATATTTCATATTTATTACTATTTTGCAGTCGTTTTTTCATTTTTTTCAATTTAGATTGCTTGTTTTTTTTATTATTTTTTTGACTACAATTTTATTTCTTTTGAACTGTTTTTCTATTTCGATTTACTATGTTTCAGGATAAAAATTGACGTGGACATTTAGACCAGTTAAAAATAAGACCTTGGAATATTCTTCAAAGTTTCAAACTTCTCCATTTCGATCTCCAATTCCGGCAGTTAGATCAAATCGATTCTAAGATACGTCTTTTTCCTCATCGGTACTATCTTCTTCACCGTTGGGATCTATTGAAAAGTGTCACGAGCTTCAAGAATCCGACCAAGGCTGGAGATGGATACTTTCCCTCTTTTTTATTTTTTTTATTGATTTTTCATTTTTTATTTTCTTTATTGGTTCTTCTTTTTTGTTTCAAACTTTTTAACTTGATGATAAACACATATTGATTTACTTTATATTTTTTCGATAAATTCCAGTGACCGTCTGCTATGGCAGCTGGTCTGGTGGTCGACGACGATGATGACTGATGGCAACGAGTACAGCTTGCTTACCAATTTCTGGGTTAGTTGAACAAGGAGAGGAAACCAAGAGAGGGGGAGAGAAAATACAAAAATAAATATTTTTTATTTTTATAATGTGCCACATGTCAATTAATTGTTGGTTTTAATATTTTTTATATTTTAAAATAAATATTTATTATTTTAATTTTAAAAGTTAAAGGATAATATTGAAATATCAATAAAACGTAGAGCACTAATCCTGCAATTATTCCATAGGTAAATGAAGGTTTTTTATTTTTAAAATAAATGACACTTGTCAAATTTGGAGTGGACTAAGTGGTCCACGTCGGCTTCCTTCACGGAAATGAGTAAACTTGTTGGCGGAAAAAAAATCATGTATGAAATTGAGAATGAAAAAAATAAATGTATTGCATTGAATACTTAGGCATAGTTCTTGTACCAGTGAGGTATTTAACCCAAATAAATTTTACAGCTTTGTTTAAATACGTCATAGTTGTTATACTGTTTAAATATCGGAAAATTCTAGAATGGACAAGAGACACCACTACATATCACTAACACTATACACACAAAAAAATGAGTAAACTATACCATGAACATTAAACTATTGTCTCGATTTTATTTTGATCACCGATCTTTTAATTCGTTAATCAAACCACTTAATTATTTAAATAATATTAATCAAGCCACCAACCGTTAAAAAATAACGAAGATAATGACTTGACAATTAAATAAATTTGTATAATTACACATTTGATCCTCATTACTTATTGATGTGTCGACAATACATCGATGCAATGCAAACATACACGCCATTCAAGTAATAAAGTGCGTACAAAGCATATATATCGATCCCACAAGAGCTTTAATATTATTACAAGAAATGTTATTACTTCAACAAATTAAATAAAAAGAATGATGGATTGGTGTGTCGATATTTGGAAACATAAAAACAAAACCTTGATCTAACCTATCATCACTATCAGACAAATTAATCCATCTTTAATCACAATTTGGGCTCTTCGTGTTCAGGCAATACATGTACACGTTGTGCAAGATAGTCAAGGGAAACATCCATCATCCCTCCGCCCTTAAACCAAATGAACTAATCCTCCACATCCTTGTTCATATTCAGAACCTTCAAGGGTTAAATTGTTGTTTTATCTAAATTTTAGGTGTAAAATTAGTATTTATCTAAAGTTAGGGGGTCAAATTAAAAATTAACCCCTTTTACTTATGTGTCACATCATCAAATTAACGACCTTTAACGTCCAAGTGACCAAAGCATTATAAATGATAACATAAGTGACCAAAATGTTATAAAACGATAACATAAGTGATCAAAACATTACTTTTTTAGTTTATACTCTGGTTGTATGTACTCTTTTCCTACATTTAAGATTTAGGAATGTTTTTAATGAGACATGCAACTCAGGTCTAAGAGTGCACGATTACCCTTAATAAAATTATATTTTCTGAGAAAAAAAAAAGTCGGTGGGTTCGGAAATATGTGCTTGATAATGGAATCTGATTCACAAGCTGCTATGAGCTTGGTAAAGAGTTCAGATTTGAGACCTTCGTTGACGTGGAAACTACTTCTAGATATTCAGAAAATGGTAAAAATAGATAGGCCAAGTGCAATTCCTTTTTGGCGAATCGTGATGTTAGAAGTTATTGGTGTCTACCCGATGGCTATTGGGAAAGAGTTGCCGATGTTCTCTAAGCATATACGGGATGTGTTGCTTCTGTTTTTCATTCGATGTTAATGACGGGTTACGTATGTCGATCGTTATGGTCATTACTCTCTTCTTAAAAGATGTATTTAGGGTCATTATTCTTTTTTGGATAAAATGTGTTTATTATCCAAAGAGAGTAGCGAGCTGCTATGAAAAAGAACGTATACAATTTATACAAGGGATTGCCTACCTAAGGATCCCCAATCAATGCTCAACTGTATATTTACCTGTCAGTATTGTCTATACTTTTCCTATAAAAACGAATTCGTACTATATCTTTTATACAAGAAACAATTTGTTCTATAGATCGAGAAATCTCTCAGAACTGTCTGAAGTTACGCTCCTCCCAAATATAATATATTTAGACGCTCCATGCAATCTTAAGGATATGTACAATGAAAGATTTCCCTTTGAGGTTCTCCACTGCCCATGTGAGTTCATCTTCCCAGCACATTATCTCCCTAAACAATCTGCATTCTTGTAAAATTTTCCTCCACACACCACCAGAAAATGGACATCCAAAGAATAAGTGATCTTTAGTCTCCAAGCCAACATCACATAATCTGCATACATTGTCTGTAACTATTCTCATGCGAAGTAATCTATCTTTTGTGGGCAGCTTGTCTAAGATGGTCATCCAGGCTATAATAGAGTGTTTAAGGTTGTGAAATGGATATCAAATCAATTTCTGCCATCGTACCTTGGCCTTCCTTTCCCTGACATTGTCCCGAATCCAAGATGTTTTCACTGTGGACCAATATGTCATTGCACCATATACAGCCATAGCTTCTTATAAAAAATTCAATAGTTTTTTCACTATCCAACTGAAGTGAGCCTTGCATTGGACATGTCAAAACCCTTATCTCTTAAATACATACTCTCGTAACCAAGTAACCAAGTCACCTAGAGCGAACCTTCACCAGCTAATATCTTTTTCAAAAGAATTAAGCTGCAAGTCTTATTCCAGTAGTTCAGGTTTTTCAATCCCAATCCTCCTTTAGATTTCAACGAGCTGATCCGCTGCCAATTTACTCTTGCTCCAAAGGTTGAGGTATCATTCCCCTTCCAGAAGAAACGTGCACACATTTGTTCTATCTTCAGGATTACAGATTTAGGTAGCACTAGTTGTCTGCTCTACTAATTGAATATATTGAACAGGACAACCTTGATCAACTGTAGATGCCCTCCATACCTGAGGCTCCTATTGGACCATAGATGAAGCTTAGCTTTGATCTTCCCAAGGATTGCATCACAATCTTTATCAGTGAGCTTTCTAACCGCAAATGGGACTCCAAGGCGTCGGACAAGTAAGTGACCCAATTTGAATCTCGTAGCTTCATGAATTTCTGCAATTTGAGTACGACTCACTCCACAAGCAAAAAAAAATATTTTTTCAGCATTAAACTTTAGTCCCGACAGTTCGTAAAATTGTTCGTCAATTGAACCATTGAAAAAGATGAACAAATCATCAGCAAATGCCAAATGTGTAAGGGAGATCCTTTACCCTTGGGATGGTATTTAAACACTCCATTAGCTATAGATAACTTGAGTAGGGTAGAAAAGACATGAGCTTTGATCCGACCTCTAAAAGTTTCTGGTAATTGTGATAACGGAGTCGCCACCGGTCCTTTTAAATAGGCGGAATGGAAACGAAACCAGAGATTATGAAATCTTGAATTCGGGGGCACGGTTACGTGTGGAGAAGGATTAACACCCCCACAACGTTTGTAGAACGACGTTTACTTGATCACTAATATTTTTCTTTGTAGCCTGGATGAATGTGTGCAAAGATTAATGTAAAATCTGCAAAGTTTTAAAGATGACCTGAATTTACTCACAGCTGAGGAAACCCTAGTCAAACTTAAACACAATACAAATTAAAGCATTAATCCTTAAAATTTGAAAATACGGTCTCGCATGAGAGTTTCGACCATTCCCCGGATAGAGGTTAACCTCACTTGAGAAAGCATTTCATTTTTCTTGATGCAAGGAAAACCCCCCCTTTTAATGATATTTTATATATTTATCAAATCTTATGGAGGACCTAATGTCTAAGGTTTATTTCTTTTTAAGTATCTATTTAGAAAAACTAGTCTTAAAAGGTTTTATTTAGCCGTTTTTAATTAAGGTGAGGATTTATCTAATTATCTAAGAAATATTACCAAGTTAGTTATTAAAAGATGAAGTACTTGGGGAACATAAACCTGTGACATTGATTGCAAAGTATATTACTAAGAAACTAACCTATAAGGAATAAAGTTTTGACTAAGAGTAGAGGCTATTGATTATTGAATTAAGGAAGAACCTAACCTGAGAGCTTATTATCAATTAATTTACATAGGGATTGTTAATTATTTTAAGAAAAAAATATATTAAAAGATTATTACCATAAAACTATTATTATCCCCAGAATTCATTAGATGAAATCAATTAATAATCAAATCAATTTAAAAGTGAAATATGAATAAAGTATGGGATCAAATTGCATAAAATAATAATCAAAAAGAAAAATTGAAATAAATTTGACTGAAATGCAAACAGAGGTGTCGCGGTGCAAGACTGGTGAGAGTAAGGCGCGGGTCGGTTCCTGGGTCAAATAAAAGGTCCAAAATGGGAAAACACCAAACCATTTCTTTCCCCCAAGTCGAATAGATCAAAACGCTTCCCTCAAAATCCTCTAAAATGTTCTTGGTGTTCTTCAATTCTTGAAGAACACCGCCCCTAATACCTAGAATCTGGTTGTGCACCGTCGCGCTAGCCATCGTGGATCTGTGCCATCTGCCGCTCACTGGCGATGCATGTCTCCAGTTCCAACCTCCGAATTTGACGACAATGACGATTTCGCACCTCCGAAAATAGCTCCTTTTATGGAAGTTCGAAAGGTAACGAACCCGCACCCACTTTCTCTTTTAATTCGAACCCAAAATGTAAAAAAAATAAAAATTTAGTATGAAAAATACCTCAAAAATTGACTGCACTCTTTCCTAGTTAGTGTAACAACGGTCCCGCCTACGGTGGTGCTTGACGTATTTTTACGAAAAATGTTTAGATAGAGTCGCCACCAATCTTTTTTATTTATGTGAGATTGGATCACCTGAAAATTCGATTATTTTAATAAAATTTGTTTTTGTGTCATTTTATTAAAACAACGAGTTTTGGTATGCGAAACCAAAAAAGCAGGTTCGGGATTCAATTACGTGTGAAGGAGAATGAGCACCCCACAACGCCCAAAATTGATACATGGTCGATTACATATTGTCTAAATGATGGAAATTAAGAATTTGAATTTAATTTAAAATTTGTGATCTCTTAAAATATTTAAAAGTATTTCATGAAAGGAATTTACACCCCTACACCCTAGGAGTGTTCATAAAAAACCGAACCGATGTACCGTACTGAAAAACTAAAAAAATCAGACTAAATGATAGGTAACCGTACCGGTAAAAATTAATTGAAACGGTACGGTAACCGTACATGTAAAATTAACGGTTAACCGAAAAAACCGATAAGAAATTTTAAAATTATTTTTATATTAATATTAAATTATTAATTATGACTAATATATGTGTAATTATCATACTTAAACTATATTTTATAATGATATTAAATTATTAGTAATTAACAAACGTGTATTGTACGTCTATTCAAATGTGTGCATCTATTCTAGTATTGAGATATAGTGGGATATGTGTTGCATCCTTTTATTTTTGTTGAGTTTTCCAGTGTGGTTGCAGGCAGTTTGTGTCTTGGGCATTGTTTAATCTTAAAGCTCCTTTTCCAGTTCATGTTGTCGTGTCTTTGTTTTATTTACATTTGCTCTTGAACAACTTTGTTGAGCTCGTGTTCATGTTATTGTGATCGTAAAATGAAATAAATTTGGAGTACTTTTTCCTCTTTCGGTGTTCTTGTCTCGATTTCGGTTGACTCAAACGACGTATAAAGATTTTAACAAAATTCTTTTCCTTAAAAAAACTATAATGATATTAAATTATAATTCAGAACTCAAGTATTGAGTGTTCGATACGAGTATGTTTGGTTTTTTATGTATTTAAAGAGTCCATACTCACATCCGAACATTCTTTGGGTACTTTAAGCAAACTGAAGAATTGGAAGAAAATAGCAAAGAAGAGTTGAACATGCAGGGGGGGATGAAATGCAATGTAAAATGGGCAAAAGATTGGAACCATCGTTTAGGTAAAACAAACATGTCAAGAATAACACAATCCAAAAAAGAAGATCAAAATTATAAGCTAAAAGAAAATAATCTATTGACCAACAGAAATGCATGGCTCCTAAATAAATAAAAGACTTGTCCCACAAGAAAGGCATAGAATGAAGATAACACTAGTGTTCTAAACTATCCAGATGTAATTTACCCATGTTACTCTAACTCTTCATATCTTTTGAAGTACTTGCATTCAACATCCATAGTCGATACATATCTAGACATAGGTACAACTTACAAGGATATGACTCTCCGAGGACAACCCCCCGAACAAAATGGCAAAACATAGAAAAATCGAACATACATGTGGCATTACATGTCAAGACAGAGGCACAAGAGCCGAGTTGCATTGGAAGAAAATTGGGGCAAAGTAATGTAAGTTAGGTATCAATCAATACGTTCTTTGAAAGTTGCAGAATCTATGCATCAATCTGTCTAAAATCTCACAGTATCTGCACTCAATAGTCGATACTCAGAGAAGTTTTTGCTTACAGTTTACTCTTTCTTTAAACTAATAACAATTTCGGAGCAATAAGCAATTATGTGTATCGAGCTTAGGAAATTAAACAAACCAGAAATCAATCCACGGTCTCGGTTCCATATGAACAAATGAGAACCAAGGTATATATGCACTGCAGCTTCTATAAATACAAAGTGAACACAAGAAAAGAAGTAAAGCATAAACAAAAGTCTATTCTCATTGCAATCTGTCGCAAGAAATGTGAGCCCATTACATTAATATAACACTAAGTATTTACAATACCATACAGGAGAAATTCCGGATCTCCTTCAGAATCGATATGCCAAAACCAAATATGGCATTTTGATTTTAAATTGTACTAGTTATTGTCAACATCCAGTTGAACACGACAACTAAGGATCATCAGCTCTCAGCTATCGAAACGCTTCATACCAAGCACATTAAACTATCACATACAGCATCTACATAAACGAGCTTCTAAATCTGTGCTAACGAAATGTTTCATACCAACGAATTATGCGCTAAAGAAGATGAAAACGAAACTCTAAATGTATCTTAGCACCCTGTAGCAATTGAAGCTTTAAGAGCAACAATCTGGGCACCGAATCAAGCCATTTTCATTGCATTCCAAGCATCTTTTAATCGACTCATCATCCTCATCGAACACTTTTCGACTCCCACTACAGTTCCAACAAGGCACAAACCTTTCATCCCCACAACCTTGACAAACAAACCCAGGTTGTCTCTTTGGAAACCCATCAAGAATCTTAGCCAATTCCCCAACTTCAAACATGCTTTTAATCACATCGGCGCCACCGATATACTTTCCCTTTATGAAAACCTGAGGCAAACTCACTGTCTTCTGTTTCAAAACGCTCTGTAATTCTTTCCTGTAAGCTGCATCCATGGAAACATCTCTCTCATCAACCCAAACTCCAAACCCTCTAAATATCATCTTAACAGCATAACAATCCTCACAAGTCCTTCGAATCCCTCGTAAACTAGTCAAATAAACAACAATTCGATCTTCGGTTCCCGGTAATCTTATTAACGAGTTGTTAAAGCTAGAAGAAAACGAAGACGTATACACAATCGATTTCGAGGGTCTTAAAACAACCTTGGCGGAAATTCCCTTAGGACTTGCTAAGTTCGACGAAGACTTGGCGGATTCGAACAAACTGCAAAGCTTTTTAACTTTACCTTTGACGGAATCGAATGAATTGTAGAACTTGGAAACGGAGGCCGCCCGGTTAAGAGACGAGGGGTTGTTGAGGAGAAGATGAAGTTTGGGGCTGTCCAATTCAGCTGCCGCCTTGTGCGTCGTAAACGAGCGGTTCAAGAACAACGGCCCGGGTGACGATTTCTCCTTGTTGTTTTCCATTTCTGCTATCGACCCGGATCAGAAAAACCCACAAATTAACAGATAAAAAAACAAACAGATAATGAATTTTTTTTTCAAGAATATTGGGATTTGATGAGAGTTTTAACTTGGGTTGATCTTGTTTTTCTTGATTGATAAACTGAAAAAAAAAATGAGCAGTTCCGATCGGTTGAAACTTGAAAGAAATGAAGGCTTCTTTTTTTGTTTTTGGAGAAAGATAACTGAAAACAGCAGAAGCTTTTACTTTTTTGTAGGCGTAACATCAAAGTAAGAATCCTTAGTTTTTATGCTTTTTTTCAATTTAATATTTTTTCTGAATAGAGAGAGAATGTTTTTTATAATTAAATTAATTAATTTATTAAATTAATATCCTTATATATTTATCTATATCTAATTTATTGATCGGCTAATTTAGATTAAGTAGGCTTAGTATGGGTTGACGTTTTTAATTTAGTTTGTTCCATTCATAATGTTTCACCTACTGGATAAGATAACTTATAGTTGTTGGTTAAATATTTTTTAAGAAAATGTTAATTATTTCTTAAGTTAATTAAAAATACATATCTAATACATAATATTTTAAATTTTAATAAATAATAGTATATTGAAAAAAAATATTTTTAAAGCAGTATTTCAATTATCTTTAGTGTTTAATATTTTTTTCTTTTACCAAATAGAAAAGGCTTAGAAAGTTATTATACGTGAATATTAAAATTTTCAGAAAATCATAAATACGAAAGTGTTCGTTTTCACAAGAAACGGTCAAATATAATTTCATTGAAAATTAAAAATATATACGTGTAATAGATGATAAACAAATATTTTAATATATATATATATAATACTTGTATGGTATCTATCAATTTATCATATTTATTTTAAAAGCTTATCTTTTTTCATTTTTCTAACAAATGATTGTGACACTAACTTCATCAAAAGTTTTACCCATGATATATATATATATATTGATAGTTTTAATAAAAAGGATTTAAACCCATTTTTATTCCATTCTTTTCATTAAAAGTAATAATTTTTGTATATGTTTTATTGATTATTGACCGACTAATTTATATCAGGTGTTGCAAAGAGAGGGAGAAACTCCTGAGCTAGGTTGGATTACCGTACATTGATCTAAGCTCGCTGCTTCTCTCAAAGTCCAGCTAGAGCACCCTTTTAAAGCTTCAAAAATGGAGGGCGCTTCGATGGAGGAAGAAAAAGATAGAAGGCAGCCGCCTTATCCTTCTCTTTTTTAACTCACTTGTAACTTTTTCCAGCTCTCCTTTAAATAAGGGTATCTTGTCCTTTATATAGTGAAGCTCTTAAGGTTTTGTGCCCTTAATTTCAAAAGAATATTTCCTTCACATATGAGAATAAAGCAGGCTGACAAGTACATGTGTTGGGCCACGATAAATATCTTCAATTTGTTGTCCTCTAGTGCGTCCAGGAATGCTATCCAAAATGCTATGCCATTTCTCCCTGCATCGCTCTTCATTTCCCTGCACATCACTACACCAACCAAAACCTTTTCAAACAATATTGTTCTTGCAAATAATCAAAGAAAACAAAACCACCAACACCAAATGCAACTATATGAATTAAATGCAATAAAATAAAATGAAATTGACTTGATTTCATACAATAACTTAAATAAAAAGGCATGAAATATTAACCTTTTACAAGATTAACACATATAAATCAAAGTTACAAATAAAAGTCATAGAAAGTTAACTAAATTATTGTATAATGGTAAAAAAAAATGATTTATGTATTCCAAAATCGGGTAACTCCCAACCCTTTACATTTATTTCATTTCCTTTCATTTAATTTAATTTTGTTGAGCTGTACATCATTTATGCTTCGCCAATGAAAATCATTTATTTATTGTTAATTAAGTTTAAAATTTTTGTAACGTATATTAAAGAAATTATTAAAACGGTTAATAAAAAATATAAATAAATTATACAAATAGAGTTCTTTGGACGAATAAAAATCAACATTTATTCAAAAAAAATATGGATAACTTTTTTCAAGTTGTTCACTTTTTAAAAAAAGTTATAATTTAATTACTCAATTAATATTTTGTTAAACAATCCTGACATTTGGTGCACTTTCGACCATTTTTTCACACTTCTTATTTTTGTACATCAGCTCGATAACCAACAAATGAGATAGCTCGACAGGCATTATCATTACACTACTTGATAATTGATAGATTAATGTAATAGACCCATTATAACCCTAACGACATCTACTAGTAGACACGACACTAATGAAATTTTTTAAATATGAAATTTAATAAATTCTTTTAGATTAAGATAAAACTAATTGATTATATAAGTTTTGAGGACTAAAATGTAACTATATCAAGCTACATTAGAGTATGTTTTAATTTTAACAATAAAGTGACTTGTTTGTAACAACATTCTAATTAAATTACTACATTGTAACTTAAAAAGGAAAAAAAATTGTCTATTTGTAACCAAACATATAATTGAGAAACTCGAATTATGTTTTATCCGATAATTATTTGGAAGAAATAATATTTTTTAAAGAAGTATACTATTTATGGTATTATTTTAAATTGATTGAAGTTAACTTGAAAAGTCGAACTCTCAAAAGTTAAACTCAATTCAACTTAATTTATTTAAATACTCATTAAAAAATCAACTCATTTTAATAAAGGAAAATCAATAATACAAACTAGTATAGTTTTAAATCAAAACAATTCAAAAGACTATGCTTAGATTTATTTGATTTTAAATTTCGAATGTTTTCAGCATTAAATTTTAAATATTTAAATCTAAAATATTTTGAAAATAATATATATATACGGAATCCCCAAAGTTATCATAAAAAGGTGAGATATGATGGCATGAATCTACCCCACCCGATTACACCTCTAACGGTATAAAATTGTGTCCAATTTGGTTCATGATTTGAATGAACCTTTTTTGGTAAACTATATTGGTGGTTAAATTTTTTTTACTTTTTATAATTTTAACCACTCAACTTTTAAAAGTTATATTTTAATCACCTATATTATCGTTTTATCATAAAATGATTATTCGAATGTTAATTATCATTACATTAATGACGCAACATGTTAACAAAAAAGAATTAATTTAAATTGTAGGTGTTAGGGAACCTAATGAGTGGTTTCAGTGAAAAAAGAGAATGTTGTTTATCTTAGGAGACTCGAGTTGAAACAATTTTGTTTAGGGGCGTGCAAAATAAACCATAATCGTTAACCGATATAACCGTTCATTTTATAAGTTAATTAACTTAATCGTTAAGGTTAAAAGGTTTCGATTAACTGAACCGTTAAAAAAGATGGTTAATGATTAACCTATAGGTACTTTTTTTTAACTAAGTATAAAGTTTGTGTTTAAAATTTCTCTATTTAAGTAGTTTTTTTAATTTTAATACAATATTTATCGAAGAGATAGACCTATTATTCTAAAAAGAAATAATTAACATTTGAAAAGAAAATCGTAATAGGTTACAGGTTAACCTATAACTGAACCGTTTCTTAACGGTTAACCACTATAATGGTTAACCATTTAAAAGGCTTAATAGCCAAAAAGGTGTCCAACCTATGCTTGTGACTCACTTTTGGTGCCTAAACTATTTTTAGCTCACAATAAGTGCCGAAAGTTTTTTACGTTACTATTTTAAGTACCTAGCCTTTAACTGTCGTTATCTTATAACCGCTAACCATTTAGAGTCTGGCACGTGGCATTAATTATATTATTTAAACATTTACTTTAAAACTCAAATATTAAGTAAAATAAATAATAATGATACAATAATAAATAATTTAACTGTAATTTTAATTACAAGCAGGTAAATTAAAAATTTATCGTAACCCTTTCCCTCTCGTTTCCCCTCTTCCCATCTTTTGCCCTGAAACTCTCGACACTCACTAATATTTTTAGAGAAAATTTTGATTTTTGTCTTCTAAGATTAGGGTTTAGGGTGTGAAAAGTTTTGATTCCCATCCTTTAACCCACAATCTCGTTTCAATTTATTTTCGAACGTACCCTAAATCACTGCAAATCTCAAAGTCTTGTGAGGAACTCTAATAGTAGTAGAAGAAGAAGAAGAAGCGTCAAACCAAAAAAAAAATTACGAGGTAAAGCTTAAATGTTATGGTTAAGTTGTCATTTGCAAGGGTTTTCTATTTGTAACTTAAATCAAAATTTAATATATTGATTTTGACAGATTTTGTGTAAAGTTCAAACATAAAGCGGAAGCACTTTTCTGCTATTGGGGAATCATTTGACCAAAACGAAGAAAAGTGAAGGTACACTTTCATTTTTGTTGTAGTTTTGTTATTGGAAAATGGTGAAAATATATTATATGTGCATATGTGTTGGTATACTTATATAAAGAAATAAGTAAATGAAAAATTAGAAATCATAAAAAATGTGCTGCTATTACTTGTTAGATTTGTTTGTCAAAAAGTAAAAAAGTTAAATCCATAAAGGTGGATATTAAAATATTAGTGTATTCCTTGCTATAACGTTTAAAATATTAGTATACCTACTATACGGTTTACTATTGTTTCTGGACTATAGAGTTCGAAAGTAATATATGTATATATGTCTTTACTTTAAGGATGACAGGGACGACCACAAACATATAATTTAATAGCAAACAATGTGAGAATATATTCTAAATTTGCAAGGACTAGATCAATGGTTATGTCTTTATCTGCATGATAGTAAAAAATGACATAAAAATCATATTTTATTTTGAATATTATCCATTCTCATGCAATCTGTAGAGTCCCTTTTTTCTAATATGGGTTGCAAATGTGTTATTAAGTTTGTTATAAGATGTATATTATTGGTGTTTACTACAAACTTATTGGTTTTGCATTAAATGTGTGGTATAGTTACTATTTTATAGTGAAAATAAATAAGTTTGTGTGTTGCAGTAATTGTGTGTTGTAGTTACTGTTTTGATCTTTTTAATTGTGTATAGTATTTATTTATTTGTTTGGTGGTCCACTTTAGAAAATGACTTTGGAGTATGGTGAAAGCAGTGGGCCTAATGTCTTTGACGAAAGTCCTGGCAGTGGGCTTAATGGCCTCGATCAAAGTGGATCTAATGAGCTTAATGAAGGTGCTGGTGAGATTTTAGGTGAGGATAGTAATGATATTGATAGGGATATCAGTGGATCAAACTGGGTAGATAGAGACAATATATTGTCTGATGATGATGATGATGATGATGATGAGTTAGCTTCGCTTAAGAACGAGCACATTGTAGTAAGCAAGAAGATAAAAAAATAAAACTATTTGTGTAGAAGACTTGAAAACTGATGTTGCATTGGAGATCATAAAATTTTCCATTGGGCTAACTGAAGAAGATTTAGGAGGTTTGGGTAGTGGAGAGGATACTAAATACGCATACTCTTCTGATACTGGTAGCTACGAGACAGATTCAGATGGTGATGTTGTTTGTAAGAAAAGTGGTAAGGTTTTTTTATGCTTCAGCTGTTGAGCCCAGATTTCAGTTGGGAATGATATTCGAATCTCAACAACAGTTGAAGGATTCCCTTTGTGCTTACGCGGTAGCTCATAGTTTTGATTTTAGGTATGTTTCAAATAGAAAAGAGAAAATTAGGGATGTTTGTAAGGCAAACAAGTGTCCATTTGTGATACATGCGTCTTGGAATAAACTCGATGGATTTTTAAGATCAAAACACTAGTGACTTAGCATCAATGTTTTGTCAGTTATAAGAACAAAAGAGCAGATTTTAAGTTGGTAGGGAAACACTTTCTTCCTAAAATTAGGATTCTACCAAATTTAAAGGTGTTCGATATGAAAAGGCTTGCTAGGGAGGAGTTAAAAGTGGAATTACACAAGTGCACTTGCTTGAAAGCTAGGAAATGAGCTTTAGAAAAGATAAGGGGTAGTGTTGTTCATGATTTAAATAAGTTGTTTGACTATGTACTTGCTTTGAGCGCTGATCCAAATGGAACCTTTGATCTTATGGTTGAGAGGCTCACTGATGTTGCTACACCAAAATTTGGGAGGTTGTATATATGTTTTAGTGCTCTTAAGGAAGGGTTTAAAAAGTTTTGTAGGCATGTCATTTCATTGGATGGCTGCTACTTGAAAGGTTCATTTAAAGGTGAAATTTTCTCAGTTGTGAGTAGAGATGGCAACAATCAAATTTTCCCTATAGATTGGGCAGTGGTTGAGGTGGAAAACAGAGAAATTTGAGCATGTTTTTGGAACATATTCAAAGTGATTTCAAATTAGGAGATGGCTCTAAGTTCACTTTGATTAGTGATATGTAGAAGGTAAACTAATTCTTACCAAGCTTATTATTTTTAATTTATAAATTATTTTTAATTTTCCCTAAAGAAAATGCTGCAACTCGTGTTGGATATTCCACCACTATGACCTCTATAATTCTTATGTTTTACAATATTGTAGCATTATGTATGATTCTTCAAGTCTTGAAGTGTCTGTTTTTGACACTTGTGTCTAACATGGGAAGAGGAATATGATCTCCTGTAGATCTAAAAATGAATATACCTGGGTCCAACATTTATATAAGTTCGAGTTATATAGCTTATTTGATTCTGCTGCCCAGGATTTATAACCAGAACATGCCTGCATTTCATGGAGCCCCTTCCAAGGCAATTGTATTTGGGTAAAAATACTCGAGTTCATACGAAACTAACTTGTTGCTTCTGCTTCTTGCAGTCTGGTGGTCAGTCGGGTATGCCGTCTCAGCCACCAACAGGTCCCCTACCTCATGGCCAAATGCCACAGTAAGACCTATGATTGTAGAGTATTTGAGGGTCTCTGTTAAAGACTATTGCTTTCGTTGAACCTAAACATTGCAACAATTGGCATCAGTTAGCAAATGGTTTTTGTTTACTTGTCATTTTGCATTCGTTTTTCAACTTTGGTTTATTTAATTTATATATAACTGTGCAAATAAAAAGTTGGTTGCTATTAAGATCTAGTTGGATTAGGTTGGATTTAAATTATAAGAAGTCGAAGTTTGAATTTGATTCGACAATAATTAGACTGAATTCAAGTTTTATTTATAAGACGAATGACTTTAGGTTACAAGTGACTTCTTTGACTTCAACGCTTCAACTAGTGGTGATAACGAGCCTGACCGGCTTGCGAGCTACTGGGTCAAAGCTCGACTCGAGTGAGCTCGACTCAGGTTCGGGCTCGGCTCGAGACCTTAACAAGCCGAGCTGAGCCTACCCAAGCTCGGTTCGAAAAGCTCGTGAGCAGGCTCAGAATAATTATACATATGCTACATATGTACTAAAAATAATATGTTTAACAAAAGAAAAGTAATAAAATAAATTAGAAAAAATCCACTAAAAGCAAATTAACTAAAATAAATTCAGTATTTTCCTTGGTTGTTGCTTGATTTTGTATTTTCTTTAATTATGTGTTTGTATTGTAAGAATATTTATTGATTATTTGGATTAATCTAATTTTCGGCACTCTTTTTTCCTTTCCGGTCATTGAATTTTGTTTCAGAGTTGGTTACGAGAGAGTCTTTTAATGAACCTTTTATATAAAAAAAACTATAGCAAAATTGTCTATTTCGAGCCGAGCCTAATAATATTATTTCTGAGCCGACCTCGAGTCTAAAATTTTGAGCTCAACGAGCCCGAGCCGAGTTCAATAAGAATATTTTCGAACCGAGCCGAATCTGACCAGACTCAAGCTCAACTCGGCTCGTTATCACCCTTAGTTTCAACATTTTTTTGGGGTGGGAGAGGGGGTTCTTCCGAATTAAGTACTGTTTGTTTATTTAATACGAAAACAGAGTAATTGACTGAAAATAATACAGAATATATTCCTTTCTCCCCGATTTTAAATCAATAGAAAAAAGATCTAATATGTGCAAGATAATTTTTTTTTATGGTCTTATAAGGGTCGTCTATTTTAGTTTTTAAACTAAGCCCGTCTAGGAAAATAAAGAAAATTTATATTAATATTGGTAAAAATATCTCTCCGTCCTGAAATTAAATGAATTAATATTTTTTTATAAAAATAAAATTTCCCCAGTCAATTTCAAATACAAGTAATTTAAAAAGTTAACCAACATTTTTTTTACGCTTAAATTAAAAAGCAGTTCTCAAATTTTATCTTTTTCTGTTTTAAGTACCTAAACTATGGTTTGTGTAAAATAAATCCCTAAACTATCATTTCTGACCACTTTAAGTCTGATAGTTATTTAAGTCAAAAGAAAATTATTTTAACTAATAAGATGTTAACACATCACAAAGATTTTTTGACCAATTAATAGTTTAGGGACTACAAAAAGAAAAATGATATAGTTTAGTTACTTATTTTGACCAAAAAATAATTTAGGGACTTAAAATGATAAAATAATAATTTAATAGCGTATTTTACCCAAACCATAGTTTAGATACTTAAAACAAAAAAAAATATAGTTAAAAGGCTGATTTTTCATTTAATCTTTTTTTTTAAAATTATATTTTAAATCCTATAATATGAACCCTTAAACTCTAAACCATAAATTAAATTTACAATCCCACGTGTAAATTTTATTAGTTCAAACATGTATCAATTTTTTTAATGTACAAATCTTACATAATTTTAATTGACATAATAATAAGTAAATCTTGAGCATAAAAGATTCAACATATTTAGCTATCAATAATTTTAATTGACATAATAATAAGTAAATCTTACATCTTGAGCTTAAAAACCTTTTCTTTTAATATCCAAAGCCAAGCACCATCCTGAGACATACAATCTCAAGGCCTTTAAGACGAACAATGAATTGCTTTAATACGACTTCCCACAATGGATTACGCTTCCCGCGCCCAAGAACAGTCCGAATATCGCTGCGCTACCCAATGTGGTTTGCCCGATATACCGAATCTTGAGCAGTCCTGGTACCTGCGCAACCTGGAAAATATGAATCTCGAGATGCACGAGCCATTTTATTCCCATCACATGGCCGGATATCTTATTAGCTACCTCTGTCACTGTCACCGTCACCATGGAAGCAGGAAAAACAACAAAGACTTGGGCATACTCTTTTCATGGTCCATAGAAATATGGATCATATATCCATGGAACACTACTGTAATTTGTGTGGTAAGATATCCGAAAAAATTAAAACTTAAACACATAATTGACATTGTTTCATCTCTAAAACGCCGGACATTACCTTGTACCTAATAGCCTCATAAGTCCCATATACGGCACCTGCACGAGCAAAATCACATTAACAGTCCAAAAGTAAAAGATTAAAAAACAAAGTTAGGTAATGTAATATAGTGTAATAAATAATTAAGAATCGTGTAAAAAGGATCTAGGAAAGGAGTTCTTTCAGTAAAGATAGAAAGTTGCTACATTTAAAATATACCAACAGAAGGCTCTGTCCCCGCAATGAGCCTCTGTAGAATCATCTAATCCACTTCCTAATCGTCCATCCTCATTCTTCTAGTCTTTATGGACATTCAGAGCACATGTCAATCACTCAGATTTGAGTGACCAACAGATATGAAAATGTACGACAAGGGTAAGTTGAAAAAAATTTCAAGTCTCTTTTATGAACTTGGACGATCCCCAGGAGGATCAAATCTCCATACCATTTTTTCCGGATGCGAATCAAATATGTGTGTTGTACACAGGTACTTGAACAAAAACAAAGAGTCAAAGCAACATAGGAGCACACTGTCCTAGAATATGGCCTCTATTGTTGGTTGAAAGTTATGTGTGTGCATTGAACTCAGGCACCATGTTCATAATTTTTAGAACTTTAACTTCCAACTAAAGGTCTAGGGTTTGAAAGCCTTGGGAGGATGATTTGAGATTCATGGAAAGGGTGCGGGCTAGCTCTCTGTCGTTAGCGGTAAATGAATTGCAACGTGTTTTACATAGAGCAAAAAAATAAGAAACAATGGCACTGTTCTAAATCACAAAACTACATATTGAAAACAGTTTTGTCTCTTAAATAATTTCTTTTCAATTTAAGCACACTATATTTTCCAAGTATACCAACTGAAACAAATCAAACAAGATAACTGCTTGATAGTCTAAATGCATATTTGATAAGACAATTCGCGATAAGCATAAACACCAGTCTCATTAAATTCATTGAGACCGTGAAACAAATCAAACAACAACGAAAAAAAGGGTCGAAAAAACTCAAAACAAGTACTAAGCTAACCAAAAATCATTAGTTTAACCTTTTACTGATAATTTTCTTTGCAAATATAATCAACACTGTAAGCTAAAATCAGATAAGAAAGAATCCGTAATCCAAGGGGAAAAAACCCATTAAATTACTTCCCATATGTTCAAAAACCCTAAAGTTCAGAATTTAAACATTTTGTTCCAGAATCCTAAGACAATAATTGCTATTTTTCTTTTTTCGCTTTCGGGTTCCAAAACGATAACAATAGCGAATGAAATTGAAATTGAAATTGAAAAGAGAGATTTATTGATTTCGATGTTTTCAGTACCTAACCAAAACAGAGCAATGAGGTTTAGGGTTTTAGTGAGTGGAAGAATTGGGAACTTACCAACGGCGCCACCAACAGCTTCCAACGGCGACTCCGGCGGCGACGCGAGCCAAGCAGCTGTCTCTTGCCATGTTCAATTCAATATCTCGTCTTCTTCCCTTTGCTTTGCTATTTTTCGTTTGTATTGATAACTAGGTTGCCAGACGCTTTTAACTTCGTTTTGGATTATAAAAAGTTAATTGAATATAAATATTATTAGGGTAAAATACATCATTCATCACTCAACAATTTTTTCACTCCTATTTTGGCCACCCAACTTTCAAAATTTTTTATTTAATAACTGAACTTTACACATTGAACGTTTTTAGTCACTCACGAATATTTTATTATTATTATTTTAGCATGATATGGCATTTTTTATTATTTAATATAAGAATAATTTAAAATAAAAAATAAAAAGAAAAACTAAATTGTCCACCGGCCACCATTTGTCGCCACCGCCGACGGCTGTAGATGGTAACCGCTTAGTCTCATATTTCACCAGTCACTTCGTCTCACTCTCTTGAGTCCGAATTTGACCTCTGTTTTGCTAGAAAGTGCTTCAAAATTCACAAAAAAGAAATCAAAAGTGAGGAAATTGAAATATTTATATCGAGATTCGCGAGTTTCAGAATATTTTATGGTGAAATAACTACCGAATTCGGACTCAGCGTGTCAAAACGAGTCACCCGGTGCAATTTGGGGTCAAACGACCACAGCTTTGAAGGCCGCCGGTGTTGACAAAAGGCGACGATTATTTTAAATATTTTTAAAATTTCATAATAATAATAAAATATTGTTTTATTATTAATTTTAAATTATTTTTATATTTAATAATATTAAAAATAAAAAAATAAAGTATTCAATGTATAAAGTTCAGTTATTAAATAAAAAATTTTGAAAGTTGAGTGACCAAAATAAGAGTGAGAAAATTGTTAAATGATGAATGGTGCATTTTACCCATATTATTAAAAATTCAGAATTACAAATAATAATCCCAGTAAACTACTTAGATGGTCATCCCATTTTTAGGACGTTTTCATTTTGATCACCCAAAAAATCCTCTTAATCTAGTCACCACCACCATTAGAACAATTGTTCCTTTTACTCCCCAACTGTTAAATCCCTAGTGATATTAATGGTAAATTATCCAGCTGATCACTTAACTTTTAGATTATTTTCATTTTGGTCACCATTTTTTAATTTTAATTATCCAACTGTTAAATCCATTAACAAATGTTGATGTAACCTTCGACCAAATAATATCCACTACGACCTATCACGTAAATGTAAGATTACCAATCACATAATCTTAATTTTTATCAACCACTGATACAACGATATACTTCAAACCAAATGATTTATGATTTTCAATTTTTATTTATATAATTTCACATTCATGAAGATGCAAATGTAAGATTGCCAATGACATAATCTTAATTTCACAGCTAAAATAATGAAACTATAACCTGCAACTGTTCTTGCTAACAACCCCACTAAAATGAAACAAAATAGTAACTTTTTAAATCTTTTAGAATTATAGAAACACAACAAGCTATAAAAGCCTCTATGTAACATAAAACAACGATTAAATGGCTCAAAGATTCGTGTATATATATATATATATATAAACATGGTTTTAATAATCAAGCCGAGGAGCGAGTAAATTTGATTGATTAATTAAGCTACTCATCTTTATTTCCTCATATTTTCTTAGATTATGAGTTTTAGACTCACTAAGAGTGTCAATTCCTTCTCCCAGAGTCTCATTTTCCCCTTTCATTTAGGTAGGATTAAGATTTATCAAAAAAATAATAATAATCGGGCCGCAAGTCGAATTGATAATTTTTTTATTATCATAAATCTAATTAATTTCACCGTTTAAACCCGTTTTGATATTAATTAAGAAAACAAATTAAAGTTATGTAGTAAAATGCACTTGACCTAGTTGGTTTTGTTCCCAACCTTTACTTTTGTTCCTAGAAGTCTCTGGCTTGAAATTTGCTAGAGAGTAAAGACCTTTACTTTTTATCCATCTATGAAAATGGTTGAACACCCAACCAACTAGGGTAGGGTAGAGCTTCATACATAATTTCTATTTTTTATTTAATTAATATTAAGTTGGTATTTTGGTCGTCATAATATTGTGAAATATATTGATTCTCAGCTCAGTTAGTCTGATCAAACGATTTGATCTGGTTCCAACAACACTCCATATATATATATATATATATAAAGAACAAAAATAATATAAGATTAAAAATTATTCAAATCAAATACCAAAACATAAGAGTTCAAGAAAACAATCACAATTGATCAGATATGCTATGAATTTATAAAAATCATAGAAAATAATAAAAAATAGTAAGAACTTTTTGATACTATCAGTTGCTTTATATCAATGGTTGATGGAGGGGGGGGGGTCACCGATGGAAATGGATAGAATTTTTACTCTAAATATGATCCCGCCCCGACTCTATCATTCTCAAATCCGTCCTGACCTGCCTGAACTTCGAATTAAAAAAAACCTTATAGGGTCCAGTCGAAACCCTTCGGGTCGGATCAAATTGCCATAAGTTTAGCTTATGAATGCCATACAAACAATCTGATCGTTGGTAATTTCTTATACATCTACAATCTGTTTTGAATACAAGGCCCTCTGCAGCCTACATACAAAGAACTCAATCAATTCTAGCAACAGTAGTTGCAGTTTATCTCCTAAATCAACGACAGTACAAGCATACATTTACAGAGGAAATTAAAGTTCCGAAACCAAAATTCGCATCAACGAACTACTACTACTACTCACCCTCTTAAATGAAAACAAAATTGAGGGCATCTTACCTTGGTTCACTCTCGAAAGCTGAAACCTTGAACAAAGCACTTTGGATTCTGTAGCATGATTCAGCAGGTCAATGAGCTAACCCTTCCCTCCCCACGCCACCAGGAGATTTGTCGACCATGGGAACGTTATATCTTTGATATATTCTAGCCCTGTTGGTCGCCCACCACTGTTCTGCTTGTTTTTCACTGAAACGCCTCCGGCTGCAAGTACGAGAAACAATGACCATTGTCAAATGATTTTCAAAGGTAGTTCATCAGTTACTAAGCTTTCCATAATGGTGGAGAACTGCGGTTTGCGGTAGAGAATAATGATGTTCCTAGAAAGGGTTTAATGTTTTTGATTAACAGTGCAATTAAATGAGAACCACATCCGTAAATAACCCTACACTCGTATGTTTTACCAGAGCTGAGTACTAACATTCTAATCAGATGCATGTTGCTTGGTTCAATCCCTTTAATTGACGTTCTAATCCTTCTTCTGACAACGCAGTTTGTTTAGACCGTAAAACTCAGAATCTTGGGCTTTGTCAAATTTTAAGTGCAAAACAATTATGGGAGGAAGTTGGCAGTGGTTATAACAAACCTGAACCGAACGCGCTTAAGATCTTTAATACCTCCAGGCAATGCAACAAGGGTAATGTATACACCAGGCTCATCTTGCTCGACCCATTCATCCCCATGGGTGGGTTCAACTTTTATAGTTCGGTTCCTATTCCTTGCAGTTCCATCCGGATGATACACTTCAGAGTGAGTTGAAAGGTGGTTACTATTGGTTCCTGACCTATTAGAATTCACTAGGCTGTTTGGTCCATTTGAATCTATTTCATGGCAACTCATGGGGCCACCTGATTGGTCACTGCCAGTAGAAGAAACATCCCGAGGAGGAGTTGAGCCAGAATAGCAAAAGGAGGGTGAATTGATGCTTCTTTCCGCTCCCATTGGCAACCTTTCAGCCATATCCTTCAACTGCCAGAGATAAGCAAACTTGTTAAATATTGGGTGAACTCTTCATCTAAGCAAATCTACTTTGGCCATATAATGGAAGTGTAACAAAAGTAATTGTCAACCGAAGAACACTCAGGTATATAAGAACCCAAAATTTGGTGCTCAAGATTGAACAATAATTAACCAAGCATTTTGCATCTCCAAATAGTTGCCTTCTAATAATAGTCATGAAAAGTGCATAATTTGCAAATGAATTGAAGTTATGAAGCTGCATACACTTTTGCAATTGTTAAGCTGAGTTGGGTTTTAGCAAATTTCATGAAGGAAATCAAACAAATGCCTCACAGAAAATAAAGATTATTAATAATGGTGTTAAGATAATAAATAACCAGTTAAAACCCTCCATAAATAGGCTTTAGGAATGAGTTAAATTAACTTACCTGAGCAGTGAGTGACTTTATGACTTCCTTTGCTGCTTTGCATTTTGCAGTCTCTTTGGTTGCTACTGCTATGGCTTCCTTCAGCTGTTTAGTAGTATTTTCCAGCTCAACTTCCTGAAGTTGTGCTTTGCGAGTAAGTTCCTCAACCTACATCAGATAGACAAAATCAAGTACCGCAAATAAACTTAACACCCACGTGCAAAAAACAAAAGTTGAAAGACTAGAAAACAGTTTAGTTCATTTCATTCTGATATTAAACTCAAGAGCTTGCTATTTATGATATATAATTAACTTTATAAGCATGAATTTGCATACAGAATTTACTGAATCCCAACTATTCCATTTTTACACGGCACATTGATAAGTTCTATTAACAATTAACGCTGAAAAAGATGAAAGATAAACAAACTAATAAAAAAAACAAATTTCCTGGCAAATAATTTAAATTGTAAAAGTACCTGAGTTCTTAATTTAGCAACTTCTTCGCTTAGACCTTCATTTGTCTTTTTAGCATCATCCACAGCTTTCTTTGATGAAACTCCTGACAGAGTTGGTGTTGGCGTAGTAGCACGATGTGGGCTGGATCGTCTAGATGTAGGTGATGTTGCTCGAGATACGATTCGTGATGTAGGAAGAGAAGCTGAAAAAAAATTCTTGGATGACCCAAATAGAGCATTTGATGTTTTGGGGTTGTTTTGAGGAGCACATTGAGAAACTCCATTTGGGAAGGGTGAAACTCGGGTACTATTAAAATCCAATCTCTTGTTTCTTGAAGATCCACTGTCGAACCCTTTAGATGTTTCAATTGAAGCATTTCGACTAAGTTGGGCATGGTTTCTTGAATCCAACTTTTCAACCTCCTCAACACTGTCATTTGATCCCTGATTCAGACTTCCTATTCTACTCAGAGCATAATGGTTCGAAGAGCTGGTTTCAGGAGCTTTTGTGAGTTTGGCAAAACAATTATCACAAATGCGACAAGGTTTGTTAGTATTTGGTGCCATGGAAGCCTTAAAAGACTTCTTACTGCTGCATGCATTGCAGAATACAAGCCCACAATTATAACAATTATGACGTTTTCTTTTGAAATTAAACAAAAGGCGGCAACCAGAGCATTTTGATTGATCAACACTGGACACCGATTTATGAAGACAGATAGCTGCAGTAAAACTTGTACCACAAACAACACTCTTGACCTGTTTATCTTTTAGAGCTTCAACAAGAAAAGGAGAACTTCTATCATCTGTATCCCCGTGACCTAACCTTCCATTTGCACCCTTTCCCCAAGTGTAAACTTCAGTCTTTGAAGTTAAAATAGCAACATGATAGGCACCACAAGCTATTTCTTCAACAAAATTCTTTGTGAGCTTCCCCTCAACACGGATAGGAAGTTTTCCATCAGCTTGAGGATTTCCCAATTGCCCATAAACAGGGCTTCCCATAGCATAGACATGGCCATTGGTTGTAAGCGCAATAGTCATGCTATGCCCACAGGATACTTTGCAAAAGATAGGCTCAACCAGAGCAGCAACACAAGTTGGCACTAATCTAGCTTCTTTGTCACCATGGCCAAGACGACCTTTATCTCCATCCCCCCAAGTAAAAAGTTTCCCTGAAGAGCAATTACTGGTTCTTGGAGACCCAACCATAACTTCAACAACAGCAGCAGTGTGCCAAACACCACAAGCTGCTCGGACAGTGCGTAGGCCTTTGAGGGATTCCACTTCCCTGGGTACAGATATGCTTTTGCGATCACCATGTCCCAAAACACCAAATGTTCCATCACCAAAAGTAAATAATTGTCCAGCAGAAGTTACAACAGCTGTGTGCCACGGTCCACAAGACACAGACGAAACATGTATTCCCTCCAAAAGTCCATTTAGTTTCTTTGGAACCCATTGACTTGTTTCACTCCCATGACCAAGCAAACCAAAATTGCCAGAGCTACCGCCCCATGTATACATTTCACCAGAAAGTGTTACAGCACAAGAATGGTACTCTCCACATGTGACAAGTTCAACGTTAATATTTTTAAGAGAATCTATAAGTTTTGGATGGGAGACATTAGAATCCACACCATGTCCCAATCTGCCACCAGTTTCCATTCCCCATGAGAAAACCTCTCCTTGCTTGGTTACGAGAGCAGCATGTTGCCCACCACAAGCTATGTTCTGAACATCCAAAAGAACTGCAGATTCCAAAGCTTTAGGCAGAAGAGAATCTGTCTTAATACCACTACAATTTCCAATTCTATATATTCCTCCACCTAACACACCCTCACCGGTGCCTTCACCCCAAATAAAGACATCACCTAAAGCATCACCATCATAGTGACCAGACCCCTGACTTGATGAACTAACCGCACTAGATAAACTAACTCTGTAAGCATCCCCATTCAATCCCTTCATGTATCCAGCTGTTCCATCTGAACCTGCTGACGACAGAGAATGGATTGATCCACAAGCAGATTCTGAAGGATATAACGCCTTGGGGGGCACAGAATACAATATGACATCAGACAATGCCTTCTCTAAACCAGTTCTAGGAGGACTCTCATGTGGAGTGCAAAGGCGAAGGGAATCCATCCCACCCTATATCAGGAACAATATAACTCTCTCAATAAATATATAAGTGATATAAGTACATGACAGAAAATGGAAGGGGTGAAAAACCTTCTGTGAACTACCACTGCTACCAAATGGAGAGCTCAAAGGCGAACTTCTTCGGGTGTGTTCTTTAGGACTAGTTGCTTCAGATGAAATTCCATCACTTCTAGATTCAGGTCTTCCTTTTCGATTGTGGCCACGTGATATCAATGCCTTTAGACCTGTAAACCATACTTCTGCTTCATCTTTATCCTTGCAAATCTGGTGCAAAAGAGAAGTTGGACTCATGGACTATAAAAAAACTTGGTAATTAATTTACAATGCAATGGTTATGCATGCATGGAGAATAAAAAATCTAGAAGTTAGGCACAAGTGTGCAACTCTCTGGCAAGGAATAAAAGGAATGCTTACCAAATCAAGTGATCTATCATGATATATAAGGGAAAATGATTGGTATTCTTTTTCAGGCCGAGGATACCTCTGAAATATTGGCTGCAAGGAGAAAAAACAAAAAAAACAATCAATAAAATTCCAAAAATCAAAGAGTTGCTAATTTGCATTTCTTATTGCTGGAACTAAGAATGGAATTCAATTAATCAACTCCAGGTTAAAATATTTTATTTGAATAAAAGTACTCCAACTCATAAAAATAACTGCTATCTAAACCCATCTGTTATAACCAAGGAATAGTGCAACTGAAACATGTACGATACAATTATGCATGCTGATAAGATGGCTACACAGTAATCTGCCTCAAGCATACCATGTTATTAAAATCTTTACAAGTTTAGAATTTGGCTAGTAAATGATACAAGCACACCCCTTGAAATTCAGGAAAAGAAAATTTCCGTTCAACAATATTTAAAAGGAATAACCTTAAAACATTGCGACCATTATTGCGGAGAATCAGTTGAATTTAAGTAGGCTTAGTCTTTAATGCTTGATATGACTAACAGATACACGTAACAACAAGAGTAAAGAAAAGATTGACAGGGATAAACTTACAGTGCGCTGACCAGGTATAATTCTGGAGACCTGGTTTAGTTTAAGGTATTTTTCCTCTTTGCCAGAGATCCATATTAGAACAGATTCATCCTGAAAGAAATAAGGTACATCATGTGGTAAATGAAGTTTTAGGTTACAGTAGGTCCTTGATGCATACACCAACAAGATAACTGTTCTTGCAGAAAGGGACAAAAGAAATGAAATACAGCCAGCAAAATTCAGTGTAGAAATATTACCGGTAGTCTTCTAGCAACTAGTCATGACAAAACATCATTCACAAGCAGAATAAATGCCATTACTAGATGAGCACATTTTTTCCCCAGGAAAGTAACATACAAACAGTAACAAAAAACATTTTAAGGAAGCCACCTGAGAGTCTGAGACTGCTCTTCCCTTTTCAAATAGTATTACCTTTTCTTCTTAGTACTGTTACCTGGATCTTACATATCTGATTTTAGTCTGACAATTGCTATTATCCAATAGAATTGATACGTAAAGCTTCTTCAAAATGTAGTAAAGGCAAAGAAATACCAACGTATAAAAGTTGCACAAGACAGCAATCAGAAAGTATTGAAGCCCTCATATAGAGTCCATTCATCACAATCTTGATGGTCACTTCCAATTGTTCATTGCTTCAATGATACACCATCTTACAAATCTCCATGAATAATTTCCATATTTTTTCACTTATGCCTTTACATGACTGTTGCAATGTTACTTATAAGACTGAATTCAAACTCAATTCTAAGGCTTGTTGGTAGAAAGAATTAAAAGCTTTTTAATCTAATAATTAGGTTTCATCATTACTTTCCTGCTTTGTAGTTTACCATTGAATTAAAATTGAGCCTTTGCAGCTTGTAAGCAACATAAGCCCCCAGACTTAGTTAATGAGAAATTGACACTGGTTAATACAAGAAAAGTAGTTGCTCCAAGTGTAAATTCAAAGCCACCATTTTGTTAGAAGATACCTTTATTGCATGTCTTACACATACAAAGCTCAGGTGACCATCACATATGAGTAGATTTTATAACCTTTTCCACCGAGCTTTATGAAATTCTAGGTAACAGAACTTCTAAAATTAAGTCTGTTAAAATTTATTCAGGAAAAAAATATGCTGAGGTTGCTAAAACAATCCTTTTATTCTTAGTAATCTGATATCTGTTGAAACAATATGAATAAAACACATCAGAGCTATTCTATCATTAAGAAGAGATCATCTAACACCACTTCCCAGTATAGGTATATAAGGAATTTCTGTTCGTTTTCAGTAGAATGATAGCTTCTCAGACATCTAACTTCCTCAAAATGTAATAATTATCAACTTTTCCAAAAGCTCCATCATGATACATTTTAAATAAATAGTAAGCCAGAGGTGGAGCTAATTGCATTCAGAGATGACTTTCAATAACAGGAAAAATGGTTAATAATTGCAGATTTATTAACAGAAATGTATGCAACACTTAACATATGTATCTTCAAAGGCATTCGTTCTTACATTGGACAGCCGGAAGGGGCAAAATTTGGGCTTTCCTCTACGACCATATTTGAGCAATGGTGCACCTTTTTTAAGGGCAGTGATGGCCTGTCGTAAATAAAAAATGAAAAATATGAATTAAAGCATAGAAAATCCAACTTGAAAACTGAACTTCATATCGAAAGAAAATATTTCCAGTTGTGGCTATATATAAGAAGAATTTGAGTCGGTAAAAATGAATATGAGATTATATGCAAGTATAAAATAACAAAAATAAAAACACAGTGAACTTCAGGCATTAACTTAAATCAGAAAGTTGCTAGAAACCAAAAACAATAATACTTGGAGAACATCTCCACATTTCAGTGAAGTTTTGATTTCATAAAGAATGTAAGAGAAACAGTATTCCTGGACATCAGATTTGTTTCACCCTGAAGATCCAGCTAAGCTATGGCTAATTGTGAAAGTTAATTTCAACATTATTCCATAGTAACAATTTCGATGGTCTATATTATCAACATTATTCAATAAAAACAATTTTGATGATCTATTTTATAGTTTCCTCAAGTGAGGCACTGTAATCAAGTTCTATCTTGCTTGTTTTACATATAGACACATTTTGTAATCATATGTATATTCCCTAGTTACCTTTTCTTCTTAAAAAAATTCTTCTACCATATGGGGGTAAGACATGACACTCAAATGCTGGCATATATATAGAAACTCAAGCATTTCCCTTTCCATTGTAGCCAGTAACAATTATTCCACCCAACAAAATAAAATCCGAATAAGAAATGAAAATAAAAATCCCCAATTAACAGCATGCTTAATGGTTCTGTATCTGAAATCTAGACAACAATGCTACTAGTAACAGTAACAACAAATATCTATTTTCTACATTGTCACTATAAAGGCTAAGACATTAGAAAAGAGGAAAGTAATAGCCATAATTCACTCCATATGTCCCAATCGATTCCCTTCTATAATTAAAACATTCTAAAAAACGGATCAAAGTAAAAAGGTTTACCAACTCAATATCCCTCTCCGGTACATCCGCCGCCCTCAACTGCTCCGCCCTGATCGTAGCCATCATTTCCCACTAACAATAGATTTCTCCAATCATACTCCGATCCATCACTTCCCCCAAATGCACCCGTCAAAACCTCTCTCACTCTTCTTCACCGCGTTAAACCATTCCAAACAAACCCTAGCTCGATCGCAGCTAAGCCAACCCCGCGTTTCACGTCGGCAGCAAACTTGAAGCAAAATCAAAACTCCAGAAAAAGAAATTCCCTTAAAAAATCAACTTCTTTCCATCAGACAACAAAAATAGAGCTAAAATCGGAAAGAGACAAAGAAATACAGAAATGATTGAATCATCTTGAGGAAAAACCTAAGTGGGGGAAATGGGTTTTCTAGGTTCTTGAAGCAAAGAGACAAAAGAGAGTAAAGGTGGAAAAAAAGGCGGAAAATCCTAAGATTCGCTTTGTACTTTGGCTTTTTTTATTGTTCTTTTAAGGTAAGGTCGCGTTTGGTTTGAGGGATTCTTTTCGAGAGAAAATGAAGGAAAATGCGACGGGAAAAAATGAAAGGATCAGCAGAAAAAAGACATCAGTGGGGAAGTAGGAGAGCTCAAGTGTAGAGTGGAAGGGGAAAGAATCTGATGGAAAAGTTTGTTGAAAACGATCGATTTGTTTGGTTGTAGTGCCCTTTCAACTTGTTGACTTCCTCTTTTACCAATCGGATTTTGCCACATCATTTATAAGCTCGTTTAATAGACTTAATTCGTGCACTTAATTTTTGCACATTTAACATTTTGTTTTTTATTTTGTTTTGCATGAATTGTGCTCCTAATATAGTATTAAAAATTTAAAAAAAAACTTTATATCATGTCCACTTCTATTCGTACATATAAATTGTTTTGGGATCTGTTTGACAATTAGCGGATAATTGATTACATTAATTAATTTGATTAGTGAATTGTAAAATTATTTGATAAAATTAACTGATAATTGATAGTTGTTTGATTATTTAAACAGACAAAATGACATATAAGGACACGATTATATTCTGTCATTGTTTGAATAGTTTATTAGTTATCAATATTTTATATCTATTAATATTAATTAGATTATGAAAAATATTTTTAATATAATATTACTAAGCATATTTGAAGGATTTATACATTAATTAATTATTTATATAATTATTTTAATACAATTATTAAATTTAGATACAAATATAAATGTGTGAGAGTAAAAAGAAGAAAAAATATTAATTTATAAATGTCACAATATAAATTTGTGACTGTAAAGAATTAAAATAGAAAATATTAAATTTAAGTTATTTGGAGATTTTGTATAATTGTTAAGGGTAAAAGGGTCTTTGTAACTATTATATCAAAACATCTAATTTAAAAAAACTCCTATTAACAACTCAACTTTTTCAAAATTAGAAGTTTTACCTCAATCCACTATTCACTAAACATCCAAATTAGCGAATTTGACCGGTTAAACTTCTAGTTTTAGCTCAAATCCTTATTTACCAAACATGGCCTATATTTTTTTCTATTGAAAAAATAATTTGTTTATTTTTTAGTGTATCTGTTAGTAGATTTTTCGATTCTTAGTTTCCTACTCCCTCTGTCCCATGAAATTTCTCTCTTAGTGACTTTTTTAGGTATGTTTTTTTTTCAACTTCGACTCATTATTATTTAAAATTTATTATTGATAAAAATATAAAAAAATATATTTTAAAAACCTATGATCAAGTAGTTTTTAAATAAATATTTTATAAAAAATAATTAACTAGAATATTTAACATAATTATAGTCGGTAAGAGACAACTTTCGTGAGATGGAGGGAGTAACTATTTTGTATTCAAATCATTTAAAGTTTACTTGAGGAATTTTTTATACACAAGTTTATATAAATTAAAGTTTATACATATTTGTTAATTTTAGAGGATATAATTTAGTTTAAGGATTTAGGTTCGTGATCGTCCTTGAGCATAGGTAGAAGGGGTACTTGTCTAGAGCCTACCTAGTTTTTTCAATATTTATTATTTCATTAGGGTCCAATTGTTTCAATACTTCATTAGGGGTATGCTCTTAAAATTTAATTTTTTTATGCTTGTTATTAGAGGCTCAAATTTTCCTATATATATTATTATAAGCTTACTCTTAAATTTTTTCAACATTTGTTATTAGAGGTCTAATTTTTTCTAACATTTGTTATTATGACTCAAATTTTTTAATATTTGTTATTAGAGGCCCATTTTTTCAACATTTTTATTAGGGATCCATTTTTCCAATATTTGTTATTGCGTGTATTAAAATTGATTTTTCTACAAAATTTATTATTATGGGTCTATTTTTTCTCAATACTTGTTACTATGACTCAATTTTCTTAACACTTGTTATCATGGGTCTAATTTTTTCAATATTTGTTATCGGGCCATACTATTCAAATTTATTTATTTTCAATACTTTTGATTAGAGGTCCAGTTTTTTCTAATAGTTGTTATTAGGGGACTACTATTAAAATTTAATTTTTCAATACTTGTTAGTAGGGGCCTAATTTTTAGGTTTGCCCTTAGGTCTCTAAAATCTAAAAAATGAGCATGTTTAAATTGTAGGGTTTAAAATTTATGATTTATAGTTATAGTTTAAGGTTTAGAGGGTAGGATTTAGGATTTAAGATATTAGGGCTATATATATATATATATATATGAAGTTTTAAAGAAGAATTGTGTAATATTTTTACACAATTTGAATATCAAAATATAATGTTAGACCTTATGAATTTATATTATTTGAGTTCGAGGTTTAAATTTCCAGATATAATCATTGCGAGATCAAATTGTGTGTGTGTTTTTTTCTTAGTAATGAACTAATAGCAGTGACTGCAAAATCATCCACCAATAGGTCTACGGCTGTAACATGAGTAAAAAAAAGATGGCCATGGGTCGGATCGAGTTTTTGGCTGATCCAAACTCGAACCAAAAATAATTATCATAAACTCGATTTAACCTGTTTCAATTCTTTAAAAAATTCAATCTGACCAGAAATGTAACCCCTTAAACCTGCCTATGTGTTAAACCTAATTCTAAGAGGTCACATTAGGGTCACAGAAGCGACCCACAATAAAAACTCAAATAAAATTCTTTTATTCTAATACATTTAAAACTGTACAATAAAAATCTTTGTCAGAACATCATTACATAAAATCATACAACATAAATCCAAAAAATATATTACAAACTCTGACATAAAATAAGACACGACATACATGCTTACTAACTGTACCAATACCGTATTCCGAAAGCAACGCCGAGAGAACTCCAAGCACTAATGTCAGTCACTATACCTTGATAGATTTCTTCTAACCTACAATGGTAAAACAACGTGTGCTTGGAAAAACTCAGTAATATAGAACTACCACGAGATGCTATAGGTAACATGCGGGTATAAGGTAAAGCATAAAACGGACATAAAGATCATGACATCAATAAGTTACCATTATGGTATAGAGTTTCGTAATACACCATACTTAAAGCCAGCTTGATTGTTCAATACTTGAACTTCTAAATATCAGTCGAGAATTCTACAATCCAAAAGAATACAAAAGGAGATATATTTTACAGGAATTGAGCTAGAGGGTTTGGTGTGTCCCAAAAATCATAGATCGAGAAAGATAGACAGAAAATTTCAGACAATTGTAAAATTTTGACAGAGGCAAAGAAGGAGGCAAGAAAATTTAATATCAGCCTAACTACCCTCCAACCGAACTCCAGTATGCAGCTTCCTAGAACTATATCTATACAGACGTTAACTCATGCCCAATGTACGTAGGTAATGACCTAAGGGGTTACCTTAGGTCCCAGGAGGCGTAAGAGCCTAACAGGAGGCGTAAAAGCTTAACATGAGACGTAAGAGCCTAACAAGTGGTCTAAGTGCACAAGTGTCTATTAAAAACTTCTCATGTTATCCCAAAAGTACCCCAATAAAATAGTCTTGAGCGATAACAAGATCATGTTTTTACTTCAGATAACAAGATCACTTGGAATCAAAATGGATAGACTTGATTTTGGATCAGGGAGGTTAGTCATGTATATATGGTACACACTAGATGGTCTAATTTATCACTTAGAGGTCCTTGATAATCATAGAAAGGAAACACTGAACTATAGTCCATTCTAGATTGGTTTCAGAATCAAGACCCTTATTCGAAGGAATTCGATAGATGTCAACTTCATCCAAGTAATCAGGAATTATACCTCAAGATCATTCAGAATTTCTGATATATCATGATTATGTAGGAATTTAGATATATTATGTAGATTTTTGGGAATTCGGATAGATCAATATCAAAATAAGATTCTGGATTTATTAGAAAGGTTATAGACAATTAGCTCATAAGGGCATTTTGATCATTTTAGCTTTCAAGGTAATTTTGAAATTTAGCCCAATAAAGGTAGCACAATTACTTGCAGTATCCAAGACTTCTAATTGTTTATCCATTCTCCAAGTCCACAAGAACTGAACAGTTCTCATTATCGCGGTACTTACCAAGTATTTGGACATGTACATATCACACGAACTCGGTCCTTAGCACTAAATGTACCTTTATAAGAACGGTTACTCTTACAATTAACAATGTACTTTCTCCAAATAAACCGAACATGCCTTCATATAGTATTCTCCCAATATTACACTGGTATCAAAAACGACCAACAAACATAGGTCGTGTATTACGACTTTTAGAGCCATTTCATTCGTTTGGCTTTATTGGTATTTCTTATTCCAAGTCTCAGAGGTATTTTTAGTTATTTTAGTATTCGAGGGTATTTTAAACACTTCAGTGTCTGAAGGTGTTTCAGTTATTCTGATCCTTTCGATCATTCCAACTATTCATTCGTTTCAGATCTCGAAGGTATATCCATCATTCCAATTAATTTAGAAATTTAATGCCCAAGGATATTTTAGTCATTTCAATCTTACGAAGAACTTACAAAAAATTTATCCTTTGATACTTATTCTAAATTCAAGAAAAGTCCAAGTATTTCACATTCTTTGAGGTATAAATCTTGTTACCATATCTTTCCAAGTAAATCGAGGTTTTCAAATAAATCAATTGTTTTACTAAATCTAGTGTAGATTCCCAAATCGTTTTTATTATTCGGGGTATTTTAATCACTTTTGCACCTCAAGGGCATTTCTGTCATTTCTTAACTTAGCATTTCAGAAATTAAATCACTAACAAGCATAACCAGATTTAAAGTGTAACAGCCTTATCAATTATTCTTAGATCTCAGAAGTTCTTACAAATCACACGTCTTCCTAACCGAGCATTTTAGTCTTAACTAATTTACTATCCTTTTTCTGTAATTAATTAGACATTAACAAAATTAACCATATGCTTAAACAAGATCATGCAAACATTTACCGGATACCACTATGTTTCATAAAGCATACATGAGGTAGTAATGTATTATCTCAGCTACAATCTACTCCGGTTGATCAATGATACTACATTCAATCATTCTTGACTTTGAATTCAGTGTCCTTCAACATTTCAGATACAAGGAACTGTGAATACTTTCAATTACACAATTAGTCCTTATTCACATTGCTCTTAATTGAATAATTAATACATATACAAGTTCAGGTTCAAGGACAGATTTGGATGCTTTTGGGTTAGAATTTTGCGAAACAGACTTCAAAAATAGACTAAGGACGTCGAAAAACATAAAATAAGAGTTTTTAGAAAATTTGACTTTTTGGTCAAAGTCAATGATGACATTATTGGTCAAATGCCAATGTCATCGATCAACATGTCACGAGTTAGGCGCTGCTCAAAATGGCCAGAAATGCCGTTATACGACAGAGAAAAATGAGAAATATTTAGAATAAGGATTTATTGAGGCTTATAGTGGACAGAGATGGTTGAAGACGACTGAAACCATTCAAATCCCAAACTAAAATTAAAGCTCCTCCTAGCTAAAGCTTCCTGACACAATCCACGACGGCCGACGCAAGCTCTCGGCAAGTGGAAGGCTGGGCCTTGGTCGCGTGATGACAGCAAACTCAAAGGCGGTGGTCGTGTGTTGCACGAATGACGGAGACACCATGAAACAGCGAAAAAAGAAGATTTGGCCATTTTCGTCGAACTCTCAAACGGGTCTCCACGATGAACGACAAAACTTTGCCGTGAGTGGTGCACAAGGGCTTGACCAGAGTGCGATACGGTCACGACGCGGTGGTGACGGAGATCGGGCTAGGGATGGTGGGGGTGTTTGGAGACTTTTAAAATTTAGATACTATTCTCTTTTTTCTCACAGATTTTGGATGGAAAAGATCGGTTGGTAGGGAATTAATTGTGCAATGAAGGGAGTGGTTAGGTATGTCAGAGATATTTTATTTTTCAGATACCCAAATGATGTTTCAAAACTATATTTTACCATGTTATAACTAAGACTAAACCTAAGCCATATGGTTAAGACTTTCACCCATCATGCCAAGGTGTGTGAGTTTAATTCCCCTTGGTTGCACATCTCCCCTTTCTTTTCTTTCATTTTAACCATTAACCTTACTAATAAAGAAAATTTTAAGGGTGTTACAAGAAAATTATATACCTCAACCTGAATCCGACTTGATATATTTATAAAATTCAATTGTAGGGACTCAATTGTAATAAAGTTAATTTTAGAGACCTAATTATAAAAAATTAATTTTAAAAACATAATTATAAAAAAATATATAAAGATGAGTATTATTTCAAAATCCCTAAAAATATATGAAAAATTACACTATTGATCTCGGGTCAACATTTTCACCCTAAACCCAGTCAATATGAACCCAACTTTTTCGCACAAAAAACCTGACCCGATCAAACCTGGTCGGGTCGAAATCTGTCGAGTCTGGTTGAAATGCCCATTCTTAGCCTCAATAACACATTCACACCAATAGGTTGCCCTCGAGGAATCCCAGCTAAAGCATCGACTACTTTATTCTGTATCTTATTTATGGAAACGAGGCTGCACTCCCCAGTCACGACCCAACATTGCATTGATCTGTTGGGAAATGTCGGTACACCCCATGGCGTAGCGGAAAAATTATCTGGCATAATCCACCAGTGATCCATGTACAAGGGAAAATTTGGGGTGATAAAGGATGAAAACATTACCTCAAGTAATTTGGAATCCGCAGTGAGTATAAGAGAATCCAAATCAAATTTGAGTCGTCACAGCAGCGTTCCGACCTCTACACAGTCCACCCAAATAAAATGAACAAATTTTCTCTTCTCTAACTGTTAGAGAGGATTTTCGAAAAACATATGTTGGCTGCTAGACCTTATGCCTTTATATAGCTTTTAGAAACCTAATTCTAATTAAATTTGGATTCTTTAAATATACAATATATTTGACTGAATATAATTAAATATGTAGAATCTGATTCTACTTTAATTAGGTTTCTTTTGGAGATATATATATTTTAATAGTATTTGATAATTACAACAACTTATCAAATATTAACATATATATAAAAACGAAATTATCCATAATTAGAATAATTATAACAATTTCAGTTTCTCACTAATTACATGTACAACAAGATTGTACACGTGCTATCTAGTCGATATGTGTTCGTTTCAATCATAGGGTGTGACCCTTGTAGGTTCATGTAACGTTAGTAGTAATATCCATAACAATTCTAATATTACAAGCAATGAGTGACATCTAGCAATACATCATTGCTACCTAAATTACATGAAATCGTGGTTCAATTTAACCTTTTTTCGTGATTAACTTCTTTTTATGTATTTCATCCTTTTTGTCTTCATATCTAGATCGAACACAAGTCATGGATTAGTCACACTTGTATAGTCCATCTAATGTTTCTTGATATCTTGAGTAGACTATTATAAATGAATAACTATGATATCCCATATCAATTTATTCGAGCATGACCATGCATTTTCTAGTCTCACTCAATCAATTGGCCTATGATATTACTCCTATTATGTAGGAGGGACAAATCCTATCTTGATCAACCATATTTCGCTACATGGATTGTGACATATCCAATATCAGTCTTTATAGTGTAGTCAGTTACGACACACGTTTAACTGTATCAAAATATGTCACTCACGATGTCGAAATAATGATGATTTTAAGTCCGAGGATCATACATGTAGTTATCACCATGAGCAATGTTGTGATTTTCACATAATAATCCAAGAAACATGCTCATAGCGGGTCAGTCAAGTATGTCGCTCCCTAACAACTACTTATGTATTGATTTTGACATCTCCATGTCAATGACAACACTTTGTCATCAATCAACTTCATATTAGTCTTAATACATTATTGTTGTCCAAGCCCACAATAATTTTTAACTAAGGACATTCAAGAATAACTATATTATTCTAAGGACTTTATTATAATTTAGTTTATTTATAGATACACATGATAAGACTGAAATAATAATAATGACTTCTTATTAATAAACAAGATAAAATAAGTATGTCTTTTACAACCATCTCATAATTGGTATTTCGGCATACTCTAACAATCTCCCATTAACACTAAGACCAATTACTCATGTATCTAATACCAAGAGACTTAGTGTGACGCTCATGCTTCTGATGTGTCAAAGGCTTTGTTAGTGGATTGACGTAATTGTCATTCGTTGATACTCTATATATTTCTACATCCCCTCGATCAATGATTTCACAAATGAGATGGTAGCGTCTAAGTATGTGTTTGGATCGTTGGTGAGATCTGGGTTCTTTTGCTTGTGCGATGGCTCCGTTGTTGTCACAACGTAGCTTTATAGCATTTGATATGCTAGGCACGACCCCTAGTTCAAAATTAACCTTTTTGATCCAAACAACCTCTTTTGCAGCATCGTTTGCTACAATATACTCGGCTTCTATCGTAGAATCTGCTATTGTATATTGCTTTAAACTTTTCTAGCTTACATCACCTCCATTAAGGCAAAACACAAAACCCGATTGCGATCAAGAATCATCATTATTAGTTTGAAAGCATGCGTTAGTAAACCTTTTATACTTAGCTCTTCCTCACCTCCAAACATAAGGAATGTATCCTTAGTTCTTCTTAAGTACTTAAGGATGTTTTTGACTGCAACCCAATGACCTTCACCGGGATCTACTTGGTATCAACTTGTTATACTTAGTGCATATGATACATCTGGACCTGTACATAGCATGGCATACATGATAGATCCAATGGCTGAAGCATATGTTATCTTACTCATGCATTATCTCTCTTGAGGCATTGAAGGACACATTTCCTTCGAGAGCGAAATGTCATGTTTCATAGGTAATAATCCTCTTTTAGATTCTTTCATACTGAATCTTTTCAGCACTTAGCCTATGTATGTATTTTGACTTAGTCCTAGGAGTCGTCTTGATCTATCTCTATAGATCTTGACTCCTAATATATAGGTTACTTCACCCAAGTCTTTCATAGAAAAACATTTTCCTAACCAAGTATTTACAGACTGTAAGGTAGGTATGTCATTTCCTATTATTAGTATGTTATCCACATACAATACCAAGAATGTGACAGTGCTCCCACTAGTTTTCTTGAAAACACATGACTTATCTTCATTTTTAATAAAACCAAATTCTTTGATTGCCTTATTAAAACGAAGATTCCAATTTCGAGAAGCTTGTTTCAGTCCATAAATGGATACTTGTAGCATGCATACTTTTTGGGCATCTTTTGGATTGACAAAACCCTCAAGTTGTGTCATGTACATATCCTCATCCAATTTTCCATTAAGGAAAGCGGTTTTGACATCCATTTGCCAGATTTCATAATCATAATATGCAGCTATTGCAAGCAATATCTAGATGGATTTGAACATAGCAACATGGGAAAAAGTTTCATCATAGCCTATACCATGAATTTGACGAAATCCTTTAGCGACCAATCGTCCTTTGTATGTTTTTATATTGCCATCCATGTCGGTTTTCTTTTTGAAAACTCATTTGCACCTTATGGGCTTAATTCCTTTGGGTGGGTCAATCAAAGTCCATACTTGGTTTTTTGACATGGAATCCATCTCGGATTTCAAGGCTTCCAGCCATTTCTCAGAGGCTGGGCTCTCAACTGCTTCCTGATAAGTCATAGGCTCATCTTGGTCCATGAGAAGAACATCTCCATACAATGTGACAAGAAATCCATATCTCGCAGGTGCAATGTGTTCTCTCATAGACCTTCACAGTGGTTGTGTTTCAAGAACGATTGGATGTTCCTCAACTATTTGTGGAACTTGTTGTTGTTCAATCTCTGGTTCAATGATCTTTGGTTGATCTTGAATTTCCTCAAGTTCAATATTTCTCTCATTTTCTTTTTTGAAAATAAATTCTCTTTCGAGAAAGACTCATGTTTGAGCAACAAATACTTTGTTCTCGGATGGATTGAAGAAATAATATCCTTTAGTTTCTTTAGGATATCCCAAAAAATTACACTTATGAGATCTGGGTTTGAGTTTTGTAGACATCTGATGTTTAACATAAACTTTGCATCCCCAAATTTTCATAAAAGACATACTAGGACGCTTCCCAGTCCATATCTCATATGGTGTATTTTGAACCAATTTAGACGGAACACGATTTAGTGTGAAAGCAGTTGTTTCTAACGTATATCCCCAAAAAGAAGTTGGAAGATCAACATGACTCATTATTGACTGAACCTTGTCTAACAACGTTCGATTTCTCCTTTCAGAGACTCCATTGTGTTGTGGAGTACCTGGAAGTGTAAGTTGTGAGACAATCCCACACACTTTAAGAAGTTCATCAAACTCTAGGCTTAAGTATTCTCCTCCTCGATCTGATCAAAGAGCTTTGATACTCTTTCCTAGTTGGTTTTGTACTTCATTCTTAAATTCCTTGAACTTTTCAAGGGCTTCAGATTTATGATGCATTAGGTAAATATACACATATCTACTGAAGTCGTTAGTGAAATAATGAAGTATTGAAACCTCCTCTTGCTTGCGTATTCATCAGTCCACATACATCACTATGTATTAGGCCTAATAAATCACTTGCTCGCTCGTTTTTATCGTCAAACAATGATTTAGTCATTTTTCCCATTAAACAAGGCTCACATATATCAAATTGTTGGAAAACAAAAGAATCTAAGAATCCATCTTTATGAAGTTTTGATACGTGTTTCTCACTTATATGACCCAAGCGACAATGTCAGAGATAAGTTTGATTAGATTCATTTATTTTTGATACTTTCATATTTATGTTATATATAGAATTATCTTGATCTAAGATATAGAGGCCATTGATTAATTGAGCTGTACCATAAAAACATTATTGAGAGAAAAAGAAAAACTATTATTCTTAATAATAATCTCAAAACCAATCTTGTCCAAACAAGAAATTGAAATAATGTTTTTAGTCAAACTAGGTACGAAATAACAATTCTCTAAATCTAAAACAAGTCTACTTGGTAATGACAAAGTATATGTTCCTATAGCTAATGCAGCAACTCTTGCTCCATTTCCTACTCGTAGGTCCATATCTCCTTTTGCCAATTTTCTACTCCTTTTTAGTCCTTGTACATAAGTACAAACGTGAGAACCACAACCAGTATCTAATACCCAAGAAGTAGATTTTGATATATTAATATCAATAACATAAATACCTGACCTGGACTGTCCATTTTCTCTTGTCTTCTTGATGTCCTTAAGATAGACAGGGCAGTCTCTCTTCCAATGTCCAGCATTGTTGCAATGGAAACATTTTCCTTCTTTTGCAAATCCTCCTTTGGGTTTCAATGCAACCTTTCCTTTGTTGGGATTTGGCTTTGCCTTAGTGTTGGACTTACGTTTTCTGTTATCCTTTCGGACCATCAGAATAGGTTTTCTACCAACTCTTTTCATGTTGTTTGTAGCGACGTCTTTTAAGAAAACCATAATTAAGTATAGCTCCATAAGGTTCAACGCTACGCATTTACCCCATAAATCCATTCTTCAAAATCTTTACTAAAAATGGGGATTTATTTTTGAAAATCTCTTTTTTCTTTTGAAAATCGATAAAAACTTGGAGTCACCACCGGCCACTTGGGTAAGGTAGGCCGGACACTATAAAATACCAGAGATTCGTTATGAAAGGGTCCGAGAGTTGGTTACGCGCGGGGAAGGATTAGCACCCCCATCACGCCCGGATATCGGTACCATAATATTTGTTGCCTTTAAGATGATGGAAAATCAATTGAAGTTTGAAATGACTTTAATTTGGTGTACTTTGTTAAAAATAGGCCTTAATTGCATGGGCTTTATCGATCTGGTGGGTTGAAATTAGTTATACATTTAATTAATAAGGATGACGATACACCGGACCATAAACTAAACTGACATCGTATAAGACTGACTGTCGTGTTAGTTTATGGTTCGGATCCCGTATGTCACCTTTATGCATGGTGCAGGCAGTTATAATATGATGGAATGATCTTGTCTATTTTTTATCATTTACCCTGGAGCGGTAAGGATTAATCCAAATATTTGATCAACATCCATTGAGACTAGGCTGTTACGACACGAATATCAGGATTAATGAAAACCCCCTTTGTTATGACTTAGGTTGATTATCATGCAATTTAAAAATCACATGAATGACAATTAAAGGATGTCAAACAAGAGCATAAAAGATAAACACACAAGGCCCACCCCAAGACCTAACCTATGAAGGCCTAAATTATGGAAATCCCAAATAATGATCTAATTATTAGCTAAGTGACTCTAATATTAGCCTTAAATTGATTAATTAGCCCTAAAAGACTAAAACCCTAACAAATTATGAGGATTAACTTTAATGTTGATCTAAACTTTGAAGTTAATTTTATCTTAAAAGTTATTAAGAAACATTCGATTAATTTAATGAATTTAACATTTACCCAAATGAGCCAAGATCAAATTTAAATTCACTAAATTAATTCGAACCTTAATCTAGCTAAGGCTCTAAGGAATTTAAACCTAGAATTAACTTAATTAATTTAAGGATCGTGCCCCTATGAGACGAGCAAACGATCTAAGTTAATTAAGCTAATTCACCTAGTCTAATCGAAGGTCCAAAAACTATTGGCTAGGACGAACAATCTAAAGCCCAAATCCCAAAGGCCCAAACTACCTAAAATCTAGCAAGCCCAAAAACTAGGAGGCCTAAACTAAAACCAAAAGCAAAATACGGCCCAAACTAAAACAAGAACATATGTGAACCTCATAAATATTATATACTTTGAATATATAAATTATGTGAAAACTTTAGAAAGCCATTTAAGAAAAACGCATTACGTTCTTAGAAAAATATAAATATTATAAACTTTATTAAAAAAACTATATATATATATATATATCTCGTAAAACTATATATATTATAAACCTTTTAAAAACATAGATATATATTTAGAAGCTATATTATATATTTAAAGAAACTATATATATATACATACATTATAAACTTTTTTAAAAAAGTATATACGTTTAGAAAACCCTAACTTTGTAAAACTTTGTCATATGAAAAAATATATATTATATGGAAAAACACTATGTATCATAAAAACACATATTAAGCATTCTAAAAAAATATTGTTCAAAATACAAAAACTATATATTATATAATATACCACATGCCATATAAATAAAAGAAATATTATAAACATATATTATATCAAACCACAACGAACATATAAATCCACACCAAACAAAATGAAACAAACCACAATATTAATATGAATTAAAGGTTGGAAATAAATAAAATATGATGCAAAACAGGAAAATAACATGCTAGATAAAATGGGGTTTAAATACTGTCGCAACCCTCTCGAGCTTCGACGTTTCGGCAAAAACATTAAAATCAACGGAGTCGCCGCCAATCTTTTTTAAAAAAAATGGTGTGACTGGATCACCTAAATCGAGTTATAAAAACATTTTATCAAAACAACATATTTTGATCTGCAAAAACATAAAACCGGGTTCGGGAGTCGGTTACGCGTGGGGAAGGGTTAGCACCCCACAACGCCGAAAAATCGGTACCTTGTCGATTACAAAAGGCTTTAAAAAATTTGGATTTTGCGAATTCTTATAAAGCTTTAAATTAATGTCCGTTTATGAATTAAATTCTATTTTAACGACCTTACCACCCGAAAATGAACTCCAATCACCGCCAACACTTCTGGCACTAACCCGTAATTTTCGTTTAGTAAGGCACCGCATTCATTAAATTCCACTTTTTTACATGCAAACAAAGAAACGATTAATTTGTTGAGAATTTTATTAATTCTAAATTAATATTTACAAACCTAAAGAATTCTAAATGTTTTAACCTATTTAGGGGTTTAAATTTAATTAAGTGTGTTTTATTTTTTGTAAAGAGAATCTTTATTCAAAGAAGATCTCTAACTAGGCTTTAGGTCCTAAACTTAAAGGTCACCCTAACTATTCCAAATAAATAAAACAAAGCAATTTAAACAAAATTAATTAGGTGGGGTTCAAAATTTAAATTAAGTTTAAAAGGCAAATCCTTCCCAAATTAGGTCATCGCCTTATTATTTTTTAAAACAATTTTTATACGTAAAATAGAATATACATTTTTTGATATTTAAAAGGGTTATTCACATATTTTTATTTTTAAAAAAAAGTTTTAATTATTTAAAAGACACTTTAATTATTAGATGGATAAAATTCAAAATTATTTTTTTTAGAAAAGATGACTATTTTGTTGATTTAAATTTTATTTGAAACAAATTCAATAAGAAATGGTTTTGGGTAATTAGCCCAATAAACATGTTTTTAACTTTTTTTTTCTAATTCAAATGGATTAAACTTCCACCAAATTAAAGAAATATCATGTTCTTAGTGTTCTTCAAAATTGAAGAACACCGGTGAACATCCACCATGCCGGCCGCCACTTGTCGGCGGTGGTGACTTGAAAACCTCTTTTTAGAAAATAAATTCTGAAAATTACACCTAAAATATCAGATTTTTTAATTCGAACCAAAGCTTAATTTTGAACCGTTATTTTCTTAATCTTAATACAAAATTTTAAATTAATCATAAAAAATAAAAAGAAAGGGGAAAATTACCGAACAAGAGTCGAATCTACTGCTTTTTTGCTCAAAAAACTCGAACAAAAAACACTTGCAAATTTCCCAGAAAATTCAGACTTATTCTCTTTATTTCTTCTTCTCCAATGAATTTTTTAGTATTCTTGAGTGTGTGTTGGTGTCTTAACAATGGGGGTTTGGGGATATTTATACTAACTAAAACCCTAAATTACAAGGAAATTACAGGGGAAAAACGCGAATTTAGCCCTAGAATCAAGCCTAAATCCGACACAAAGCTTGATACTTGGTCAAATTTCAGAGATTGGATCTAATCCATCTCGAATTTAAGAGATGCGAGATGAATTTCCTCATAATTTTCAATCTAGGGTTTGACATCTTTCTTCCCTATTTTGCAGGTGGATGGCGACGACGGCGTACGGGGTTGGTGTTAGTCGGACGGTGGGCTCACGGTGAATCGTCTGGCACGATTGGTGACAGAGGCCGTGGCCTGTGGACGGTGGGGCAAGGCTGCGGCTGCCGACTGCATCGAACAGGGGAGGGAATTTGGAGGATTATCCCGCGCGCGTACAGCGCATGCGCCAGCGCATGGCGGCGTGGGTAACCCTCACTCTTCCTCTTTTTTTGCCTTTGATCCAACCGTTGATCGGTTTTCCCTAGATCTGAGGGCTACAATTAAACCTGCACAATTAAATAAAACAAATGGGTTAGTTGGGCTCCTTTATGTATTTTTTGGGCTTTAAAATTCATAATGAATGGATCATGTGTTATTAAAATGGGTTTATCTTTATTAAGGTAGGTTTTAAATGGGTTTCAAATAAAATGGGTTTTATTATATATATATTAAAAAAAGAAATTTTGAATAATTAAAATAAATAGTTAAATAAATTAATTAATTAAATAAAAAGGTAAAAAATAGGTAAAAATGAAGTGACAACAGCTGCCTCTTCTTTGCTTATTCCAGTGAAACAGGGATACAACAAAGAATAGAAGGCACTTGATTTTCACCAATCTTCGGTCTACTGCTCAGCTCTGTTCTCTTGATGCCCGAACGGTTGGGTGGGTTCTATTCTCCTGATGTCTGAATAGATAGACATGTTCTATTCTCCAAATGCCTGAAAGGATAGGCGAGTTTCGATATCCAAATGCCCGAACGGCTATGCGGGTTCTATTCTCCATATGCTCGAATAGATGAGCGGCCTCCGTTCTTCATACGTCTGAACGGATAAACGGCTTCCAATCTCTTTACGCCTGAAAGGATAGGCGGGTTCCATTCTCCATGTGCTCGAATAGATAAGCAAGTTTATTTGCTAAAAAGTTTTTGCATACCTGCAAAAACCTGATAAATGATGCAATCATGACGGGCATGCCCCTAAGAATGTCTAAAACATGATTGCGTGTCAAGTTTTATAGTCTTTTTAAACTTGATAACTCAAATTAGTGGCCATCTCTACTGTCTCTACTTCACTACCTTCATTTTTCATGTCTCTTTGCTTCATGGAACGGTCATCTTCTGCTTCATCATTCTCATTTCTTATGCTTCTTTGTTTTATGGAAAACATTTGATCATTGAATGTTTGCTCATTCAATCTTATGATCTTGCGTTCATGGTGGGGACAATAGACTTCTTCAGTTGTCTCTAATTCGCTATCTTTTTGCTTCATGGAAAACATTTGATCCTTGCACGTTAGAATCCCTTGTTTTCTCAAATTCAACTATCATTGTAGTTGATACATCAATATCGAGTGAAAGGCCTTTCAAGCAATCCTACATACAATTAAGCCTTTTTATGAATCCATCAAAATCACCACCTTGAGTGATATTGAATTTAAATTCCCTTCTTTCTGAATTGGGTAACAAATGCCCCTAACCATAACAAACCAGATGCTCAAAACTAAGCAATGAACTATGTCATAGTCCCTATATTCCCATACCATTGACTGAGTAATACGTAAAAATCTCTTGTTCATTTTAATAATGTTTAACCAAATGATTCTTATCCCAAAAAAAGACATTTATAAAGAAAGGAAGGAAATTGAAGGAAAAGGTCAAAAAAGAATTCTTATTAATGTTGTGGCAAACATGAAAGAAAGGTACAAAGAAAAAGGTCAAAAAGTCAAGTATCCAGATATCAAAGGCCCGAACCTCCTAGAGACGATCCTGAGTGCTGCCCTTGTCAAGAAGATTTCGTCTACTGCAAGGACGTATGAACTTCTTTCTAAAATACTGAGTCTATATGGGAATCTTTTGTTGCCAACTTGACTGCAAAATTTCGAGCCGCCCTTTGTGGGTTTTCAACTCGAATCATTCTTTGGTTTCAAGACGCCCTTTGTGAGTTTTCATCTTGAACCCTCATTGTTCCTTTTTTTTCTTTGACCTAAAGCGCCCTTTGCGGGTTTTCACTTTAAGTTCTTTTTTCTCTTTTTTCTTTTCATGCATAGTACTTCTTAGAGTTTACTGGATTCTTGAGCTCATCTCCATCCATTTTAGCCAGAATCAATGCCCATCCGTCAATGGCTTTCGACACAACATAGTGCCCTTCCCAGTTAGGTGCCCATTTTCCTCGAGAATCCTTTTGGATTGGTAATATCTTCTTTAATACCAAATCCCCATCTCAGAACTTTCGCGGGTAAACCTTCTTGTCCTATGCCCGTATAATCATTTTCTGGTACATTTGACCATGACATATTACTTTCAGTCTCTTCTCATCGATAAGGTTTAACTGGTCGTATCTTGCTTGGACCCATTCAGCCTCTTCTAACTCTGCCTCTTTTAAGACACGGAGGGATGGTATTTCAACTTCAATTGGTAGCACAGCCTCCATCCCATATACTAAAGAAAATGGTGTTGCCCCAGTACAGGTTTGTACATCAGTTATATAGGCATATAATGCGAAAGACAGCTTCTCATGCCAATCAGTGTAAGTGTTAGCCATTTTTGCCACTATCTTCTTGATATTCTTATTTGCAGCCTCTACAACTCCACTCATTTTCGGGCGATAGGTCACCGAATTGTGATGCTTGATTTGAAACTGCTCACAAACCCCATCCATCATCTTATTGTTTAAATTTAAGGCGTTATCGGTGATGATCATTTTATGTAGGCCATAACGACAAATAATTTCTTTTTTCAAGAATTTGTAGACAACAGACCTTGTCACATTTGCATAAGATATAGCTTCTACCAATTTGGTGAAGTAGTCGATAGCCACTAAGATGAATCTATGCTCGTTCGACGCCTTCGGGTAGATTTTCCCAATTACGTCCAATCCCCACATTGAAAATGACCATGGACCCGTCATAACATGGAGTAGAAGAGATGGTGTATGAATTTTATTTGCATAGACTTGACACTTATGGCACTTGCGGGCATAATTGATGGAGTCTGTCTCTATAGTGGACCAATAATAACCAAAGTGCATGATCCGTCTAGCCATGGTGAATCCGGTTGGATGAGTTCCGCAAACTCCTTCGTAAACTTCCTCTAGTATTGTTTGAGCTTCTTTGGCATCCACACACCTTAACAGCACCTGATCTTGACTCTTTTTATATAGGATTTCGCCATTGATGGCGTATCCTGCAGTAAACTTTCTGATCGTCTTATTATCATTCTCAGTTACCTGTGGGGGATATTCTTGGGTCTTGATATACCGCAAGATGTTATGATACCATGGAAGGCCATTTGTTTCTTTCTCTAAGTTACAACAATAGGTTGAGGAGTCAAAAAGTTGCATTTTAATTGACATTATCTCCGTGCCTTCACTTGCCTTGAACATGGCAGCTAGAGTGGCAAGGGCATCAGCCATTTGATTATCTTTTCTCGGGAGGTATTTGAAGGTAATCTTGTCAAATTCTTTAATCAGTTGAAGAACCAGTTTATGATACTTCACCAGTTTTGTGTCTTTTGTCTCCCACTCTCCTCGAATTTGATAGATGACTAGTGCTGAATTACCAAAGACTTAAGGTTTTAATTTTCTTTCCAATGGCTGCTCGTAGACCGAGTATACAAGCCTCGTATTTAGCCATGTTATTGGTGTAGAAGAATTCCAGTCTACTCATGAATGGGTAATGGTTCCCTTCTGGCGAAACCAAGATTGCCCCAATACCTCGTCCTAAGACGTTTGCAGCACCGTCAAAATTTATTACCCATGATTCTTCTGAGTCATTATTTTCCTCATTCGAAATGCACATCAGGTCTTCATCTGGGAAGTTAAAGTTCAATGCCTCATAGTCTTCGCATGCACGACTTGCCAATAAATTTGCTATTGCACTCCCTTTTATAGCCTTCTGACTTACATACTGAATGTCGAATTTCGATAGTAACATTTGCCAGCGGGCCATTTTTCCTGACAAAGCGGGCGCTTCCATCATGAACTTCAGAGGATCCAGGTTTGATATTAACCACGTGGTATGGTATAGCATGTACTGTCTTAGCCTTTTTGCCGCCCATTCTAAGGCACAACACAATTTCTCGGTTGAGGAATATATGGTTTCACAATCTGTGAATTTCTTGCTCAGGTAGTAGATTGCTCTTTATTTTCTTCTTGTCTCGACATGCTGTCCTAATACACATCCCATCGAATTTTCATGGACGGTTAAGTATAAGATTAGGGGTTTCTCTGAAACGGGCTGTACCAGAATAGGGGGATTCATCAACTGCTTCTTGATTTCCTCTAACGTAGCTCAGCACTCTTTATTCCATGTCCCTAGGTTATTCTTTCAAAGTATCCTAAATACAGGACTGCATTTCTCTGTTAACTGAGAGATGAAACGAGCAATGTAATTTAACCTTCCAAGGAATCCTCAAACCTCTTTTTTCATTTGAGGTGGTGGGAGTTCCTGAATGGCTTTGACTTTATCCGGGTCAATCTCAATTCCTCTTTCACTTACGACGAACCCCGGTAATTTTCTCGACCGAACTCCAAAGGTGCATTTGGTCGAGTTAAGTTTAAATGAAACTTTCTCAACCTTTTGAAGAGTTTTTCCAGATTTTCAATGTGTTCTTCTTCTGAGCCGGATTTGGAAATCATATCATCGATGTAAACTTCTATCTCTTTGTGCATCATATCATGGAATAGAGTTATCATGGCTCGCTGATACGTTGCCCCTGCAATCTTGAGGCCAAAATGCATGACTTTGTAGCAAAAGGTTCCCCACAGAGTTATAAATGTGGTATTATTCATATCCTTTGGGCACATCTTGATCTGGTTATACCCTGAGAAGTCGTCCATAAAGGAGAAGAGAGAATGCCCCGCTGTGTTGTCCATTAGGGTGTCGATGTGCGGCAATAGGAAGTTATCTTTAAGACTTGCCCTATTAAGATCTCGATAATCGATGCACATTCGCACTTTTCCACCTTTCTTTGGAACTGGGACGATATTTGCTACCCATTCTGAGTATTTTACAACCTCTAGGAATCTGGCATCATACTACTTCTTGACTTCATCCCTAATTTTCAAAAGCATTTCTGGCTTTATTCTTCTTAACTTATGCTGTACGGGCTTGCATTCTGGCCTAATAGGGAGTCTGTGCACAACAATGTCTGTATCTAGTCCAGGCATGTCTTTGTACGACCAAGTAAAAATGTCTTTATATTCCTGTAGAAGCTTGACCAAACTCTGTCGGGTTTCAGCAGTGATAGAGGTACCGATCTTTACCTCGCGTTTTTCTTCTTCAGTCCCGAGATTCAAAGTTTCCAACTCTTATTTGTGGGGCAGAATATGCTTTCTTTCGTTTTCTATTAACCTGAGCATATCGTTGGAAAGATCATATTCTTCTTCGTCTTCACAATTTTTGACTTATTCTAAACACATGGGCAACTCGAAGTCAATTTTCGGGTCAGATTCAGAGTTATGAGTACCATTGATATCTGAATACCTGCAAGAGATAAGATCGAATATACAACAAGAAATGAATAAAAAATAAAAAGAAATGAATAAAATGATTTGTTTTGTTTTGATTTTGGTATTTTTAACGTTTTTATTCCGTTTTATGGTTTGTTTTCAATATTCAAGTATTTAGGGAAAGAACGTTTGCCACACAAAGTTTATTGAAGAAAACATCATTTTATTGATAAGTAGAACCATAATGGTTTAACACGAGCCCTTAACAAGAGATCTCAAATTGCCCCCAGGCCAAAGGTAAATGATTTGGTTTCGGGTATTACTCTATGGATGACCTAAAAGCTATATGGATGTCTTCCATAGTCTAGTTGTTTAGTTTTGAGCAAGGGCGAATCAAAGAGAGGTACGTGTTTCCCTCATCATTCTCTGATATTGCGTTAATGTTCATCTCCCCAAAAGCCTTCTCTAAACTATTCTTTCCTTTCTCATCCTCTTTGTTTGAAGTGTCGGGATTTATAATTCTTCTTGATACAAAGGTTTGACTCAGCGGCGGGAAGGTTATTGGTCTCCACTTCACTTCTTCTCTACTTAATCGGGCTTTCCTCTTTTCTTGTTTCTCTCTAATTGTAGCTCTCCTTTTCCATGGGCCTGGGTTTGTAACCTAGCCCAAATCTATCTCGTTTTTCAGGGATCATCACTGGATATGGCCTCCCTTAAAGCTGCTTGCCAAGGCCTTTTACAGATTTCGCTCTTTTTTCCTAGGGTTTGCTTTACTTGCATCTTAGCGTTGTTCGACAATTCTGGCTCTGAAACCTTACTTCATTCAGACACGAATGTGGCGTTGACAAGTTTGAGGGTCCTGAAGTGGCACTCAAGTGCGCCTTCATCCATCTGAATGTATGGAGCATCTGCTGATACCGAGGCTATGATATTTTCTTCAGCTCCTACGACCACCAGCTGGCCTCTAACTATGAACTTCAACTTTTGGTGGAGAGTGGAAGGGACAGCCCCTGCTGTGTGAATCCAAGGGCGTCATAGCAGACAGCTGTAAGTAGGTCGTATGTCCATTACTATGAAATCCACCTCAAAGGTTGACGGTCCGATTTGCAGGGGAACTTCAATTTTGCCCATAACATCTCTCTGGGTTCCATAAAATACCTTCGTCGAGTTCTGGTAGGCAGTAATATGAGAATTATCGACTAGTAGCTTCTTTGAGATGGCTAGGGGCAGGACGTTTAAGGCTGACCCATTATCAATTAGGACCCATGGCAGCATGTGTCCCTTGCAGCGCGTAGAGATATGGAGAGCTTTGTATGATCCTCTCCCAATAGCCGAAATCTCTTCATCACTGAATGTGATAAAGTTGTTAACAACAATATTACCGACCAACCCTTCTATCTTGTTAGTCGATATCTCCTTTGGTACGAATATCTGGGTCAAAATTTTCAGGAGGGCATCTATATGACCCTCTGAACTTAGTAGCAATGAGAGCATTGAAATTCTAGCTGGGTGCTTGTGAAGTTGCTCTAACATACTATATTCGCTGTGCTTCAAAATTTTTAGAAATTCTTAAGCATCTGACTCCTTTACCGGCTCAAGTCCTGCTTTGGGTTTCTCCATAAAGAAATCATTTTCTCTTTCTGGTTCTTTATCCGCTGCTCTTATCTGAGCAACATCTTTGTCTTCTGGTTCATTATCCGCTGCTCTTTCTGGTTCTTTATCCACTTCTTGTAAAATTTCCCACTTGATTCATTGGCTCTCCTTTCGTTTCTTCTTTTGGTTTTTCCTTTGATTCTTCCTTTGATGATGTACTCCCTGGAGTTTTCACCGAGCATGCATAATTCCAGGGCACTTGTTTGCTATCCTTATATGGAAAGGAAGTAGATGCCTTTATAATAAGCCGGGGAGTCATGTTCTTCTGTGGCTCTGCAGCCTTTGCTTTGGTTTTGATCACCAAAGGCTTCATTCCTGCATAATTCCTTCTGGCATAAGTCTCGTCTATTGTGCACACACATGGTGCATGGTCTTCTTTTCTCTTTTCGGAGAATTCTAATTCTCCACTGTCCATTTTGGCCTGGACAAGCCGTTTTAAATCCTTGCAATGCTAAATCTCGTGTCCCTTTCCTTGATGATACTCACAGTAGAGTTCATCATCGTCCTTCAGTTTTGAATTTGGCCTTTTCTATCATCTCGGCCTCCACCATCTGGGCTCATACCCAAGCCATGGGTGGTTTAATCTCTGCAACATGTTTCTTTATCTGTCTATCTTCCTTCCAATTCACTGCATTCACCCCATTCTTTTGGCGATTGGGTAATGGGTTATCATTCTTGTTAGACGAGTCGAACGATAACATTCTTAACTTCCACAATCTTTAACCACTATTTTGAAAGCCGTGCAATTTTTGATAGTATTTTCTTTATTCCCGGCGTGGTACTCGCACTAGACCTTCTCATCATACCATGGCGGGCATGGGGGAGAGAAAGGTGGAACATGTCGTGGCATCACCATCTGTGCTTAAACTAACTCTGAAAAGAGTTTAACATACGTTATGGGGATGGGCAAAAATAGGGTTTCTTGCTTCCATGGTACCTTCGTTCGTCTTTTTGTGGATTTGAGGCCACCTGGTTGGTTACCTGAGCAGCGAGCTTATTGAAGGCTACCCATTTCGAATAATTAGGGTTGTAGGCGCTCGTCATATTTATGTCATTGTCCTTCTTCCTATAAGGCTTCTTGGCGTCACCCCTATCTAGCTTTCCGCTTTTGATCGCGGCTAAGATTATTTCGTTGTTTATCAGCATGTCTACGAAACTTTTGGTTGCATGGATGATCATTCTATCGTATAATGCACCCTTGAAGGTTTCAATGAACATTGGGGTAATCTCGCTCTCTAATAGTGGTGGTTGAACCTGTGCAGCGACATCCCGCCACCTTTGGGCGTACTGGCGAAAGCTTTCATTGTGTCTTTGTTCCATCTTCTGTAGGACTAGTCTACTTGGGGTCATGTCAGTGACATGCTTGTACAGCTTACCAAACACCCTTGACAGATCCTTCCACGTTCGGATGTTCTCTCGACTCAGCTGGGTATACCAACGGGATACAGATCCAATCAAACTATCCTGAAAGCAGTGAATCAGGAGTTTCTCATTGTCCAGGTACATCGACATCTTCCTGTAGTACATGGTCAGGTGAGCATTTGGACAAGTGGTTCTATCATATTTGTTGAAGTCAGGGGTCTTAAATTTCGGTGGGACCATTAGGTTAGTCACCAAGCTCAGGTCTTTGGCTTCTGAACCACCATGTATATTTCTTTCCTGGAAAGCTCTCATCATTTCTTCCAACTTTTTGCAGCACTCTTCCAGCTTCTTGTTTGCGTTGTCCTTATTAGCAATCTCGTCAAGATCTGGGACTTCAAAGTTTTGAGCTTCACCGTGATTGACTCTAGGTTCTATCGGTGCCCATACAGATGATTCAGCAAAATGAAAAAAGAACTTGTCTTGAGGTGGATTAGCCCTTTTCCAGTTTCCTAGAGCTTCCTCAAGAAACTGTGGTGCAGCATCTGCGTCTTCTACTTCTTCTGGGTTTGTTAAACCTAATAACGTCGCGATCTAGGTGATTGTCTTCCTGCATGACATCCATTTCATGTTTCAGATCACTTTCCAGCTTCTCCAGCTTTTCCTGGGTGCTTTTGCAGGTAGCTTCCAGTGATGTTAATCGCTCTTCGGTGTTCATGACTTTGGTTCTGGAGCGGGTACGGTAGCTATGAGTCGGGTTTGCTATTTTGTATTTCTGTCATATGTTTTAATTAAGTTAGTTTATTATCAAGTCATGGAATGTTATGTACTAGACTAATGCAAAGAAAACATAACAAACAAACAAACAACAACAAAAAGAAAAGATGCAAATGTATGCAAACGAAGGGCCGTTGATTCCGTGAAACCTTGCTCCATAAACAACTCTTTATTGGAATAAGAAAGATTCTTTATTACAAAGTTTTAAACATGTTTACAGATATTTCTCTACCCTAACACCTAGTTCCTTTATTTCCTCGACCAACCATATAATCTTGGGGTTAACTTCTCCGACTGGCCTGATGTACTGGCGTAGAGCAGTAGCTTCTGTAGCCAGCATCGTCACATGTTTAGCCACATCCTGGATTTGAATCACGACTGTCTTATCAAACTCCTCACATTCTTGGAATCTTCTGGCGTTGTCTCGAAGACGGGTGAACCAATAGTCATTTCCTCTATCAATAGCATCTTCGAGGACTAGGATCTTCGTTATGTACTCTTGAATGATGTCATCCATCTCTTCAACTCGTTCTTTCGGAGAGTTAATTTCATTCAAGCTTGCCTGAAGCTCAGTGTAAGTGTCATCGTTTTGAAGCTCATATAGTAAATGGTTCAAGTCAGCTACCTTAGCTTGCAACTCAGTCGCAAAAGCCTGGCTTTGCTTTAACTTCTTGTTGGTCTCATCGTATACAGCTTGTGACTCTAACAAATGGGTCTTGTTGTCGTGGGTTTTTCTCTTCCATGCGGCCACACTATCTTTTTCTTTCTGGAGGACCCGTTTGCCATTTTCATTTTTGGCTGGTTACTTACCCTTCTTTCTTTCTTCAGCTAAAGCCCACATATATTTCTCTATTTCTCGTTTGCCACGTTTTCTTTCCTTGTTCATAGCTTGTTCTATTTTCTGCTTCCACTATTTCGGGCTCTTCCTCAAATCTACATTTCTGACTGAAGTCTGGAATTTCAGAAAATTGACCCTTTGAATCTCGAACTTTTTCTCTAGGTCTTTATACATCTTCGTCACACGGCCTGTCTCTCCCTTGTACTTTTCAACATCCAAACTTGCCTCATATAATTCTCTCACATGCTGCTCCTGCAAGGAGTCCATTTTGGCCTTGGTATTTTTGAGCTCAGCCCTCAAAATATCAGCTTCAGATGGAACCACCTTTAGATGCTCTTTTATGGGCTTGACCTGGTCAGTGGGAGGTAGAACCTTGTCATTCATTCTCGTGCGCCTCTAGACATCGTAATCAGGGGTAATCATACATCTACTGTTATGCTCCACTTTCACTCGATAGCATTATTTTCCAGGATTCGTTGATAACGTGGACCTTTTCTTTGCACTCTCCCTGAAACTCAAACTCTATAGAATCAAGACTTGCAGTGAAAGGAACAAACTGCTGCGAACCATATTACCGTGAAACCAACAGTGGAGCACAGCCAATTCCGCCCTAGATTCCAAGCAACATAAGATGGTTAAAGTCTCCACATTTATACAGGATCTTGGTGTGACCTAACCACGGAACCCTCCAGACAATGTCCTGATCCCGACGATCTTTAAAGATGTCGGTCCATTTCTTCCTCTTCAATACTGGTCAATTCTTCTCTAGAAACTCGCAAAGTGGAGAGAAATTCGGGGAGAGCGTGTTGGGCATGACTAGAGTTGGACACTTCCAGAAATGGCTAAGGGCCCAAACCTGAAGCAACTGAGCACAACCTCTAAAACGTACGCCTTCTAGCTTCCGGCATGCATTTAAAGAAATAAAGGTCTCGGCAAGCACTGCTGGTACTGGATTAGTCTCTCTTTTCAACTACTCGAAAAGATCCAACACAGCCACATCGATGTTACCCAGAACTCTTGGAAAGATGACCAGGCCATAGATCGCAATGGCTAACAGATCTACCCTCTTTTCTCTATCGGGGTGAGTAAAGATGATGTTTCAGATGCTCCAACACGGAAAGGAAAAGTTACCACCTCTTTTCTGAATCAGCCCCTTGACCCATCCATCTCTCATTCCAACAAAGGTTTTAAGTCTAAAGTGTGCATTCTTGTTCTTGGGCGGCTGTCTCCTTACCCCATGCAGGTTGAAAAATGCAGCAAACTCTTCGAAGGTAGGCATCATATCTTCACAATTGAATGTGAAGCACTAGTACATGGGATTCTAGAATTAGATCAGTGCTTTCAGAAACGGCTCATCTACTTGTACATTCAGCAAATAAGCTATGTCGCCATATGCATCAAGGAACAATTGCTTGGTTGAGTAGTCGAAATGTTCCTAGATATCCCGTAATTCTTGCACACTATTCTACTTAATACTGACGTGGGCATACTCGAAAGTTTCAATCACGTGTTCACTCGTCAGACTATCCCCATATGCGTGCTGGTTGACTTTACACCAGTGAAACACATCTGCATTATCTTCCTCTTTCTGAAGAAGTCTCTCATCCATGATCACAAAGTTGTCTTTTTAACCGAGGTATCTTAAGAAACAACCCATTCTTTATTATGCACAAAACATGCAAAATACAAAACAAGGAAATGATTATTTTAAGAACAAGATTAGACATAAAGGTCCAAAATAATTTCATTGCATGAATAGTAACTGGGCAACACATTCTAACACTTCTAGACATGTCTCCACGGATTATTCCTATGAAATAATTTTGACTAAGCTTCTACACCTAGGTTTTCCGCATGGCTCTAGAGGGGTGGGTTTCTAGATTCTCAAACGGGTTTAGTTCTAAAAAGGTTCCCAAATTGTCCTCGATGTCCCCTACTAAGGGTAACAAGGCCCCAATTCTCGCCCATTATAGGCTTCAAACGAAACAGGTTCAACTTAGGGGGACCCACTCCTATGCCCATACGGAGGATCAGTATCCACAGAAAAACATAGGGCTTGAGCCCCGGAGGTACTTACTAGGCCCATACGGAGAATCAATATTCCCACGAGAGCAATAGCGTTCCCCCTTAAATGAACGGGATAAAGCTCGGGTTTAGAGCTTGAAACCAAGTCTTAAATGCGTAAAATGGAATTAAATCTATAAACGAACAATAATTTTAAGCTCTATATTAGTTCACAAATTCTGACTTTTTAAACAAAGTGTAATCGACTTATAGCCCGACTCTTTTTTTTGTAAAAACAAAAAGTTGTCCCCAGTGGAGCCAAGCTGTCGGAACCTTCTCGAGCTTCGACGTTTCGACAAAAATATTAAAATCAACGGAGTCGCCACCAATCTTTTTTTTAAAAGGTGTGATTGGATCACCTAAATCGGGTTATAAAAACATTTTATCAAAACAACATTTTTTGGCCTGCAAAAACACAAAATTGGGTTCGGAAGTCGGTTACGCGTGGGGAAGGGTTAGCACCCCCACAATGCCCAAAAATCGGTACCTTGTCGATTACAAAAGGCTTTAAAAAAGTCAGATTTTGCAAATTCTTATAGAGCTTTAAATTATTGTCCGTTTATGAATTAAATTCCATTTTAATGACCTTACCACCCGAAAATGAACTCAATCACCTCCAACACTTCTGGCGCTAACCCGTCATTTCCGTTTAGTAAGGCACCACATTCATTAAATTCCACTTTTTACAGGTAAACAAAGAAACAATTAATTTGTTGAGAATTTTATAATTATAAATTAATATTTATAAACCTAAAGAATTCTAAATGTTTTAACCTATTTAGGGGGTTTAAATTTAATTAAGTGTGTTTTATTTTTTGTAAAGAGAATCTTTATTCAAAGAAGGTCTCTAACTAGGCTTTAGGTCCTAAACTTAAAGGCTACCCTAACTATTCCAAATAAATAAAACAAAGCAATTTAAACAAAATTAATTAGGTGAGGTTCAAAATTTAAATTAAATTTAAAAGGCAAATCCTTCCCAAATTAGGTCATCGCCATATTATTATTTTAAAACAATTTTTATATGTAAAAGAGAAAGTACATTTTTTAATTTTTAAAAGGGTTATTCATATATTTTTATTTTTTAAAAAAAGGTTTAATTATTTAAAAGACACTTTAATTATTAGATTGATAAAATTCAAAATTATTTTTTTAGAAAAGATGATTATTTTGTTGATTTAAATTTTATTTTAAACAAATTCAATAAGAAAGGGTTTTGGGTAATTAGCCCAATAAACATGTTTTTAACTTTTTTTTTCAAATTCAAATGGATTAAACTTCCACCAAATTAAAGAAATATCATGTTCTTGGTGTTCTTCAAAATTGAAGAACACCGGTGAACATCCAAGGTGCCGGCTGCCACTTGTCAGCGGTGGTGACCTGAAAACCACTTTTTAGAAAATAAATTCTAAAAATTACACCAAAAAAATCAGATTTTTTAATTCAAACCAAAGCTTAATTTTGAACCATTATTTTCTTAATCTTAATACAAAAATTTAAATTAAACATAAAAAATAAAAAGAAATGGGAAAATTATCGAACAAGAGTCGAATCTACTACTTTTTTGCTCCAAAAACTCGAACCGAAAACACTTGCAAATTTCTCAGAAAATTCAGACTTCTTCTCCAATGAATTTTTTAGTATTCTTGAGTGTGTGTTTGTGTCTTAACGGCGGGGGTTTGGGGGGTATTTATACTAACTAAAATCCTAAATTATAAGAAAATTACAAGGGAAAAACGTGAATTCAGCCCTAGAATCAAGCCTAAATCTGACACAAAGCTTGATACTTGGTCAAATTTCAGAGATTGGATCTAATCCAGCTCGAATTTAAAAGATTCATGATGAATTTCCTTCTAATTTTTAGTCTAGGGTTTGACAGCTTTCTTCCCCGTTTTGTAGGTGGATGGCGATGGCGGCGTACGGGGTTGGTGTTGGTCGGACAACAGGCTCACGGCGAATCGTCTGGCACAATCGGCGAAAGAGGCCGTGGCCTGTAGACGGCGGGGCAAGGCTGCATCGAACAGGGGAGGGAATTTGAGGGATTATCCCACGTGAGTGCAGCGCACACGCCAGCGCGTGGCGGTGCGGGTAACCCTCCCTCTCCCTCTTTTTTCCCTTTGATCCAACCGTTGATCGATTTGCCCTAGATCCGAGGGCTACAATTAAACCTGCACAATTAAATAAAATAAATGGGTTAGTTGGGCTCCTTTATGTATTTTTTGGGCTTTAAAATTCATAATAAATGGATCATGTGTTATTAAAATGGGTTTATCTTTATTAAGGTGGGTTTTAAATAAAATGAGTTTTATTATATATATAATTTTAAAAAAAGAAATTTTGAATAATTAAAATTAATTAATTAAAAATCAAGTGACAACAAATACTAGAAAAATGATCAAAACGAAAAGAAGTAAAATTAAGGGGCCAAATTAAGAAAGCAGATTTAATCAAATCATGGGCGTGATTGCAAACATTTTAAAAACGTCAAGGACTCGGGGAGTAAATACGAAAGGCGGAATGGCTTCTGAGGGTATTAGACCATACGGAGGGATCAAAAGTGTGATTTCAAAAGGGGAAACCCTCCACGTGTTATTTTGAAAACACATAGGTCTTTAATATGCCATTTCACCATTTTTCAATCATAAAAATCTATAAAAACCCCCTCTTCAGAAACGTTTTCTTCTTTGGGCCAAAAAAAATCAAAGCTCTTAAGCTCTCATCCCACCCTTCTTCACGTTCAGTGAGCCAACCGCCACGATTCCCAAAAAACTTGCATACCCCTTCTTGTAAACCAGCTCCTTCACGTTCTTAAGATTAGGATACCTGCATAAATCGATCCTTAGCATTTAAAATCGAAGGTCATTTAAATGGAAACTTTAACTTAAAGAAACAAAAATAAAAGAACTGAACTTTTTAGATGATCCCAGAACTGCGAGACAGTTGAAAACTAACATAATCCTTGTTAAATTGCTTAAGATTATAGCTAATGAAGGTTCGGCCATATGCCTAAAAACCTTACAAAACTATAGTGGACACCATTACAGTTAACAGAAGAAATAAAGCAGTAAAGCTTTGAAAACAATAACACATAGAATCAACACGACAACACCCGATTCAGGAAACAGGAAACATGATCGATATACTAAAGAGACATAAAATATAGCAACAATCACCTTGTCTCTGAACTATTTTATGAACTGTTCAAGTCTTTTGATGTTGGAAACGTCAGATTGCTTCTTGCTTTTCTTCGCTCCATATTTTCCCAATTCTAACTGGGTCCTCCTCATAATCGCTAACTCATCTTTTATTTTTCCTTTTCTTCAACACTATCTCTGACACATACAGTAATGGTTGCTGTTAAGTGTTCAAAAGTACTATTTTTATTACCCTTTTTACTCATATTATTTTTAGACTTAGGCTCATATTAGTTGCATAATTAGTCATTCATGCATTAATTCATGTTTCTTTCCACCGGTGAGCTTGATTACATAACTTGATGATTTTTGTGGAAAAAGATACTGCTTTGGTGTGTTTTTATGTGTGTGCAGAATCACCTGTATAAACAAGGCTGGAAGTAGTTGCTAGGGCAGTGCATGAAGGAGATGCCGACGTAGTTGCCAGGGCAATGCATGAAGGAGATGCCGAGCTAGTTGCCAGGGCAATTGTCGATAAGGGATAAGATGATATGGCAGTCGAAATTGATTACTAGATAAGCCCAAGATGACGTGGAGCAAAGTTAAATCCCAAAGGAGTTTGATTTCCATGAAGAAGTCAAAGAGAAATTAAATCCCAAAAAGATAGAAGAAGATCTAGAAGGAATTTAAATATAATAAAGAATTATATTCTTTTAAAGTATTTAATTTCAACTTAACTTCCTCCTTAAGAAGGATTTTGACTTAGCCATCTCCTATTTAAAGGAGACCAAGCCGTCAAACTCAAAGAGAGCAAGAAGGGAGAGATTTCGACAAGGAAGGAGGGGAGAGATTTCGACAAAGGAGAGCAAGGAGGAGAGAGTTCGATTGGGAGAAAGCTTGGAGGGAGAGTTCGATTGAGAGATTTTCCAAAGAGGGCTGATCGATTTCTTCTTCTTCTTCTTTGCTTCTATTGGATTCATGGTTTGGGGATTATTCTTTGTAAATCTTTTGAACCCAACCATAAACTAACTTGATTGGTTGGGGTTATTGTGTTTTGTGGTTGTGAGAAACAATTGGATTTTGTTTAAATAATAAGAGTTTGCACTTTCAAATCAAGGTTTACTCATTCTTGGTTTTTATTCTTGTTTGTGAGTGAATTGGGAGAGGATCTCGTAACTTCATCTATTTATCTAATATCGTGAGAGTTAGATTCAAGAAACGAATGAGTATGGTCTTTATTCAATCTATTAATGGTGAAGATTAATCCGGCTTAGGAATAAGTTAAGGATTTCAACGGCTAAGAGGAGCGCAAGATTGGTTGTTGTTCACCCTTGATTTACGCAATGATGTATTATCAAGGCATGCACAAATAGCTAGAGTTTCAACTTAGGGATAAGAAGAAACCATTGAAGAACGCTCCGCCAAACCTTGAAGCTGCTGCCCAGCCGCCCAAACAGTTGCCTAGCCAGTTGCCCAGGCAGCCCCGCTGCGCAAGTTGCCACAACAACTGAGTTGCCCTTGCACTCTTTTACCATGACGATCCAATCAGCTATCACATCTCAACTCACGATAACCTGGCTTATTCTCTCTTATTTGATTACATCTTTATTTTATTTACTTGCTCTTTTATTTTAGTTGTTAGTTAGAACTCCTACAATTATCAATTGTGTTTTTACTTTTATAGTGCGATAACTAAAGCAAAGTGGCCCAAACCAATCCCTGTGGAGACGATACTCGATACTCAAATCACTTTATTACTTGCGACGTGTATACTTGCACCGTTTGTGTAGCACTTATTACGTGCAACAGTTGCCCCTCCTCTCACGTCATCATCTCTCTGTTTTCCATATAATTATTTTAGAAAACGGAAATTCTATTCACTGGAGGAAAAAGAATCAACAGTAAAACAGGTACAACGAGGAACTTACTCAGTAAACGAAGTTAAAATTGGTAGCTCAGCTGAGGAACAACGGCGGCGGAGGCAAACAACCAGAATATTAAAATAGATGGTATGGAAATTGTAAACATTTTAAGAGCTTTTTCTTTTCTTTTCTTTTCTTTTCTTTTCGGGTCATGTTGTGGGTGCGTTTGTGTTGGTTGCCCCGACCCGGTTCTCTTTTTAGAGAATTCTGTAAAGGTCCAATGTAGTTTTTCATTCATTCGGCCTAGTCCTATAGGCCCAATACCGAGCCTGTTACAAGTAACCATTGTTTCAGTTTTTCACGACTATTATTATTATTATCTTTGTCATTGTTATTATTATGGGCAAGTCTATGGCGTTGCAAGGCAATTCAATGGTGGAGAAGATCATGTTAGAGTATGCTCATAGACCAATTATAAAATGGTTGTAAAAATATACTTATTTTATCTTGTTTATTAATAAGAAGCTAATATTATTATTATTTCAGTCTTATTCTGTGTATCTATAAATAAACTAAATTATAATAAAGTCCTTAGAATAATATAGTTATTCTTGAATGTCCTTAGTTAAAAATTATTGTGGGCTTGGACAACAATAATGTATTAAGACTAATATGTAGTTGATTGATGACAAAGTGTTGTCATTGACATGGAGATGTCAAAATCAATACATAAGTATGTGTTAGCGAATAACATACTGGACTGACCCGCTATGAGCATGTTTCTTGGATTATTATGTGACTGTCACAACATTTCTCATGGTGATAACTACATGTATGATCCTCAGACTTAAGATCATTATTATTTCAACATCACGAGTGACATATTTTGATACGGTCAAACGTGTGTCATAACTGACTACACTATAAGACTAATATTGGATATGTCACAATCCATGTTGCGAAATATGGTTGATCAAGATAGGATTTGTCCCTCCTACATAATAGGAGTAATATCATAGGCCACTTGATTGAGTGAGACTAAAAAATGCATGACCATGCTCGAATAAATTGATATGAGATATCATAGTTATTCGTTTATAATAGTCTACACAAGATATCAAGAAACATTAGATAGACTATACAAGTGTGACTAATCCATGACTTGTGTCCGATCTAGATATGAGGAAAAAAGGATGAAATACATAAAAAGAAGTTTATCATGGAAAAAGGTTAAATCGAACCACGATTTCATGTAACTTAGGTAGCAATGATGTATTGCTAGATGCCACTCATTGCTTGTAATATTAGAATTGTTCTAGATATTGCTGCTAACGTTACATGAACTTACAAGGGTCAAACCCTATGATTGAAACGAACAAACCAATACCTCTGACGGATAACAACATCATCGAATAGGTATCGTAGCTGTCATAACCAAGTCTCACAAGACGTTTCCGCTTTAAATTTGTCCTAACCCCGAAGGTTCTAATGCTTGCAACTAAAACTCCTCCTTTTTCAGACATTGGGGAAGTACGGAATCATATGCATAGAAGATATTGTACATGAAATCGCGAATGTCGGTCCACATTTCAAGGAGGTTATGCATTTTATGGGACCTCTAATGCTGAGCAAGCCAGAAGATGGATTAATCAAAGGGAAGAAACAGCCATACAAAGAAGGCGGAGATGCCAGAAACCGTGAAGATGAAATCAATGACCTATTCAGTAAGATGAATTAGCTTGAATATTTTAGTTCCTTAATATAATAAGTAAAGTTTTGATGGGTGGAATGTGTGCAGTTTTGAATCAACTTTTGTTTTCATTATAATCAATGCTAATTTACCGTTTCTTGTTTCTTGAGAAAAGTTCCCTTTGAATCTTATTGTTTGCTTGCATTTTGCTGCTCAACGAGTGTTTGGTTACCGAGAAACTGAACGAAAGTGGAAGAAAATAATCACACGTGAGAATCTTTAGGGCTAAGCAATAGTCGGTTACGATCAAATTCGACTTTATTTGTTTATTCGGTTCGGTTTAGTTTTGGTTAAGATCAGTTAGTCAAATTTGATTAACTAGGCGTATTCAATTGGTTTGAATTTTTTATTTTTTCAAACAGAACAAATAGGACAAACAAGCACTTCATTTTTTTTAAATAGGTTCAATAGCAAAATAAGTGTCCAAAATAATTTAAAAATAGGTGTCTAATGTTTCATTTTGGTAATTTTAAGTGTTTGGTAATAAAAAAATTACGACGTGGTAGATTTTAGTTTTTAATTTCTTTTGATTAATATATATTTTTAAAAATAGAAACTCAAAATTTTTAAAAGGACTGCCAGAATCCTAAAATTTCAAAAAATGCCTCACATCCCCAAATGCTTACATATCCAAATCCCTTCAATTCGGTCACTTTCGTCGTTGTTTGTCACGTTGTCGGTGACGAAATAAAATATTTTCTCCTCGCTGAAAGATCTGCACACCGTTCGACGTCGTTCATCATGATTTTTTTCGAAATAACCATTCGAAGATTTTGACTTTCAATCTGATTTTTGTACGGTGATTGATTTCTGACAATGAGGTAGTCAGATAAATGGTCGTGGTGGTCTGACGACGGATGTGATAGGCGACGACGTGGCCATCGACAGTGAAATCGGCTCAAATTGAGATTTGAGGAGTTAGGGATTTTGAATTTAAGTTTTTTTTTGTGGATTATGGAAATTTTAAGGTTTTTTTAAAATTAAGTTAAATATAAAACAAATTAAAAAAGAAATTAAAATATAAAGTTTTAGATTTTTTTTAAATTAACGGTAGTTAATGGACATACACCTAAAACTACCGAAGTGAAACGTTTGATACTTATTTCGAGCAAAAAAAATAGTTTAGACACAAAAATGAACAATATGTATAGTTTGAGTACTTATTTTGCTACTAAACATTTTAAAAAATAAATTATAGTTATTTATTTTAAAAAAATTGATAATTTTCCCGATGAATGAGATCTGAACTTGCATTCTCAACAATTCTAAAGTTTAAATTGTCACTTGAGATAATATTTCATTAAATTTTAACCAACGAAGTTTGTTTTAAAAAATAATTGACAATTGCATGTGCAAAGGTCGACGACACCATTTTTTTAGACAAATAAGGAGGAAAAAAATTGAAAATAAGTTTTTAAAAATATATAATAGAGTGGTTCGATTTACTCATTATATTAACTCAATATATATATATAGAAAATAAAGGAAATTATATGCAGAAGCCAATAATTTCAACATGTGTAAGTCTAATTGGTTTTATTGATGCAGAAATTAATACTTTGTTAATTTAAAAAGAGTGGTTTTTTATACCTATGGTATATTGTGTAAATTTTTTTTACATGCATATTTAATATTTTTCAGAATTATCATAAGCCTCGAGTTCGGATCCGAGTCATATGCACGCATAGTTGCTCAAAAAATTTTGAGGAAGATTTTGAATTTGAAGAGATCACCAGACTTAGCCCTATCTGAGGAGTATTCTAGAAAACTTACACATTCACACCTATGTGAACACTCCACGTGAACATAGAAGTATTTTTTTAGATAGAGATTAGAATCTAGGAAATATACTAATTTTGTACTATCGTAGTTTGTGAGTTTTAATTTTAGTAGTCAATATAAATTATTATAGTCCGTCAGATATAAAAGAACTCAACTATAAATAAATATCTCATCATCTTATTTTTAAAACATCTTTTGAATATTCTTAGTTATCAACTTGGTTATAGATAGAGATAGTGACAAAAAAATGATAGTGATATCAAACAAGGGTGATTTCTTGTCGGCAAGTAAGAAATTCAGAAATTACAAAAGTTAAAGAAAAAGAAGAGGGTCATAGATGATGTATCGGATAAAAATTTGGTTCGGAGGACTAAAAAAAGCGAGGGCTGAGGTAAAAAAGCAAGGATCGAGTACGTGTCTTGACTCAAGAGATGAAAAATTTGCTCATCTTTGCTTCAAACCAGCTTGAGGATGAAAGGGTTCAAAATGATAAGATGAAAGTTCAAATAAACAATTGGAAATGTCTCTTCAAAAGTTCAAATGAGAAGCTAGAAGCTAGTCAATCAAAAAATCAAGCCCTGAAGGTTCGAATTGAGGAAAAGTAAGTCGAGGTTCAAAAGCTCAAAGATCGTGTTACAAGCTATGAAGTAGCAACTCAAGTGTATGAGATCCCGATGATAGAATAGCTTAGAGATGCTACTCATACGGTTTAGAGGCAAGAAAAAATGAGGTCGCACCATAGCTCCAGTTTTTGGCACAGGAGGCTATTGAGCCCCATGAATATTTCGGAAGAGTGACAAAAAAAATTAATGTATAAAATTTATTGAATAAATTGAATATTTTAAAATTTTAATGACCAAAATAAATTAGAGCAAAATTTAGTGATGATTTACGTATTTTACCTTAAAAAACTTTCACTTTATTTAATAAAGTTTTGAATGGTAAAGCAGCCCCTACTGTGAGTATTAACATTCACTTATAGATACTTGTAAGTTGTAACCTAACGGTTTTAGCTTTTTGCCTTTCCCCCCTCTATCGGGGATTTTTTCATAATTTGTGTCATAAATTTACTGTGTTTGCATAGGGTATATCTAAGATCCTTGTTTGAATTTTTTATGGCGTGTCAATTTGCAGGATGGCAACAATGTGGGAAACCATGAGAGTTCAACGTGAAGGTCAATCTAGGATTGTTCTTTGCCCTGTTATTTTCGGGCTCAATTCCTAGTACTCTTAGTTGTCTCGAGTAAATTTATTAAGTTAAATTAAAATTATGATCGAATTAGTAGAATATAAAATTAATGAGATCACATGTGTAATTATATAAATTTTTGTTAGCTGTTAGCATGTCACGTCATTTAAGGGTGTGCAAAATTAGACTCGAAATTTTAACTAGTAATTAAGAGATTAATTTTTAAGTTCGAGTTGAGTCTCTCAATTATCACTTGATAGATAGATAGATAGATAGATAGATAGTTATATTTTGATACACAAAGCTGTGTAAATTTTTTTTACACAACCTTCATATTTAAGCTATAAAATCTAAAACCTAAATCCCTAGCTCTAACATCCTAAAACCTACACCTTCAACCCTAAACTTTAAATTCCAACCATAAACCTTAATTTCTACACTCTACAACCTAAACCCCTAAATTTTAAACCATAATCTAAATCTCTAAACCCTAAAATTAAAAGGCTTGTGTATCAAAGTCTTTTCTATATATATATATGTATGTATGAAAAAAGTTATATTTTGATACATAAGCTTGTGTTAAAAAAATTACACAACCCTTCTTTTAAATCTAAATTCCTAAATCTAAAATATAAACTCTAAACCTAAACCCTAAACTCTAAACCTTACTACATAAACCCTAAATCTTACTTGATATATATATATATATATATATATATATCGTAATGAGTAAATTAAAGTTTACACAACTTTTGTATCAAAATCTTTTCCTATGAAAAATTATGAGGAAATATAATGTATTGTATATGGTTATAGAAATTAATAATAAACGTTATAAATGTTTACAATTAAATTTGAATAGAAACTAGAACAACTTGATTTGACTCTAATTGACTCAAATTTTATAAACTCGATTAAAAAAAATAATTAAAATTTAAGTTATAAAATATGACTCGTCAACTCGACTAACTCAATTTTTTTTCCTTGACCCGACTAAATCGAATTCTCACCCTGCGTTGCTTGATTGATATCACAAAAAAGGTGAAAATATAACCTTATGGAAAATAAAGCTAAGTCCGATGCAACATGAAGTAATAGCAAGCCGATGGGAAGGTTTTAACACCACATAAGTGCCTGTGCTAAAAGCAAGCGCGAGTGAAAGCATTGCATAATAAAGGAGCGAAGCGGCCTGTTCAACTGCTGAATCATGCAGCGGATTTGAAGTAAAAGGAGGCAACGCCTTAAAGTGGACGGAAACGGCAGAAAGAGAGAAAACAAAGGCTAATGCATTTGTTACGATAAATGATTTGAAGGCTGCATCGTGAATCAGGAAAGGAGTGCCTTGCTCTGAGCCTTGTTCACTTTTATAACCACCTGGAACAGTTATTGCTGCTGCAAATGTGACGGTGGCTATAAGTGCCGCCACTACGAAATGAGCATCTCTTGCCTTTACTAAACTATCCGCAATATCTGTAGAGACATTTAGCGGTTTGATAATAGGATGAACCGGAGCCTCGTAGCCACTTCTTTATTTCCGATATGTCCCGACAATGGACGAACCGGAGCATCCGCCACTTCTTCGTTTACAATATGTTCCAACAGTTTCACAACTTGTTCCTACTACATTATCCAATTATACGTTGTTATGTATGTTTAATAACAAAGGTGGAGATGGAATTGCAATTCAATGATATTACAGCTAGGACTTACCATGTTCTTGCTAGGCTTTATGTTGTTCGATCCCTCGAATAGTTTGAAAGGAGATGCATCATAAACTTGTTGAGGTGTGATTCCATGGACATCTTTCGCATCCATCAAATTTCTGACGGATCGACATTGAGAGGTAGCATCGCCATCTTCGAACGTGGAACGACTTAATCTGGAAGGAGAATTTCTCAACGCCACAAAATGCAGTAAATTCCAACCTATTTTGTCTACTTTTTGACAACAATCTGGACAGACAGAGAGGATCTTAGTTACTATATGTCCATGGCCTTGCCTGGCCGCCATGAGAAGGGGTGTCATCTCCCACTTTTTATCAGTTTCATAGGCAGCAAATACATCCCATCTTAACAACACTTCCACCACAGAAGAGTGACCCAAGTGTGCAGCATAATGAAGAGGGGTGTGACCATCTTCATCTCTTTCCTTTGTCAACTCCCTTCTCTTCTCCAATATTATGCTTGTTGCCTCTAAATACATGAAAAAAGATTACTATAACCATAGGGAAGTAGCGGCGGATCTAGAAGTATACTTGAGGGTGGACACACATAAACCTGATAAATTTAACTCAAGACTCGAGATCCGATCCAGTTTGTCCGACTGAAACCCAATAGCGACTCGAGAATGATAACCCGAATTTGATTCGAATCCAAAATAAACTGAACTAAACCAAACTAAAACCGACCCGAATTTTAGTCGAACTAAAATGGACCCAAACCGAAGGCAACCCGAATCGATTTCACCAGAACCAAAAGTAACCTGAACCGAATGGACATGAACCGATTTCACCCGAATCAAAAGTAACCAGAACGAAGGTGACACAAAATAAAGAAAAAATATTAAAAGACAAAGAAATATGAGATGTGAACTATTGCACACCTGACTAAAAAGTCATATATATGGGTGTCAAAAATTGATCTAACCTAAAAATCCGACTAAAACTGACTGACCAAAAGGTTGGCCCGAACCGAAATCAATCAACTCGAAAATAATTGATCCGATATTAACAGAACCGAAAATCAACCGACCCGAACTAAAATCAAACCATACTCGAACTGACCTGAACCGAACGACCCGTTTGCCACCTTTAGGAACACATAAAATCTCAAAATTTTAGGTGGGCACGAGCCATAAATATTAACAAAAATTGAAGGACTAATTCATAAAATTTAAGAAAATTGAAGACAAATGTATGAACTTTAAAAAGGTTAGGGTGTACCTACGTGTAGATCCGCCATTGAAGGGAAGGGTGAATCTATTTTCTTTACTCGATTTTAAACAACAACGATGAACGAAATAGTTACCTGCATCTCCGGCCATAGCCGCCGCGTGCAAGGCTGTTCTACCGTGTGGACAGCCATGAGCGACCGATTCCAATTTTTCTAAAATCATATCCAGCAGGGGACCATCTCCTCTCCCAGCCGCAATGTAAAGTGGACTCTCTTGCTTTGTATTGATAGAATATGGGAAATCAGGGTCTTCAAACTCCAGCAATTCTTGCACCAACTCTCGACGACCATACCGAACTGCTATATGTAAAGCTGTGTTAGATTCAAGATCAGTCTTCTAAGCATCCTCCTCACTGCTTCAACATCAGTTTCCTGTTGTTCGACGTCCCCGTGGGCAGTTTTTGCCTGAAACTGGATAAGAAATTTCACAACAGAAGAATGGCCATGCCTTGCGGCAACGTGCAATAGAGTTTGGCCTTTAGAATTGGTCCGCAGCGACTCGAGTTCAAACCCTTGATAATTGTTGAATATCTGGATGTTGCCTCTCTCTGCGGCCTCAAACAGAGCAGCGATGCTCTCTACGGGGTGACTGTCCCAGGACATGATGCTGTGTAAAGGGGGGGGGGGGGGTGAGATTCACAAGCCTCGTAAAGCTGTTCTTTATATTACGATTTTATGCCTCTCTTCTTCTTTAATTTAGATTACACATTGTAAATTTTGTTTTTGTCGTGTATATAGTGTCAAAATTGGTTGTTTTTCAAAATCTATCACAATTATTCAAGTCAAGCCATCGTTAAAAGCCATAAAAAAACTATGGTGTTAGCGGCAACTCACCTCTATCCGATCACACTTTTTACTACATTAAACGATATTTCAAGTACTTTTTTATTTCAAATTTGTTTAGCCGGCTAATAGATATCTTCTACTCCTTTTAAACGCTTCCATTTATGCTCTCATAATAAAAAAAATTAAGTTTAGGGTTTATGGTTTAGAGTTAAGGTTTAATATTATAGCTTATAGTTAGGGTTTCAAGCATTAGGGGTAAAATATATTTTTTAAGGTTTATGATTTAGGATTTAAAATTTAGGATTAGGGGTTAAAATTTAATTTTTTTAGTGTTGAGTATAGAAAATGACACCAAAACGGGAGAAAGGATTTTTGTCTTTAGCCGGCAGCGACACCGGCTTTGATGTTAGTCACTTACCGTCGTTCTCTTTTTCTTTGTTTTTTTAGTTTTTAATAAGAATAACTTTGTCTTTATGTCATGTTTTTTTCTGCCTCTATGACACGTTTATCTCTTCCTTTTGACATGTTTTTGTCTACTTTTTCGATCATTTTGGCCGTTCTTTTTATTTTGTATTTTCTTAGGATTTGATTTCGCAACATCACGACTGATCAAGATGACGCTCATTTGTAATTTAGGGTGTAGGTTTAGAGATTTAGGTATATAGGTTTAGAATTTAGGAATGGTGGATAGAATTTAGGGATGATGGTTAGAATTTAGGGTTTAGAGGTTAAGGTTTAATTTTTTAAGGTAATATGGTGACCACGCGCCGTCAGTGTCGATTCCGGCCGACGTGTCTGTTGCGCTTGATCTATACCGGTCTGACGGTTATGGACCGATCCCTCTTGAATTGAGTCGGTTCGACTCGAACATGGTTTGCCAAACCCGAACCGATTCTACCTGACTCGTCTAACCCAACCCATTGACCGAATCAACTCAGCCGAGTTAACTCAGTAAGTCAACCCATCGAAGTCAACTCAATGAGTCAACTCGCTCAAGTCAACCTGGTTGACCAATGACATCAGCGTTGCCCGATGACATCAACGTTGCCCGATGACGTCAGCGTTAACTTTGATCAAAAAGTCAAATTTTCTGAAAACACATATTTTACATTTTTTGACATCCTTAGTTCATTTTTTAAGTCTGTTTCACGAAATTCTAACCCGAAAGTCTTCGAATCTAACCTTGAACTTGAACGTGCTTATGTATTTGATTATTCAGTTAAGAGCAATTTGAATAAGGACTGAATTTGGAATTTGTGTAATTGAAGGTATTCACAGTTCCTTGTATACGAGATGTTGATGGACGTCGAATTTGGGTTCGAGAGTGATCGAATGGATTATCATGGTCAACTGATGTAGTACGGATTCGAGGTAATACATTACTACCTCTTGCATGCTTATGAAACAAGTTGCTATTATGTTAATACATGTATAATTACAATTGAGTATATTGATAGCTATGTTAAAGTCAAAACAATTACGGAATATAAGAATAATAATCTAGATAAGATCGAAATGATCAAATATGAAGTTGGATAAATTGAAAAAAAATTCGAGTCCAGTAAATTTATTAAGACAATTAACCTCCAACTCTGATTATTCCTGATAAAAGAATTAATGTCTGAAATAATTGATTAAGAAATGACGAAAATACCTTTAAGGGGTAAAAATAACTAAAATACCCTTAATGATGAATAATGATATGGGATCTACTTGTGATCTAGTTAAACAACCGAAGTTAGAATAAGTCTTTAGGGATACATTTTCAGGGAGTTCTCCATAAGTTCGAATAAATTAAATAATTGAAATGACAGAAATATCCTCAGGAACCAAATTTCTAAATTAACTGAAATAATGGATATACCCTCGAGATCTGAAATGAATGAATAGTTGGAAGGATCGAATGGATCAGAATAACTAAAACACTTTTGGGCATCGAAGTGTCTAAAATACCCTCGAATATTAAAATGACTAAAAACACATCTAAGACTTGGAATAAGAATTACCAATAAAGCTAAACGAGTGTAATGGCTCTAAAAGTGTAATACATGACCCGTGATTGTTGGTCGTTTCTGATGCTAATGTAATATTGGAAGAATATTATCATATGAATGCATGTTCGATTTATTTGGAGAAAGTACATTGTTAATTGTAAGAGTAACATGTTCCTCTAAAAGGGTACATTCGGTGCTAAGGATTGACTTCAGGTCAAATGTACATGTCTGAATACTTGTTAAGTACCACGATAATGATAACTATTCAGTTCTAATGGACTTGAAGGATGGATAAGCCGTTAGAAGTCTTGGATACTACAAGTAACTGTGCTACCTTTATTAGGCCAAATTACGAAATTACCCTTGAAAGTTAAAATGATCAAAATGCCCTTATAAGCTAATTGTCTAGAACTTTCCTAATATATATATTAGGAATCATGATTGATCCTGATCTACTCGAATTTCCAATATCTATCCTGATATATCTGAATTCCTGCATAGTCAGGATATACCAAAAATTCTGAATGATCTTGAGGTATAATTCATGAATACCTGGATGAAGTTGACAATTATCGAATTCCTTCGATTAAGGTCCTTGATTCTGAAATAGTCTAGAATGGACTATAGTTTTGTGTCTTCTTTCTGTGACTATCAAGGACCCCTGAGTGATAAATTAGACCATCTAGTGTGTATTGTGTATACATGACTAACCTCCATGATCAGAAATCAAGTCTATCCATTTTGATCCCAAGTGATCCTATTATCTGAAGTAAAAAAATGACCTTTAATTCCTGATGTTTGATATAAGTATACCCGATTCATGGGTCATGTTACGCCGATTCCACTAAATAAACATCAGCTTGTACTTTGATTCTTGACATACTGCTACTAATTTCTGATATAACGGTTATCACTCAAGACTATTTTACTAGGGTACTTTTGGGATAACATGAGAAGTTTTTGATAAGCACATGAGAAGTTTTTGAGCGCACAGACCATCTGCTAGGCTCATGCGCTTTCTTTCAAGCTCATACACCTTCTGTCAGGCTCATACGCCTTATGCCAAGCTCTTATGCATTCTGTCAGGCTCATGCGCCTTCTGTCAGGCTCATACGCCTTCTGTCAAGCTTATATGTCTTCTGTCAAGCTCTTACACCTTCTATTAGGCTTTTATGCATTTTGTCAAGCTCCTACGCCTCGTGGGGACCTAAGGTAACCCCTTAGGTCGGTACCTACGCCCATAGGGCATGAGCTAACACTTGTATAGATGCAATTCTAGGAATTGCATACTGGAGTTCGTTTGGAGGGTAGTTAGGATGATACCAAAATTTTCATGCCTCCACCTTTGCCTCTGTTAAAATTCCTCAGTTGACTGAAACTTTCTGTCTATTTTTCTCGATCTGCGATTGGTGGGACACACCAAATCCATGGCTTAATTCTTGTAAAATATCTTGTTTTTCTGATTCTTCTGGATTGTAGAATGCCCGACTGATATTTAGAAGTTCAAGTATTGAACCACCATGTTGCCTCTAAGTATGACGTAAAACGAGATTCTATACCGTAATGGGAACCTGTTGACGTCATGATCTTTATGTTCGTTCTATGCTTTACCTTATACCTGCATGTTGCTTACAACATCTCTTAGTAGTTTTGTATTACTGAGCTTTCCTAAGCTCACATTGTTTTTACCATCGCAGGTTAGAAGAAATCTATCATAGTATTGTAACTGATGTCAATGTTTGGAGTTCTCTCGGTGTTGCTTTTGGAGTATGGTACTGGTACAGTTAGTGGGCATGTACGCCTTGTCTTATTTTATGCCAGAGTCTGTAATATACATTTTAGATTTTCTTTTTTATGATTTTCTGTAATGATGTTCTGACAAAGATTTTATTTTATGCTTTTAAATGTATTAAAAAGAAAAAGATTTTATTCGGGTTTTACTGTGGGTCATTCTTGTGACCCTAATATGATCTCCTAGAACTAGGTGTAACGCATAGACGAGTCTAAGGGGTTACAAAGTCGGAATATGGATGAGGGCGGTTAGAGCCATAAAGCATTGCATTGATTCGAGAGTCACTTGGGAGTTGGGAATTCCAAGTAACATAGTGAAGATGATTTTATGTTATAAATGATATTTTGTTATTCGTTTTGTAATTTTTTTAGGAGTTAAGAGCCATAATGCAACTTTTGAAAGTTCACTGATTATGTTATAAGCGTCCTAATACTTTGGGGACCGCCAATTTAGTTTACCTTTATATATATTTTTTTATTTGTTTTTCAAATTATAGGCACTTGTATTCTTATCTCTATTACATGATGATCATAAAGAGTAAGATGTAGCTACTTTATCAAAACCCTAATGTTTTTCTACTCTATTTTTAAAAAAGGGTAAACTATATCAGATACATCTACACTTTACGTTTTATATCGACTATATCAATGAACTAAAAAATGATATTATTTTAACATTAAACTTTAGTAATCGGTAGTATTTTAGCACCGAACTTTAGTTTAGACTTTAATTATACAACTAGGCCATTAAAATCGATAACGTGGATCTTTACGGTCCGCTTGCGATGAAGTTGAGGGATTTTAATGGCCCAATGGTATAATTGATGCCTAAACTGAAGTTCAATGGTAAAATAATATAGATTTTTAATTTAGTGGTATAATCAATACACGCCTAATAGTTTAGTGGTATTTAGTGTAGTTTACCCTTCTAAAAATGTAAAATACAAACTACAATTCAAGAGATGAAAATGTTTAAAATCCCAGATAATTTCTTTTAAATTATCATTAATTTGATCAAAGAAAAAGACTTATAATTTACATATCAATTAATATGATGTAACGCTTCATCAAGAGTATTAATATGTAGGGGTGGTTTCGAACATGTACAATAGGTGCAACCGTACAAGATTTCTGAAAATTGAGAGCTCAAAATGAATTAAGTTAAATGTTTAAAAGAAAAAAAAATAAAAGATTAGTTATGGACTAATAGTAAAATACACAAGAAAAATAAAGTGTTATTGTAATTTGTTGATTTTGAGTCTTATTATACTTATTTTTTATTCAAAATTCAGTTTATCATGTACACAAAAAGTTAACAAATATTTATTTTTAAAAAAAATTAAGAATACTATTTTAATAAATTCTACGTGTCCCTAAATATTTGAACTGCCCTTCTAATTTGTGAACCTGTACAGGGTCGGAGGTACCTGACACTTCTAAATTCTTCATTAACTTCCATTAAATTCTTCGATGATTATACAAAAGGCTTTTTGCATTGCGGGAGAGATGAGAATACCTCGTCAAAAGAGGCCTAATTAAAATTTTTAAAATTTTTAAAAGGTGTAATTTAAATTTAGCTAAATTATAAAATAAGTGTCTAAATTATGTCTTATTTTTATAATAGGTGTTTAAAGTATTTTTTGATTGAAATAGGTGCTTAAACTTTCATTTTGGCTGAAATAGGTGCCTAAATTATTTTTTGGCTGAAATAGGCGACTAAACTTTTATTTTTGTCTTGTTTTAAAGTCAATTTTGACACCTACTTGGACACCTATTTCAACCAAAAATGAAAGTTTAAGCACCTATTTCAGCTAAAAATGCTTTAGGCACCTATTTCAGCTCAAAATAAAACTTTAAGCACCTATTTTAACCAAAAAATACTTTAAGCACCTATTACAAAAAAATATAATTTGAACACTTATTTTATAGTTAAGCCTTTAAATTTCTCCAAACTTTGGAGTGCTAAGGATCCCTAGTTTGTTTTATTAAATAAAATCCTATTTATTATATTATATTTTGTCAAAATATAACCAAATTAACAACTCGACACCCTTTGTTTTTTTTAAAAAAAATAGTAAAATCATATTTATTATATTATATTTTGTCACAATATAACCAACTTAACAACTCGATATACTAGTTAAGTGGTTATGTTCCCCTCCTCTTTTGTTTGAGTTTGGTTCTTCTCAAAATCATATTCCAATTTATTTCCTTGTAAACCAATTAGATGATGTCCATATTATCATTTGATTGGATGTTATTTTTTTTGATAAATGATTTGTTGTTTTTAAATTAGCACAAATAATTATTTTTAATTAATTTAATAAATATTTCTCTGATGTGGTATTTAGAGATGTCAATTGGGCGGGGTGGGTGCGAATGATGCTCTTTCCGCACCAATCCTGTCAAAAATTTTCACTTTCATCCCCGCCCCACAACCCGCTGCGAATGTAAAATTTAAGACCATTCTTGCACCGTGACCCGCAAGGTTAAAACCATCCCCACCCCACCACTCACGTGGTTCTTAGACCCACCTAATCCCTTTTATACGCGTCCCATGATCCACTTCATATAATATATTTATAAGTATTAATTAAATAAATTTATACCAAACTTGTTATGAAAAAATAAGAAATAAATGTCATTTAGACTCCCACCACATGTGATATTATTTCAACTATCACAATATAACAAATAATCATAATAAATTTTTGAAACCTTTAATTGGTAAATTAAAATATAAATTTTATTACGAATTTAAAAAATTTAAAAAACAAAGTACTTACAAAATTCTAAATAAAAACAATGTCTCAAATACATCATAAATGTCTTTAAATGAAGAAATTTTAAATATCAATCAATACATGTCACTCATGTAACTTGGTTGCTTCGATATCACATTCATCTTCTAATTTTTCTATCAATTGTGAGCATGATATCTTTTGAACGTCACCTGAACCTGCATATGTAAACTTCCTTATGAGTAACTTGCACTTTTATTTAACAAATAAGTTTAATGTAAAAATATGTGTTATTACTTTATAAATAAATTTAAAATAAAAAATAATACGTTACCTTTAATATCAGCCCAAATCCAATTTTGAGTTCACATTAAAGCCTCAACAGTTTTCGGTAGAAGTCGACTGCGATAAGGATCAAGTACTCGACCACTAGTGCTAAAAGCAGATTTCGAAGGGGCTGTAGAAACAAGAATGCTTAAAATGTCCCTAGCTATTTGTTGAAGAATGAGATATGTGCTTCCATTTGTCTTCCACCAGGTGAGGATATCAAAATCATCACAAAGTGATACATTAGAAGCTTCCAAATATTTCTCCAAATATGATTTTTCATATCTGTGACTTTTATCTTGCTCCATAAATTGTGCAAATTCTTGCATATACACATATCCTCCAATGTGACAAATATCACTAGGCACCTGAGAACTAGTAGCTTGGATCCCACTATTTTTAGACCCGTATTAATCCACCAACTGACGAAGAAAAGTATTGATTCTACTAACCTCCCTCTCAACTTCATCATGATCAAATATCTTTTTGAAATAAAAGCACAAGGGCCATTTTGTATCTTGGATCAAGTATTGTTGCTACACCCATTAGACCATTAACACCATTCCAGTACTTGTTGTATTTGTCTAGCATTACTTATGCCATTTTCCTCATATAATCATAAGGAGACGAAAGCCAACTAGGTATAACAAGTCTAAAAGTACACATTTTAGGAAAGTAAATATTGGCAGTGGGAAATCTTAAAGCTGAGAAATCAAGGGTGGTAGTACTAAATACTTCCAATTTTTCACATATTTTCTCTACGTTTTTTCAATCTTCACCAATTGGTAGATTCTTATAAAGATTATCTTGGCCACTCAAAACAACAAACACTGACATATACTTTATAGCAATTGCAAGCATTTCAAAAGTAGAATTCCACCGAGTCTTGCAATCAAGTGATATTTTTTTGTATTCAGGAACTAATTGTTTAGCTACTTGCTTAAATTTTTGGATTCTTTTTATCGGAAGTAGTCCAAAACACAACACTATCCCTGATTCTTTAGACACCATCAGCTAGAACAACACTTAATCCATCTTGAACAATTAGATTTAATATATGAGCACAACGCATATGAAAAATCAGACCAAGCAAATGAAGGGAACCGTAAGAAAACTCTTCACACAAAATAAACATCATTGCATCATTAGTTGTACAATTATCCACAGTAATAGCAGGCAATCTAAGATCAAGATTCCAAGATTGAATGCATTTCTTCAAAGTGTCAACAAGTACCTCAGCGGTATGAGGGGCTGGGACGTAACAAAACCTGTCATATACAATAAAGAAAAGGTTATTAATCAATTAAAAAGATATATCCTCAAAAGATTTGAAAAGAATGTAATACCTTATGATTCGGCTTTGTAGTCTCCAAACATTATCAATAAAATGTGCAGTGACATCCATATAGCCTTTTTTGGTTGTTGGCGCTCCACATGCCCGTAATTAAGGAAATTCGATTCTTCGCTTTTCCCAACAAAGCTCTAATATTCTCTTTTTTAGAAACATATCTTTGCATGATGTCTTTCTTAGTTGTATTACGGCTCCGTACGTTGAACCCTGATCGAAGTATTTTACAATACTTTCTAAAACCACAATGCTCAACCATGCTAATGGGGTACTCATAAAATAATCATCTCTGCCAAGTCTTTTCTCCCATTCTCTTGGTGGAACTCATATGGTGTCAAGGTCAATGTGTCACTTTTGTCGGTAGGATTAGCCTTTACGCCAAACAATCTAGTTTGTCGTATATCTTTACATACTCTTTTTGAACAAATTTTTATTTGTTCTTTCAAATGGGTTGTTCCGACTCTTCTTCCACTAGCAAGAATCTTGGAACAATGATTGCACTCGGCTTTTACGGCATCACCGACCCCCTTTCTTGTGAAATTGGTCCAAACTGATGATGTATGTCTACTAGTTAAAGGTAGAATAGAAGGATCCTTTGAAGCATTATCTAGAGGACTTTTGCCATCATCCAATGAAATCGGAGTGCAATTCATAAAAGTTGATGCTTTTGAGGGAGTGGGAGTATCACCATTTACACCGGCCATTTACCTCGAATATTTGTAAAGCCATAATAGTTTGTACAACTCAAAAGTTTGGACTAAAAAAATACTAAAACATATTTTAAAGGATTGAAAAACAACACAATTAACATGTCAAATAATATTTCAATTGTCGTAAAAAAATAAACAATATAGAAATAACTAAAAAGAAAATCAAAAAGCTTTAGAAAATAAGAAAAACACCTACAAAATCTAAATAACATGCAATATTAAAATTTTAAAATTAAAAGAAGTAAAAAAATAACATACAGTGAAATCTGAGGATAAAAAGACAAATCTTGCTTCACTTGAATTGTATTTTTTTATTTAATTGCTTCTTGATGGACGACAATTATATATATATATATATATATATATATATATTTTATAAAATTTTAAGATAAGTTAATACGAATTACCTTAAATATGATTCTGATCAAAACTGATATTTTTAAGAATACTTATATATTTAATGATCAATTCAAACTCAATTATATATATATATATATATATAAAACCTTTCATAACTATCTTAAGACAACTCAATATGAATCACCTTAAATTTGAATTAGATCCAAACTGATATTTTTAAAATATTTATATATTTGATATGATTAATCTCAAATTAATTATATTTTTTAAAAAAATATTTTTAATAATATTTATAATAACATGTTATAAAATCTATTGGGTGGGTGGGGATGATGTAGGGTGGGTGGGGATGATGTGGGGCGGGTGGGGATAGCGAGGGTATAAAGTCATATTCACGATTGCCCTACCACCCACGGCGAATCTAGATTTTATCTCCATTCCCGCTTCGCGATCCGCAAAATCTGTAACCATCCCTTCCTAATTGAATGCGAAGTGGGGCGAATGCCCGCAAAACCCGCCCCACTGACATCCCTAGTGGTATTACACCATATAATCACACAAAAATAGTTTTTTAACCTAAAATTAAATGTAAAAGATTGAAGTGCTAAAAAGAATAGGATTTATATCCTATACATTGGCGATGGAAACTGCCACAGATGCCTTAGTTTTAGGGTTTAAGGTCTTAGTTTAGAGTGTAAGGTTTAGGGATTTAGGTGTAGGGGTTTATAATTTAGGGATAGTGGTTAGAATTTAGGGTTTATATGTTGGGTTCTATTTTTAGGGTAATATGGTTTGGATTTAAGTTTTAACTTATAAAGCCTGAATTATAACCATAAACTTTAAATTCTAACCACCATCCCTAAATTCTGTACCCCTACACCTAAACCCATAAACCCTACACCTTGAACTAAGACCCTAAACCCTAAAACTAAGACGCTTTTCAGTGTATAAGATAATAATCCAAAATAATAAGGGTTAATATTTTATGCACTGTCAGTAGAGTTAAAAAACTCCACAAGCATGCCTATTTGAAGGCTAAAAACTAAATTAAAATCTCTAACCTTAATCCCCTAAATACTAAACCCTAGATCTTAAATTTTAAACCCTAAATTATAGATATAAATTTTAAATTCTATACCCTACAATCTAAACCCCTAAACCTTACTTCTAGACCATAAAACCCTAAACTAAACTGCTTGCTTCCATCGCTAGTGAATTAAATAATTTTTCAAAAACTAAAGTTTTAGTCAAAAATTAAATGTGAATTTAGACATTATGACCTTTTAAATCTGGACCTTGATTTCCCAAACGCAGAATCAAAAGTCACAATATTTACTCTAGAATTTAAAGGGTTTTTTTTTTCAAGCGGAGAGATTTTTGAGCAAAAGACAAGAAATGAAAAGAGAGAGGGAAGAGATGGAAGCGACAGGCAGTTCCCAGCAACGGAAAAGGTTGTTAGAAAATGGTTATTACTTCTCATTATTTTTTCTGAAGAAAATTAATATATTTTTTTGTTTAGGTTAAAATGGTTATTAGAAAATTAGTATTTTGAGTTAAAAACCAGAAATTTCATGAGTATGCGATGCTGAAAGCAAATTGTTTTCTCATTACTTTCAAGTTTTCAATGATTCCAGTAGATCCACATCCACATTTGCAATTTGATAGCCAATTAGTTTTGTTTAATCACCCTGAAACTGGAATTCTCTCTTGATCATTGCCAAAGGGTTCTGAGGAGCAAAAAAGCCGCTACCAAATCAACTCAAATCATTCTTAATAATCAAGTACAGAAAGAAAATCAGATTCTTTTGAAGTTGGACAGTTATGATCATGGGGATGAAGCTGATCAATACAACTACGTGATCGACTGAAACGCACCGCTACGCGACCTAATGCTCGATTACGCTAAACGCATTGGCGTTACATTCAACCCTGTAAGAATTTATTGCAAGCAGCACGGTTCCCATTTGATCCCAGATTTCTCTGCAAAAGTTGTGGATTTGAAAGATGGGGATACAATTCAAGTTATTGGATGGGACGAATTTAGACCAACTGGTGCAACCGAATCGACTCTCGTTACTTTGCCTCTGGTTGTCGATGGGGAAAAAACAAATTTTCTCAAAGTGAAGTTTATAGATAACAGCGAGCTGTGCTATTTGATGGGGGCGAAACACGCCGATGGCGAACCTAATGATCGATTATGCCAACCGCATCTGCGAGTTTTACGAAGACATGAGGTGGATTTTCGATGGTCGTCATATCGAACCTCGTCAAACAGCCGATGATCTGGGAATGGAGGATGGAGATATTCTATACGTAATTGAGGTGTTGAGAGGTGGACCTTAGGACGTTACTAATAAGGTACTATCGCTTTATATGTTTGTTTGCCTTTTCATCAAGATTAATGTAGCAAACGTTATGTTAAATGATCGTTATCTTTCAATAGAGATCTAGTTATATAATAATAGTTTTCAAATATCTTGTACTCGATCCGTTCAATATTGCTTTTGAATAGCACTTTTGGAGTCATAAGCAAGGTTAAACATATAGCTTTGGAAGTAAAAAGTACACTTGAAAAGTATTTTTCAATCCAAACGTAAACGATGAAATTTCTAGCTTTTACGGTTAGAAAAGTGTTTGTAGGAGCCAAATTATAATTTTAACCTTCATTTTTTTTTACCAAAGACATAAAAATATTTTTTTGAATAGATTAATAAAAAAGTAATGTAAAGAAAAAATGCAGGTACCACCGAGTTTCTCTCTGAAAATGGCTAAATGAACAAGGAGCAAACGATCTCCCTTTTTGTGCATAACATTCCAACGAGGATGCACTGGAGGGGACTATGGCACGCGTTCGACAGATATAGAGATGTGGTGGACGCGTTTATAGCGAGCAAGACGAGTAGAGGAAGAAGAAGGTTTGGTTTCGTGAGATTTGCGAGAAGAACGGATGCAGTAAGAGCCATGAGCCAGATTGAATGGCTTTTCTCTCTACGGCTTCAGAATTTCTGTGACTTTTGCCAAGTTTAATGGGAGATCAAAGTATTGGCGAAAAGTAAGACTGGGGGAAATCCGGGAACTAAACAGACAAAGACCAAAGATATTATAAGATCGAAGGAAATAGTTGACGTTGAAGTAATAACCACAGGTAAAACAAGCAAACCTTTTGAAAGGAAGAACATAAGAATCTCGGGACATGTAGAGGAAAAGGAGCTGTGGAAGTTGAAGTGTTGCTTGGTGGGAACGACAACTTCAATTTGTAGTGTAAATAGCATTGTGGATAGGCTTCAAAATTGGGGTCTAGGGGAGATAAAAATACAAAGATTAGGAGGTAAAATGTTTTTAATTTCAATAGTTGATATTATATATTACAAATATATTATATATTATGAAAAATTACATTTTATAAAATGCAGAAATCTATATATTACATACTTTAAATATATATTATATATAAACTTTACAAAATCTCATATATATATATATATATATTGTGTATTTTAAGAAAGCTATATTACATTTTTAGAAAACTATATATATTATAAGCTTTAAAACCATATTTATTATATAATATATAATCTATATGTTATATATCTATTATATAAGAAACTATATATTAGATGTATTAAAAAAATATGTTATATATTAATATGAAAACTATATATTATATAATACACATATGTTAAACATCAAAATCAAGCATAAAATCACATATTATATCCTTTAAAACAAACTAAGCATTAAATACACGTTCACATCAAAACAAAACAAACATAACATAGGAAATAAAAGCTGGAAATTAAGGATGCAAAATAAAAATAAACATGCATGATAAAAGAGGGATTTAAGTACTGGAAAAGACCAAATTAAATGGAACTCAAAATTAAAGGCCGAATTTAAAGAGGAAACGAGGGACTTAATTGTAAACATTTGGAAAACTTCAAGGACTCGGGAGTGATTATGAAAGGCGGAATGGCTGCTTATGCGAATTCAATGGGGCGGAGGGACTAAAGTTGCTATTTCAAAAGGCGGAAGGGTTCACGGCGTAAATGAAGAAGGGCGGAGGTCCTTATTTGTGTAATAAGACCATTTTTAAAACAAAATTTTATAAAAGAAACTGGCCGAAGGCCTGCCTCCCTCTTTGACCATTTTTGATTACCCACGAAGCTCTCCCCACTCTCTTTTTTCTCTCAAAGCGGAGAAGAACACCGCCGTGTGTTCATCCCCAAACCCAAATCCTGACCGTAATCCCAGGATCCGACAACTTATCCACCAATCGCCGTCGCGTCGGCCGCCGCACGTCGACGACCGGCAAACCCATAACTTACCCCAAAACATTCATCTCCTTCTCCAAACACCAATCTGAACACCAATTTTCTTAAAAAACAAATGATCCCCTAGATCTAAGGAAAACCGAACCAAAAACCTTTTTTTTCAAAAAATAGAACCTCCCCCTTTTGGTCTGCCTCCTTACCGATTCACCATGCACGGCCTTAGGGAGGCCGGTAGGCTTGTCACTAGTGAGGAAGAGGAACAGACGCAAGGGAAAGGCGAAACGAAGCGGTGTAAAAACTAAACCCTAGCTTTCTATTTTCTTTTTGATTATGGATATGCTTCAAGATGCAAAAGAAGATGGATACCTCTCAAGGTTTTTGCTCTGATTTTATACCCTGAGTATTACATTGATTTTTAGAATAAATAAAAACCCTAGAAAACCTTATTGGCTACTTCTGAGAAATCTGATGTTTTTTTACCCGCTTTGATTTTTTCTTGCCCATTTTGGTTATCTGATGCTTTGATATCGTGCTTCTTCCTTGCATGTGACAAGAGAGGAGGAGGGGACCGTTGCTGAGGGCTGAGGCGTGACAGAGGAGTCAGGTGCGTGGCGCCGCTCGGGAGCAGAACCGGTTGGGTTTGAACTGCACGTGGGAGGTGGAAGGCCCTTATCCACTGAATCTGGGCCATCAGATCTTATCAAGATCTAACGGTTGGGATTAGGCAGATGCAAAACAGAAGTTAATTAGGGTTTTTTCTTTTATCAGATTAGGGCTTAGGTTTTTTTATTATTAGGCCCATAATTGGGCTTTATGTAATGTATATATATTTTATTATATGGGCTTATTAATTGTAAATGGACTTTTATGATTAATACATTGGGCTTTTATTAATTGATTAGTATATATATATGCATATACCTTGTATACTCCGATTACAATAATAAAATATAATAACTTAAATGGTAGATATGGTAATAACACTAATAGTAGTAACAATAATGATAACAAAAAACAACAATAAAAACAATAAGGATAACCTAAAAATTATAATACATTAATAATGTTTTGGGTTTTTCAATTGACTAACAAACATAATAGACCATAACAAAAATATAACTTAGTATTTTTTTGGGTTTTTATAAGATAATATAACATATAATATGGTCATAAATAGAGACGAAGCACTAAAACATAATGCTAGTAATTTTAATTTTTTTTTTGTTTTTTGTTTTGAATTAATAGTCACATACATATATATATAGATAATTAAGATTAAACAAAGCCCATAGTAGTATATATAAGCCCATTATTATAAAACGAAATAAAAAGGAGTTACCCTGGACAAAATTAGTGATTACAGTTGCCCTTATTTGCTTATACTTGTGGAACAAGGATAAAGCAAAGACCACAAACACTAATTTTGTCCTACTTCCTTGTTTGAAGATTCTGAGTTGCGAGTTCCTCCTATATAGAACCGTTTGCCCTTTCTCTCCCTCAATCTGGAGCTATGAGTATCTGCCTCCTTTACTCCGACATCCTGATACGGCGAGTTTGACATCCTTCGTTTGGAATCCTCGAGCTTTGAGTATCTTCCCCCTTTTGCTATGAAATCTTGAAGCCGCAGGTCTTTCAGTTTGGAACCGAGATACCCAAATTCTAAGAAAAACACCCTAATGGAGGGGTTGGATTGAGAAATTTTGGGTTTTAAGGAAAATATCCTTTTGGAAGGATTGAATTGAGAAATTTGGGTTTTGAGGAAAACATCATTTTAGAAGGATTGGATTGAGTTTTGAGGAAAACGTCCTTTTAGAAAGATTGAATTGAGAAATTTGGGTTTTGAGGAAAACGCCCTTTTGAAAGGATTGAATTGAGAAATTTTGGTTTTGAGGAAAACGTCCTTTTGGCAGGATTGAATTGAGAAATTTGAGTTTTGAGGAAAACAACCTTTTGGAAGGAGAAATTTGGTCTTGAAAGACCATTGGAAGTCCTCACTAAGCAAGTCGAAGAACTCTTGATTTTGTGAGATCTACTTCTCCTCTCGTGAAGTTGTTGATCCCTCCTTTTGTCAATCTTCAAGTACTTGTTTAAAGTAAACAAAATACGATAATGGTATGAGTTAGCATGCTCCTAATCGTAGGGTTGCCTAGCTATCAATGATGCATGAGCAAATTTCATGATTCCAAGATGTGTGTGTTCATGAGAATGCAATGATGCATGAATTCAGTTTGTCTATTTTCTAAAGTCGGTGGTCGTCATCTTGGGATCACAACCACTCATCATGTAACACCCTAAAATTGGCCTAGAAAAGTTACCACAATCTAAACTATATGCTAATTGAATACATGAGCTAATCAATTTAAAGAAGAAAGAACATTGGCCATCCTCAAGATCAAATAAGTGAAATTAGAACCAAATTGAATTGAAACTAGAAGGCATAAATGGAAGGATGGAATTGTAATCGTGCAAAACTCTATAGTTTGCATGCAAATGGGATTAAAATTAAAGGCCTTGACACATGTTCTCAATTGATAAGAACATGTGCCAATTTAGAGGATGACTCACGGCATGGTTGGGGAAATAATGAACAAAAATTCATCATCTTCCTCCCATTATCCTCCATGGCCGATTGCTTGAGAGAGAAAGGGGAAAGAAAAGCTTCATAAGATCACCTTCAAAATTCATGCCTTTTGATTTAGCCTTGATCAATTTAGCTTGGAGAAGGTATAATGCTTGACTATTACATGTTAGAGGATGTTTGAATCTTGAAATGATGATGTTCTTGTTGCCTAGATTGATTTGGATGATTGTTATGTATGTTAGGGTCATGTTAGCTTCTAATTGAACTTGAAATTGTGAATGCTAGTAGCCAATTTGATAAAGACAATGTATATAGTTGAAAACAATGTTGAATTAGGACTGTTTTGATAGTGAAAATGTTTAAGCATGCTAATTAAATGTAAAACCCTGTTTTGATCATGTTGGTAGATGAATTGAGGATTGAATAGAGTAGATAACTTGCTGGAAAATGAATGCACCTAATTGAATTAGTTAAAAATAGGTAATGGACTGCTCAAATGGTGAATTGGATGTATAATGTTGATCAAATAGATCAAATTGAATTTAACATGATAATGCCCTGTTTTAAGCACATTGCTAGGTGTATTAGACTGGCCTAGACATATAAGAACATGAAAATGAATTGAATTGCCATGTTAGAACCATGTTTAAATGAGTTATGAAACTAGAAAATCAACCTAGTATAATCTGCCCAGAATACTCTGTTCTGGCCAGTAACTTTGAAAAATTACCATAAATTGTATAAAATGAATTTAAGGCTGGAATTTTTATAGACAACACCTTGACATGTCTAAATTCATTAGGAGAAAACAGAACTGAATTCTGGATTGTAGAATGAATTGTAGAGAAGTAACACTAGGGACAGTGCAAACTCTCCAGTGTTGTAAGTTGCCCTGCCTTTAAGTTAAAAACTGTATTAATTGGCAAAGAACTAAACTGCAAGGCCTATATGGTTATAAAGACAATTACGTTAGCTTTCCAACGTGTAAACCAATTGAAATTCTGACGTACGAAATGAAAGTTATGCATGTTTAAGTGAACATAGTACATGCTGCTTAGTAACAACAGTTTAGGTAATTGTACATTGTTGTGTGACAATTTGTAAACTGTTTTCTAAACAGTTTGGGACATTGATTTCTGCCCAGTTTTACATGATTTAAAGTATAGATAAGTGTAGTTAAGTGTAGTAAAGAATGTATATGAACATGCTGCCAGATTTGTATATGTTGTGTGCTTGTAATATTGCCTTGATTGAATGATCATATGATCTTGTTTTAACATGAATGTGTTTGTGTAATGTGTTAGAACTATGAGTGAACTTGATGGATGAGGAAAGAGTGGATCATCCTAAAGCCAAGAACAAATGAGTGTGGATCCAAGACTAGCTAAGCTTGGAGTATTGTGAGTGTAGTTTACTTGAGAGTTAGGACTAGGTCCTAACTATAACAAGCATGTCTAAATTCTTGAATTGCTAATTGACTTAATATGAACTTGATCTATAAGGGAAGAATGATTAAAGGAATGCATGAAACTTGATCACATATTTTAATACATGTTTAATTCGAATGTTTAAGCATGATTAAGTGGTAACATGGGTGCTTGTATGTTTCATGTGGCATGTGATCAAATACTTAAAGAACTTGCTTGTAATGTTATCCCACTTGATGAAATGAACACATAAGAATTACATGATATGTGAGCTATGGCTCAATTGGCCTAAGGGCCTAATATGAAATGAACTTGCTTGACATGATCTTGAACTTGAAATACTTGTATAAGGCTATAATCGAACAACCTTGGTAGCTAGTTGGACTAGGTAGAAGGGCATGCCTTAGAGTCTAGAGCTCATTCTATCAGGGTGGACTATGTTCCAGGGCTAAGGCCCCTATTTGGCGATAGACGGAGGGTATGTATGTGGTCTTTGGAGACAGTAGGAGGGTTGACCAGTACTACGGTGCATCTTGTGGTGATAGTTGGTTGAAGCCTCGATTACCTATACAAACTAAGTACCAAGGGGGTTGTTTAATTGATAACAAATGAATAACAATCCTACATCATATGTTACTTGTCTTGAAGGCCATGAATTGTATGTTACTTGACATGAAATCCATGAATTGTATGTTACTTGTCATGTAGGAATGACTTACTTGATTACTTGTTATGTAAGTATGATTTGCTTGATTCTTGTTATGAAAACATGAAGTATGATTCCATGATTCTTGATCCTTGATAGCCGAATGCTTGAAATCCTTAGCTAGGATTATCTTAATGCTTGAAAGCCTTAGCTAGGATCATTCTAATGCTTGGAACCCCTAGCTAGGATCATTCTTGTTAATTGACACATAACTGGATAAAATAAATGGTTAGAACTAGTTACTACCTCACTAAGTACATTCTTGTACTTATCACTCTTGTTTCACTCTTCCCAACTACGGGATAAAAAAATCGAGTGTTAATTGATCTTGAAGCCTGATTTCTTGAGCTCGAAGAAAGACACAAGCATAGTTAAAGTATGGTTTCATACTTGTTTTGTATATCTCCTAGATTGGTGGCACTAGTTTGTATAGAGATTAGCTTGATCATGCATTTTGGAACACTTTAACTTGTATATATGTGTGTTTTTAATGGGCCTACTATCTCATGACCTTGGATGACAATATGAAACATGTATTGAACTTAAATTTCATGTAATGAAATGGTATTTCCTGCGCATATATAGATGATTATATATTGAAATGATCAAGTGTTTGATTTAGATTACATTGGACCATTCGAATGACTTGGAATTATAAGGTCACTTGTGTGTATACATACCTCGATGTAAGTATTGTTGTGTGTTTGAATGGTAAATGCCGAATAGTCTAGTGTGTGTACATACCATGATGTAAGTGGTTTGTGAGTTGTATGATGATTGCCGAATGGTCTATAGGTGTTGGGAAACTAGTTACATGCAATGGCATGTTAACATGATAATGTTTAGAAATCTAGGTATGTAATGTTATATGTGTAACAAACTAAGGAACATTGAAATAAAAGGGAATTATGTTGCATACTAGGGTTATTCGAATGAGTATGGTATAAGATGAGGTTAAGTGAATCATAAAAGTAGTAACATATATTGTAAGCATGAAAGGAAACAATTAAATGGCTTATTCGATGCCTTTATGCTTTAAAATCAAATGTGTGTTGCTTGCATGATAAGTATTGAATGCTTGGTTGCTTGATAATTAAGTAACTCACCTAATAAGGATGAGTTATCAATCTTTGCCTTGTTCTTGTATTGTATTGTTTTGTATTGCCTTGTCCTTGCTTAAGTAACGCTCCCGAGCCGGTTTGCTACTAGCCCGAGGTAGGGGGTGTTACATTTATTGGTATCAGAGCTTTTTAGTCGGTTCTTGGACTAAACCAAGCTCTCTTGCATCATATAGGATTAATTGTGCCACCTAGGAGTTCTATTTCAAATTGCTTGTGTCCTTGCTTAAACTAAACTCTTCTTGTTCTACCTGAACTAGAAATGTCTGAAACAAGACTCGCTCGGGATGATGAATGTCCTGAAGGCTCCTCAAGTGAAGGAGATAGTGTGAGGATAGAGCAGAATCTTTCACAACAACAAGCTCAACCCCGAGCCCAAGCTGATGCTCAATAGGAAGCTCCTGCTATAAATCTTGTGCAGCAGGAATGTTTCCTTAGCATGAAGGAGATATTCAATCATCTTGTAACTGCTTTAAAACAAGACCATCCTATTTCTCCTCCTGTTGTTGTGCCAAACAGAGCTCCAATTGACAAGCTGGCTCAACACCGGACCTATACTTTTACTGGCCCAATAAAAGTAATTGAGATTTGCACGGTTCAGATTATCTCCCAGCCATGCACTCCCATGCCTTGAAGTAATGGCTTGAACCACTGAGATTATAGATGTGTTTAGAAAGCTCCCAACTCCCATTATACTTATGTACGCAGCTGCTCCAATGCTTCTAATTTCTTCTGGCATTTGGTCGTAGAATAGTTCTTGTAATCCGATGAATGTCAAGCAGACACCAATTTCGATAAGTAAGTATTGTGGAACTAACCACCATATGTTCATCGGGACTATAGCTTTTGGGATGTCGAGTAGACCTTGCTTGCTTGCGGTGTTTACCCTAGTTGTCTCTACTAGGGCTGCAACAACCATGCTCAACATGGAAACGAATAGACCAACACCGATTCTTTGTAGCATTGTGATTCTGCGGGGATGTCCAGTTATTTTTCGAGCAAAGGGGATGAAAATCTGATCGTAAATCGGGACGACGATGAGGATTTCGAGGCCAACAATGCTTTGGAGTGCTGCCGGAGGAACTTGGAAATCAGGACCTATTGATCTCAACATTGTGCTACCTTGCTTGGTAAAAAATGTTTGTATTTGAGTTATCACGGCACTGAACATTAAGCAAGCAAAACATATAGGGATGAGGCGAAGCACAAGCTTTACTTCTTCAACTTGGTTCAATGAACATAGCCTCCATAGATCCTTGATTGTGCTCAAGCAATCCTTGTTGTCAATGATCATTGCCTTGTCCAAAAATCTGCATTTTCAAGAATGATTGTAAATAAATCAAGTTTGAATAAATAAAATATTATAAAAGTTATACTTATTGTGATTCAAATTCAAAAACTCAATCCAATTAATCCAGATTCAATCTCGATACAATCCGATTTAAATAATAAAAAGTCAACAACTCGAACCGAAATGACATAAAATGAAAATGGCTCAAGCCTGAAATGACCAGAAACCCAAACAAGTATAATTAATAAAATAATTTAAATAATTGTTTCAACAAAGATACTGAATATCTTTCTTGAGCAAAATAGTTTTATGATTGTTATTTTATGTATTAACATGAAAAAATAATCTCACAACGCGAAGTTGCATGAATACAATATGTCCTATAATTATAATAAAAATAAGGAACATATATAACAATTATACAACTCCGTTAGTAAAATATTTTTTCTATATTCAGTGCATAAAATATAATTCATAATTTTAATATACTTATGAGCTAGTAAATTAAACACACATCATCCATTTATTCTTTTTAATACTTTTTTGTATAAATATAATAAAGCTTTTGGAATTCACATGAGTGATTAACCAAAAAAAACTTATAGAATAATTTCATTCTCGATGTGTCAAAATCCAATTTTTTAGATAAATCGCTTTATAAAGGAAGTTGCTTAATATAAATAAATCCAAAAATCTCGGTGACAAAATCAACAAGCCAGTTGTAAATTTACTACTTTTAAATAAACTTGAAGAGAAAAAAACTTGAATTATATTAATTGGTCATTACAATCGATAATGTGGATAAAACTTAAAGACCCGCATGCAATGACGTTGAGGGATTATAACGGCCAAATAATATAGTTGAAAACTAAATTAAATTTTTATGTTAAAATATTATTAATTTTTAATACAATAATATAATTAATACTAAACTTAAAGTTTAGTGTTATATGATCATGTAGTTTACCTTTATAATTAAGAATTATATCAAAATAGAACCCAATGAGTGTCTCAGTGAAAAAACGGATGATGTTCATTTGAGGAGACACAAGTTTAAATCGCTCCGTCTACAACGTGTATGCATTGTCAAAGAGTTAAGAAATAATTATATCAAAACACTTACTTGAACTGTTTGGTACGGGCCAAATTGCGGCTCCCACTTATTCTATCATCTTCATAACAAATTCCCCTGCACCTTGGGTTTCACTCACGCGCAACTTCTTTGCAGCGGCGACGAAGACTTGAGCCATCGAGGTGAAGGGGCTCCCCGTTGGCCCCTGTTTTCGCTACCTCTTGATTCCGGTTAAAAACACTGATAAGGCCAGCGTGAGTGTCACTGATAACACCCCAAATCCTGCTGCCCAACTAACGTTATCCTACACCATATAATTTCATGATTTTTACCATATGACTTTCATCGTAATTTCACAATTTTTACCATAGCACTAGATTGAATTAAACTCAAATTAATTATAAGAAAAAGTAAATGAAAGTCCATCACTTTTACATATCATGTAACACAAAAGTAACGGTTAGTACAAGGGCTTAAGAAAGTCTATCACTTTTACATCGTTGGTTGATTCATTTTGACTAAGATTAATTAATGGTTTTAATTATTTAAATTTATGTAATTAAAAAATAAATCAAATCATACCAAATTAAAGTATTGGGATCGAATCATAAATTTGAGCATCATAGAAGGACTAAAACCTTAATTTGACATTTGAGGAGAAGCATATGAATTAATTAAACTCACCTGGAGATAAATGACAGCAACAATTGCGACCGAAGCACCTGTAACGATTCCAAGGTACCACCAATTGAAGAATGAGCTTTTGGCAGCTTTTTCTTCGGGATTATTCTCGTCGAATTGATCGGCGGCGAAGGTCTGAACGCATGGCTTATGGCCTCCTTCGCCTACGGCTAATACGTAAAGCGCAGTGAAGAACACAGCTTCCCGATAATGCATAGGGATTACGGAAACCGATAAGCTCAATAACACCATCCCCTGTAACACCAACAAATGTTGAGCAAACAAACTTATCCAAAACTGCGATAAACGCAACACGGCTGAAAAAGATGAACGTTGCCGAGAGGTAGATCACAGAGGACACTAGGATGGTCTTGAAGCGACCGAGGTACGAATCGGCGATGAACGCTCCGAGCAAAGGGAAGATGAAGAAGACCCCGACCCACGTATTGACGTTCTTAGCGGCAGTGCTCATCGGTTCGCCGAGATTGCTAGTGAGGTATGTGATCAGGTTCCCAGCCAAACCATAGAAAGCAAATTGCTCGGCCATCTCGACAACTACATGAATCAACGATGGCAATTTCATCAAACACTTGTCCAACAAAAACGGGGAAGAAAGATGTGCTTACAGATGACAAAAACGGCGGCATTCCAGCCTCCTTTAGAGGGCTTCTTTTGAGAAAAAAGCTTGCTGGGATTTCTATGGTCATCGTCGATGGTGACCGGAGCAAATGAGATATCCATCAAGAATCAGTTGAAGCAAAAGAAATTTGCCTAAAGAACTCTATAAAAATGGTGGGAGGTCTCCGAAACTCTATCCATGTTAGTGGATGAGTCGGACACTTATAATTAAACTGAAAAATATTTAAAATATCCTATGTGAATAGTAATTATTGCCTAGCCATCCTATATTTACAAAATCTTTAACTTGAATATATATAATATCAATGAATCAAATGATAATTTATAAAAATTTCTTAAAAATAAATATAAAATAATAAAATAAATATGAATATCTATTTATTAAATTTTTAAGGTAAGAAATCTACATATTCCATAAGTTCATACCATGTTATCTCATTAAATAAAAACGGAAATCTATTTATTGCAATTTTATGGTAAGAAATTTACATTTACATTGCATAGGGTCATACCAGGTTATCTAATTAAATAAATAAATATATTTATTTATTTATACAAAGATTTTGCATTAAATCTAAAAATGTTATAATCTTAAAAAATTGTACATTTCCATTTAAAAAAATAGAATTAATGAAATTTTAATTTAATCACTTACCGAACGTAAGCCATAGTAATATACTACAATAAATCTCTATTACAATCGTAGAATATAAAACCAGATAAGTTTTGGACGGGCAACGCAGACCACTACACATTATTAGTGTTATACACCATTAAATTTTTAATGATTTTTAAATAAATATTAAAATTTTTATATACTCAGCATGCAATTAATCATATTTTTTTCTAATATATTTTTTCCTTTCTGGTTTTCACGTCTCCTTTCCTTTATGGGGTTTCTTCCAAAATAAGAACACAATTCTTCTTTCATGAAAACTGATTTGGTTTTCCACCCCCAATTCATTGAACCTTTAAGATAGATCGTAATCATACATATTTATTAAAGACTCATACTTTTGTGTACCTTTCTCGACCATTTCACCAATTTTGTTGCTCCCATTAAGGGGTCAATTAGGCCATTGATAAGCATCCTACTGCTTGTTGAATTAGCAACAACCTTGAGCTGCCAGATTTTCATCGGCCGCCGCGTTGTGGTTACCATGACGGTCGAGTTGGGTTCCACCAGAATCCTAATCCAACCCCCACCAATCCAAAACTTGAAGTTTACTTTGCTTAAGTTTGCAGCCATTGATATAGGTGGAGAAAAATCCAAGCTTGAAATAGACCAGCTTCTTGAAGGGAACTTAGGTTGTCAAGGAAGATACATGGCTTATGCAACTTGGAGGAGGTTCAATCAACATGATGTCAAAGCCAGAAATTCTAGGGCTTTGGTAGAGATGAAAGAAAATTGAAATGATTTAAAATTAAAGTCATGGAAAATTGAAATGATGAATTTTTTTTTTATCAGTGTGCTTGGTTGAGAGGATGGAAAACTAAAAGAAAAATATGTTTTTTCATTTTTATTGCTTGGTACAATAAAAAAGTAGGAGGAAATAAAATTAAGCTTTGAAAATTATAATTTATTTTTAATTTGTATAATTTAGTCTAATATTTTTAATATGATTATTTTTATTCAATTTAGTCTCTTAAATTTTTAGTTAATCTAAAATTGACACCTATTTGTTTTTAATTTTTATAATTTAATCTAATATTTTTAATATAGCTTTGATTTTATTCAATTTAATCCCTAAAATTTTTATTCAATTCAAAATTGATCCATATTTATTTCTATTTTTTTAAATTGAGTCCAAGGTAAACTACATAAATGGTCCCCCAACTATGACTCAATCCTTTGTTGAGTCCACTAACTATCAGAAGTTATAAATAGGTCCCCTAACTAATCGCGACTAACAAATCAATCCAATTCCGTTAAAAATAAACGGTTGATAACGTGGTAGTTAATAAAAATATATAATAATATATTTAACCCTCAACTTTTACATTTTATTTTAATTTAGTCCTAAATTTAAAATTTCGTCTCTCAATATTTAAATATTACAATATTTTAGTCCCTTAAATCCTAAACTTCATCTTCTTCCCTTCTAAAAAACAAACCTCCGTTAATGTTAAAGGTAGCCATATGCAACCCCATTTGTATAAGCAGTGGAAAACCGTTGGAGAATCAAAACCTCCATTGATGTTTACGGTAGTCGTTTACGATGAGCTATCACAGCAGGAAATGCATACCTTTAGTTTTTAGAAGGGAAAAAGATGAAGTTTAAGATTTAAGGGACTAAAATGTTGTAATATTTAAATGTTGAGAGCTAAAATTTTAAATTTAGGACCACATTAAAATAGAATGTATAGGTTAAGGGTTATATTTTTTATTATACTGATTTTATTAACTGTCAAATCATCATCCGTTTCTTTTTTAATAGGATTGGACCGATTTGTTAGTCGCGGTTAGTCGAGTGACCTATTTGTAACTTATCATAGTTAGGGGACTCAACATTGGGTCATAGTCCAAGACGATTTATGTAGTTTACACTATTTTTAATATGGTTTTATTTTTGTACAACTTAGTCTATAAATTTTTTATTTAATCCGAAATTGACCTCTATTTAATTCTAATTTTTATATTTTAGTCTAAGATTTGTATAATTTAATCACGAAAGTTTGAGTGTCAATGTAACACCTAATACCCAGTCCAGATGAATCCAGCTTGAATATTAAATGCTACAAATGTCCTATTTGAGGATTAAAACAGATTTAAAAAAAACATATTCGATTACATGAATGTAAACAACCAACATAAAATAAAGTGGAAACAACTAACTAAAGTCACTAGAGAAAATAGACCTTTAAAAAGTTTAGAAAAATAAACGATTTACAAAAAGACATTTTGGTAAATTTACAAAATTTAAACCCAAAAAATCGTTCAAAAACTTAACTGGAAATTTAATATAAGTAGAAACATCTTATACCTATGTTTTGTTAAAAAAAGTTCAAATCGAAGTAAAGTTAATCCAATCGAGTTTTAGGGACTAAAATGTAAATAATTTATAAGTTGGATTTTAAGTTAAAAACTCAGTTTCAGTTCTATTTTATACTCACTAATTCTAATTATACTTAATGGTAAATTTGTGTTGAAATCGGATTTCAAATAGAGTGTTAATTAGAAAAATAATTAGTTCATGGGCCATTTTGAAAGCATTCATAAAATACAAGGACTGTTTTTTAAAAAAGTGAAATTAAACATTCTTTGAAGAGAGAACTATTTGTATATGAGCAAGTGAAAATTACCTTCCCTCCTATTTTCTTTCTTTTTAATTTTCCACTCTATCAAGCAACTCTTAAATTTATTTTTTTCCAATTTTTCCTTCCATCCTTCCTCCCTTCCAATTTTCTACCCAATCAAGCAAAGCCTAAATGATTATGGGCAATGCTCATGTCCCCGAAATTTCATCATTATTGGCTAGATTTAGGGATTGTGAGAAAGAGAATAGTTTATAAAATTTTATATTAAAGAGTAAAAAATATATTAGAAAATATGATTAAATGCATGGTGTGTCTACAAGAATTTTAATATTTATTTAAAAATCATTAAAAATTTTAATGGTGTATAACGGTGTGCATCGTCCGTTCTAAAATTTTCTTATAAAAATGTGAATTTTTAAAAGAAAAAAAAACTTTTTCCCTCTTATTAGGGATAAAAGGAAAAGAAAATAAACCACATAAGATAGTAAATATAAGGGTATAATCGATGACGTGGATGGATTTTAACGATCCACGTGTGATGATGTGGAGGATTTTAACGGCTGAATCGTATAATTGAAGCCTAAACTAAAAGTGCTAACAAAATATCGATTTTTAATTTAGTGGTATAATCGATACTAAACTTAAAGTTCAATGATATATGATGTAATTTACCTTAAGCATAATACAATAAATTTGGAGACATTGAAACCAAATTTCTTTAATTACAGAAGAGGACAAACTTTCTACCCATTTGTATCTTCCGATGTTAACAAAAGATTACTAATTTTAAAGGGTAAATTACGTAAATCATCACTGACTTTTACTCACAAACATATTTTGGTCACTAAAGTTTTAAAACGTTCAATTTACTCAATGAAGTTTAGACAATCATGTTGTCAAGCCTCATGAGTCATAGAGGTGTTCAATCGGTCGGTTCTGTTAACTTATCGAACCGAACTTGCTACAATCCATTAAACGAAATTTTTTAGGCTTAAATTGTTAGCCGAACTGAACTTTGTTTGAAAATTTTTAACCGAATTGAACAAAGTTTGTTTAATTCGGTCGTTTTCGAATTAACCGAAATTTGTTATAAGTTTTTTTTGGTAAAGTACACAAATGGTCACTAAACTAGGCTAAAATGATATTTTTAGTCATTAAACTTTCAAAAGTTACAAAACAATCATTCAACTTATCGAACTATTACAAAAACGATCATTGCAAGTTATAAATTATTGATAAATTTTAAAAATTTTATTGTCCAAATTGTAATAATTCAATAAATTTAATGATCATTTTATAATTTCTAAAAATTCAGTGACCATATATATATATATATATATTCAATATATATAATACTTAATAAATAAGAATTTCGGTTAATTCGATTAATTAACCGATTTCGAACCGAATTAACCGATAACCGAAATTTGAAAAAAAAATCTTAATCGTTAACTGATCATACCTAAAATTAACCCAAAAAAACTTATTTCCGATCGGTTAATTCGATTAAAACTAAAGTTTAAACACCCTTAGTCATGCTCATGCATGATGCTGATGTAGGCTTGTAAATCTTAACTGCATAATGACAACTCTCCATTATGGAGGTTCCCCATAACCACATAAACTACACAACTCCAATAATTTGGATATACCAACCTGTCGTGTGTAATTGAATTTACCATTTACTTCCTCCTTTCATTACCAACCCCAATGCAGAATGTAGAATACATGTATGCTTGTCTATTGTCATTATGGATGTAAAAAGCAGAAGCGACCTGAAAATTCGACTGATATTGTTCGAGTCAGAATTTGTTTTGACCCAAGGAAATGATGACCCAAAATCGATATGTAGCCGATTGTTGTTGACTCGAACCTGAGTTGGACCTGATACTGTAGTAACCGAACCCGACCTACAACCGACTGATATGAACCTGAACCTGAGACTAACCTGGCAAATAATCGATATAACCTGACTAAAACAACCCAATATCCGATTCTACCCGACCTGTTTTGAACCTGACCTGTTGTTGACCTGAATTGATATTGAGTTGGCTTGATATTTACCTGTAATTGAGGAAGTCTATGATTTGATGATTTTCAAGAGAAAAATAAAGTATTTGAGAAATTATAAATTTATTATATTATAATATGAGAAACTAATTGACTCATTTTATGATATTTTGATATGATGAAATTTTTGTTCATTATAATCCCTAAAACTTTATTTTTAGCCGAAATTGGCCCATATATATTTTTAGTTTTCGTAATTTAGTCGAATAATATTTTTGTTTATTCTAATCCCTACAATTTAATTTTTAGTCAAAATTATCTCATATTTGTTTATATTTTTGGTAATTTAGTCCAATAGTATTTTTGTTTATTCTAGTACCTAAAATTTAATTTTTAGTCAAAATTGACCCTTATTCATTTTTTTGTAATTTAGTCTAATAGTTTTAATATGCTGATATTTTTGTTCACTCTTGTCCCTAATATTTTATTTTTAGCCGAAATTGGCCCTTATTTATTTCTAATTTTTGTAATTTAGTCTAACATTTTAAATATGATGATATTTTTGTTCATTCAAGTTTCTAATATTTATTTTTAATGTGATTCGTGTTCGTGAAAGGCGTTAAATAATTCACTCGAAATGATCCAACCCAAAGTCTATCTACTATTTGTACCGAACTCAACCTTAATACGAATTCAAAACCCAAATGAAACCAACCTGAAATGAAACCAACCTGAAGTCCCCCAAGCCTGAATTAACTGATTTGGACCCGAACTGTTTTGACCCGGCCTGAAATTAACCCGCACCCAACCCAACTCAAGTCGAAACATCAATCAACCTAAAATGAAATGTATCCTATTTGACTTGACCTAACATGACCCGACCTAAAACCCATTCGATTGCCTATTTTTATATTCCTAATTGTCATAACAAATCATTTATATGCAACCATTATCATAAAGTCATACCCATAAACTAACATCATATAGTCATATCATTGTAATCATTTTTCATATAACCAATATGTTGGGATGCTCGTTCGATCAATCGATTAGCCAAGAGGGGGTGAATTGGTTTTAAGGTGATTTAGGTGGAAGCTATAGGAATTTAAAATTTGGACACAAGGATTTATAGTGTTCGAGCTTCTAACCAAGCTCTACATCCACTACCTTAGCTTCTCACTGAGGATTTTCCCAAATTCACTATTGAATTTCTTTCTCTTTTCTAGGCTAAGGAGTACTGATAGCTTTCTAACCTAAAGCTTTGATGAAACCCTCTCGTACAAGAGAAATACAAAGAGCAAACTAGGAAAACCTCTCAAGGTTGATATGTTTGCACAATTAAGCTCACTCACCCAAAACCTAACACTTGAGCATATATGACAATTAAGCTCACAAGTATGTTCTAATGAATAAATTGACAATTAAAGCACTAAGACACTTTGTCTATACATTGAATGTTGGCTTGATGATTCTTAGTTGATTTTGGTGCTTGAATGTCCCTTCTATACTCCCAAATGAGATTCTAGTCGTTGGTGATCGTTGGGGACGAATTGAAGCCATTGGGGTTCAATTACCAACCAAATATGCCATTTTGTAGTAGGGGTATCGATACTCATATATGGGTATCGGTACCGGCCTGAAATGGAAAGAGTCGTTAGAGGCAAACAGTGAAAGGGTATCGATACCCAAGAGGTTGGTATTGGTACCAGCCTAGGGGTATCGATACTGCTAGGACAGTATCGGTACTCCAAATCGATTTTGGAAAACTGTTTTGAACACGGGTATTGGTACCAAGCAGGGGCGTATCGATACGGGTCTTTCGGTATATTACTAGAGGTTTGGTATCAGTGCTAGGGGCCTGTTTTTTGACTATTTGAAGCTTTGGAAATCATATGTTCAAGTCAAAAACCTTTCAAAAACATTTTAAACATATTTTACAAGTTATTTGGACTTTGAATAATTTTTGCAATATTTCAAACAAGTCCAAAACATTTTTCAAATTATTATATCAAAACAAAAATCTTAATAATCTCCCTCTTTTTATATAATAAAAGTAACTTGAAAATTTGATTTTGTGATTCTCCCCCTTAGTAAAATAATTTTTGAAAATGAGATTATTTTTGAAAATATTAAAAGCTCCCCCATTTTTCTTTTAAAAATTCAATTTTCCAAACTATTTTCCCCTTTTTTGTTATATCAAAAATGATTCAAAGCTAAAGTTTGAAATAACTTGAAGTATAATAACAAAAAAATAGACAAATAAAGATTTTTAAAAATAAAATTTGGCTCCCCTTACTCAAGCATCAAACAAATTGTTAGTCCAACAATTCAAGATTAACTAGTTAAATTAAGAGAAATAAATCAAGATACACAAATAAATTCAACTAATTTTTACTACTTGAACCAAAGGTAGGATGTTAAGCCTTCCTTCTCCAAGTGTCCTTCCTCCTTTGTGTGTCATAAGCTTTCAAGATTTCACTTTGATCATCAATGGCTCAAGCACACCTACAAAAAACAATCAAGTAATTTTTGGTATCTAAATTGTTTTGGATCCAATAGAGTTAGTCACAAATAACTTAGTCCTCTTAGGAATCCATTTTTCAATTTTATCCCTTTTCTTTGAAACAATGGGGACCCAAATGTTTCTAACACATTTACCATTCAAAAATCTAGGGGAACTAGATTGTCTTGGATAAAAGTTTGATTTTACAAAATTATTTTTGGAGCATTCTCCAATTTCCTTTCTAAAACTTTCTAAATCAAAACTTTTTCCTTCTTAAGATCATTTAACTCTTTTTGATGATCTTCATGAACCTTTTGAAGCAAATTTTGTAAATCGACATTCTTTTGTTCAAACTCTTTGAGCTTTGCTTCAAGTTCATCATTGGTTTTAGAAATCAAATCATTTTGAATTTTCAAATTTGAAACCAATTTCTTATTTTTCCAAAATGTGATTTTTAAATTCTAAAACAACTCATCGTAGGCATCTTGTAATTCATCAAAAGAATATGAAATTGAAGTAGATGAATTAGAAGTTACCCTTAAATCTTCTTCGATGGCCATAGGCAAAGGTGAGCTACCTCATTTTCGACGGAGCCCTCTTCATCACTCCATGTAGCCACATATGCCTTCTTCTTATGGCTTGATCCCTTCATCTTCATTCTCGATTCATGCTTTAATTCTTCTTTGTGGGACTTCATGAATCGGGCAAATTTCTTGAAGAGCTCTGCCATCTCTTCTTCTTCACTATCCTCTCCACTTGAATCTTCTTGTTGGCTTGTGGAGGATTTGAGAGCAACAACATTCACATCAATGCCTTGCTCGATCATCTTTTTCCTCCTCATTTTTTTCTCTTCTTTTCTTTATAATTTCATGAGTGAGAAGAGACCCTATAAGAGCATCAAGCTTCAAGGTCTTGATATTCTTGGCTTCGATAATGGTGGTTTTCTTTGAGTCTCATGACTCAGGAAGAGAATAGATAAGCTTTTGGACAAGCTTGTCTTTCAGAATGATTTCTCCATAGCCTTTAAGTCCATTGGTGATGATGAAAAATCTATCGAACATCTTAGTGATATCTTCATATGGTTCCATCTTAAAGTTCTTATACTCAAGGTTGAGATAACCATTTTTGGTCTCCTTGACATCGTTTGTGCCCTCATGAGTAACTTCAAGCTTGTCCCAAATCTGGGTCAAGTGCACAAAAAAGAATGTGCAAGGCCTTTGCGTTGAGCTTCATCTTCTTACGATCATTTGCACTTCATTTCGCCTTACTTCTTTGTGGCACAAATGGGCCATCAACAACAATATCCTAAAGACGGTAGACTTTGGCTCTCATGAAGTACATCATCCTATTCTTCCAATATGAGTAGTTGGTATCGTCAAAGAATGGTGGCCTATTGATGGATTGCACCATAATGTTCGGTTGATATAGAATGGTTGAGCACCTCAAGGATCGACTCTTGGATGTTAATACGATAAAGAGACGAAGCTCTAATACCAATTGTTGGGATACTCGTTCGATCAACCAAGTAGACAAGAGGGGTGAATTGGTTTTAAGGTGATTTAGGTGGAAGCTATGAGAATTTAAAATTTGGACACAAAGATTTATAGTAGTTCGAGTTTCTAACCAAGCTCTACATCCACTACATTAGCTTCCCACTAAGGATTTTCTCAAATTTACTATTGAATTTCTTCCCCTTTTCTAGGCTAAGGAGACAACCCTTACACAATCAAAGCTTTGATCAAACCCTCTCTTACAAGAGAAATAAAAAGAGCAAACTAGGAAAACCTCTCAAGGCTGATATGTTTGCACAATTAAGCTCACTCACCCAAAACCTAACACTTGAGCATATATGAAAATTAAGCTCACAAGTGTGTTCTAATGAATAAATTGACAATTAAAGCACTAAGATACCTTTTCTATACATTGATGTTGGCTTGATGATTCTTAGTTGATTCTGATGCTTGAAGGTTCCTTCTATACTCCCAAATGTAATTCTAGCCGTTGGGAATGAATTGGAGCCGTTGGGGTTCAATTTCCAACTAAATCTGTCATTCTGCAACAAGGGGTATAGATACTCGTATAGGGGTATCGGTACCAGCCTGAAATGGAAATAGCCGTTGGAGGCAAAATAGTGAAGGGGTATCGATACCCAGGAGGTTGGTATTGGTACCAGCCTAGGGGTATCTATACTACTAGGACAATATCGGTACTCCAAATTGATTATGGAAAATTGGTTTGAACACGCGTATCCGTACCAGGCAGGGGCGTACCGATACGGGCCTTCCGGTATCGATACCAGAGGTTTGGTATCGGTATCAGGGACCTGTGTTTGACTGTTTGAAGCTTTGGAAATCATATGTTCAAGCCAAAAACCTGTCAAAAACATTTTAAATATATTTTTCAAGTTATTTGGACTTCGTATAATTTTTTGTAATATTTCACACAAGTCCAAAAATATTTTTCAAATTATTATATCAAAATAAAAATTCTAACACAATAACATGTATTCATATTTATATATCCATAAATATGTTCATTATCATATAGTCATTACTAGAGTTCCATCAGTTTCAAAAGCATTCATGTAGCATAATCACTCTTTTCAGCATCATATCATGAAATCAATATTGTAGAGCATCTTTTTCATCCAACGTACATCACAATAGTCATATTTACAGGCAATCCAAAATAAGAATAAATCATGTTCATATAAATCAAATTCAATGTAATTATTCATAATTTATACATCATAACATAGGGAAAACATGTAGCATGAGTCGAGGATCACACTTCTAACGGGGCGAAAGCTAATCAATTGAATGTGTATCCCACGCCCAGCAGTACTAGGTCCAGCAGCAGTAGAACCTACGATCAACAGTGTATACTATATAAGTAGTCAACATGACTAAGTCATCAAATCAAAAGTAACAATTGTAAACCTAACTAGCTTATGTGTAACTATTGTCATACAGGACAAGTCTGGCCTAACTGAATTACACGCCGGAGAATCATGATCAACTTTACAAATAAATATCATTTATCGGAACAAACATGGCCGGCTGATATGGGAGCACAATAAGTGATCGCTCAGGGCCTCAATCAGTCTAAGGCCCCTAAAGAATAATTATCCTTATTTTTTAAAATTTATTCTTTAATTTATTAAATAAATTAATTAATCTAACAATAAAAAATAATTACCAACAACTAATTGGATCTCTTAAGCAATGTCACATGTTTGGATCTCCTAACCCTGTATAATGAATCTGCAATGCCCGACCCAGATTAGTCAGTCAATGAGTTGGATACCACATACCAGTGGTTAAAAAAACTCAATTCCTTTCAATTTTCATAAGAAGACAATGAAAATAATGTAGTCTATTTTTTTAGTTTCACACAAAGCCCCGAAAATACACGAGATGGCCTTTGGAACAAAAGTAATAGTAGTAACTTTTTTTTTTAAAGATACAAGTATGATTAGAGATGGGTTAATCATACAAGGATAGGACACTGACATGAACCTCGTTAAAAAACTTCTCTAAACCTAAGTGAAAAAAAAATGCCACATGCCAACGCCATTATTTATCACAATCACTCAATAGTCAACAATCAAGGTCAATGGTCCAAGTCAACATCAATGATTCGATCAACGGTTTGGTCATAGTCAACGGTCCAAAAAGGTTAATGTTTCGGTCAACGATCAAGGTCAAGTCAAACCGAGTTGGATCGGTTAAGGGTCATAGGTCAACAACTCAGTCGATCAAACAAATCTGGCTTGGGTCAGGTCTGAGGCTTTGGGCCTTAGCCAAACTAGGCTAAGAGGAAAAACAGGTCACTTGAGTCATTGGGCCTCTAGCGGCTCAAGCCCATCATGAACAGTGTTAGCTATGGGCTCGAATTTGGGCCAGACTAAAGGAATTAGGGTTGTCGTTAGGGTTAGGGTAGGGTGGTAAGCGACAACAATACATGGCCTAAATCAACAGAAAAAAAAAAAGGTGAGATGAACTGACGCCAGAGTCGAACAACTTTTAAGATGATCGTTAATTTATTGATCGCTAATATATGTAAGTCATAAACTTGCATTTTTACATCTAAATATCCCCAAATTTCATACTCTAGCCTCCAAATACCCTACCATTTCCGGTTCTTTCCCCTTATTACTAATTCCTTGATTGTTATTTTCAACTTTTTTATACACAAAACCCTTAGTAATCCACGTATAAACACACAAATTAACCCCACTCAATCCCGCCAATGCCCAATGAAAGTAATTCAAATTTGCACGATTCAGATTATCTCCCAGCCATGCATTCCCATGCCTTGAAGTAATGGCTTGAACCACAGAGATTATAGCTGTGTTTACAAAGCTCCCGATTCCCACTACGCTTATGTATGCAGCTGCTCCGATGCTTCTCATTTCTTCGGGCATTTGGTCGTAGAACAGTTCTTGTAATCCGACGACTGCCAAACCGTCTCCGATTCCGGTGAGTACGTATTGCGGAACTAACCACCATATTCTCATTGGGACTACGGCTTTTGGGGTGTCAAGTAGGCCGTGTTTGCACGCGGTGTTTACCCTAGCTGTCTCTACTAGACCTGCAACAACCATATTCAACATGGAAACGAATATACCGGTGCCGATTCTTTGTAGCATTGTGATTCCGCGGGGATGTCCTGTTATTTTACGAGCGATGGGGACGAAAAACTGATCGTAAACCGGGACGGCGATGAGGATTGTGATGCCAACGAGGCTTTGCAGTGCTGCCGGGGGAACTTGGAAATTGGGACCTATTGATCTCAACATTGTGCTGCCTTGCTTGGTGAAAAATGTGTGTAATTGAGTTATCACGGCACTGAACATTAAGCAAGCAAGCCATATGGGGATGAGGCGAAGTACACGCTTTACTTCTTCAACTTGGTTCAATGAACATAGCCGCCATGGATCCTTGGTTTTGCTCAAGCAATCATTGTTGTCAATGATCATTGCCTTGTCCAAAAATCTGCATTTTCAAGAATGACCATAAATGAATCGAGTTTGAATAAACAATATATATAGGGATGGGATCCAATTACACTATGTAAAACTCAATTAGTTTTACGCTAATTCATGACCATTGGATGAGTGAAATAGATGGATGAGATTAAATGTACATAGTGTAAGTGTATCCTAACTCATATGTGTGTGCGCGCGTGTGCGTGTTGACTAATTTGGATCAGGTACTGCAAAGGCCCATTATGGGGCGACCAACCCAACCTAATTTACTTTATCACAGAGTCAGGATTCGAACATCTGACGTCACTTAAAAGATATAGTACTTCATCTCACTAGATCAACGGATTGTTAGTGAATTGAAACAATAATTATTAGAGAAATCGGAGAATATTTTTGGGTATAAAGGCAATTAATTTAATATAAGCACAGTTGTGATCAGATCATATTAAAATTTTGCAAGAGAATAGGATCTCATTCTATTTGTGTGAACATCAATCAAGAGATTTACTAACCTGTCTAAATAAGATTAAACAATATAATAAAAAAAGTAAACATAAAGCATTTTATTTCTTATTATTTAAATGAAAGTGGTGATTTTATCACATATATATTATTTATTTTATATGGATTCCTCTGCTTGTATATTAATAGTTAAAATTAAAATCATGACCAGCTTCCTACTTATTCAATCCCTATCTTCATTTATTTATTGTTTTCCTCGGGGATGAACCTGGAGGGGTTGTAGGAGGCGATTGATCCCTTTAAAATTTTGAAATTTTTATATGATTTAAAAGAATTTAAAAATTTTTGTGTATTTTCAATTGAAAATCTATTTCCACCCCGCCCCCTAAAATTTTATAAACTTATCCCTCTAAAACTTTATAGATTCACCTCTAAACATAAAATTATGTGTCCATCCCTAGTTTTTTTATATATAAAATAATAAAATGCTAGCTGGCTTGACAAGACTGGAAACAAAAGATAATAAAATAAAACTATAAATTTTCAACCTTTGTTTGTCAAAGTTGCATGAAGATCATATTTTATATAATTATCAATATTTAATTTATTAATCAAATAATATAAATTAAATATATTAAAAATAAAAAAAAACATATAGTAGTAAGTAAAATATTTTGTTTGTAAAATATTTTTTCTATCACCAAAGTATAAAAAATATCCCATACTCAGAATAGCAAATTAAACACACATCATCCATTTATTCTTTTTAATGAACTTTTTTATATAAATATAATAAAGCTTTTAGAATTCACATGAGTGATTAACAAAAAAAACACAGAATAATTTCATTCTCGATTTGTAAAAAATCCAAATCTTTAGAAAAATCGCTTTATAGATAATAATTGTTTAATACAAATAAATCCAAACATCTCAGTGACAAAAATAACAAGTTGGTTGCAAATTGACACTTTTAAACAAACTTGAATTGGAAACAAATTACTTGAATGTGATATTTTTCTTCCTTCTGAAATTCAATTATTACCAAATTTGTTATTTTTATTTAAAGATTAAAATGATTTCTAAAACGTGACAATTATATATTTTTATTGTTTATAAATATATTTAGGATAGAAAAATTATTTTACACAATGTCAGTTGAATTAAAAAAATTCTACAAACAGAGTTAAATTGATGACATATGTTATTAAAATTTTTAATTTTAAAATTTAGTGTTTAAAATATATAAAAATATTTAAGTAATTTATAAAATTTTAAATATTCTATTGACAGTCTATCAAATATTAATTTTTTAATTATATTAAAACATTTACCTAAACTGTTTGGTCCGGACCAAGTTGTGGCTCCCACTTATTATTCTATCATCCTCGTAACAAATTCCCCTACCACCGTGGGTTTCACTCACGCGCCACTTCTTTGCAGCGGCGACGAAGACCCGAGCCATCATGGTGAAGGGGCTCCCCGTCGGCCGCTGCTTTCGGTACCTCTTGATTCCGGTTAAAAACACCGCCAATGCCACCGCCAGTGACGCTGATAACACCCCAAATCCTGCTGCCCAACTAACATTATCCTACACCACATCAAACATTAAAATTTATAAACAAAAGATTTTTTTTTAAATATGTTATTATAATTTCTTGTTTTTTATTGCATAACTCGACTGAATTAAATTTAAACTAATTATAAAAAAATGATATCACTTTACGATAAAATCATCATGATTATGTAATAGAAAAGTAACGGTTAATAAAAGGGGCTTTAGAAAGGTTAAATTATATTTTGATCCCTGTATTATGGTTAAATATAGTTAGTTCTTAGACTTTAATTGTTCATAATTCAGTCCTCTGTTTTTTATATCATCATTTTTTAATTCATTTTAACTAGAATAATAATTGGTTTTAATTATCTAAATTAACTGATTCAATTATAAAAGTAGAAGAACCAAATTGAAGATAGGGACTGAATCATAAATTTGAGCATCATAGAAGAACTAAACCCTGAATTTGACCTTTGAGGAGAATAATATGAACTAATTGAACTCACCTGGAGATAAATGACAACAACAATGGCGACCGAGGCTCCTGTAACGATCCCAAGGTACCACCAGTTGAAGAATGAGCTTTTGGCTGCTTTTTCTTGGGGATTATTCTCATCGAACTGATCGGCGGCAAAGGTCTGAACGCAGGGCTTATGGCCTCCTTCGCCGATGGCTAAAACGTAAAGAGCAGTGAAGAACACAGCTTTCCGATAATGCATAGGGATTACGGACACCGATAAGCTCAATAACACCATCCCCTGTAACATCGAAAAATGTTGAGCAAACAAACACATCGAGAATCGCGATAAACGCAACGCAACCGGAAAAAGATGAAGTTACCAAGAAGTAGATCAAAGAGGACGCTAGGATGGTCTTGAAGCGACCGAGGTACGAATCAGCGATGAACGCTCCGAGCAAAGGGAAGATGGAGGAGACCCCGACCCACGTGTTGACGTTCTTGGCGGCGACGGTCATCGGTTCGCCGAGATTGTTCGTGAGGTATGTGATAAGATTTCCAGCCAAACCATAGAAAGCAAATCGCTCGGCCATCTCGACAACTGCGTGAATCGACGATTGAAATTTCATCAAACACTTGTCGAACAAAAAGGGAAAACAAAAACGGGGAGAAAGATTTGCTTACATATAACAAAAATGGCGGCGTTCCAGCCTCCATTAGAGCGCTTCTTTTGAGTAGAGAGCTTGCTGGGATTTCTATAGTCATTGTCGATGGTGACCGGAGCAACTGAGCTATCCATTGTGACTCAGTTGGAATATAAGAAATTTGGCTAAATAACTCGAGGAAAAATGGTGGGACGTCTTATGGACGAATCGTCCTATTTATATAAGAATTATAGGCTTTGAGAGATGGATCGAACGGCATTCTACTGTCCTACCTTTAAAAAATTTAAATTTTCATATAATTTTAATATTTTTTATTATCTATTAATATTTTTTAAATAATCTAAATACAAAGTAATGTTTATTTATATTTATTAATAAGCTTTTTGAATTTTTATAATTTTATACGCATAAATTTTTAATATAATTTTAAAATCATACTCTAACATAAAATTATGTGTCTTTTGGACATTTGTGTAAAACATTGTTCATGCTTTTTTTTATTAAGCTACTGAGTCCCAAGTTTATCAGAATATGCTGTATAGCCACCACTTCGTCACCGATAGACCTATGCATGGATTGGGCAGTTGTCGATTCAAGATGTTTAACCCGTGTAAGTCACACTTTAGTCATGGTATTTTTGGCATTGAAATATTAAGTTGACTAAAATTTAAATCTAGACATAATATTTTAGGTATAAAGCTAAAAAAAATATTCTCAACATTTAATTGAATAATTATTTTTATTTTTATTTTTTGACGCAATTTAACCTTTAACGTTTCATTTCAGTTAAAATAATCATTCTTTTGAATTAAAAATATTAGTCAACTAACGGTAAATAGCATCAAATGACGTAGCAAACCTACATAGTAGTACACACTGACATAAATATAGACACATGTGTTGACTTAAAATAATGTTATATCAATCAAAAAATAATTTTATAAAATGACGTGTCTTCCTGATAAGTTATTTTAAACTGTTTAAAGTCAATTTTCTAATAATTCTTATCCACATAAGGGTTATTTTAACTCAAAATGAAATATACTTATCAAAGTTTTAAGGTAAGAAAAATCTACATTTATATTTCATAAGCTCATACCATTTATATCATTAAATAAATATAGAGTTATACAACGATTTTGTATTAAATAAAATCATGTTATAATATAGTAAAATCTATTATCTCCCCCCAAAGATTTATAAGTTCATTCCCTGACATATAGTCTTAAGTCCGTCCTTGATTACTGAACTTAAGCCCTAATATAGTAAAATAAATCTCTTTTACGATTGGAGAATATAAAAATGTGAATTTTTAGAAAAAAATATTTTCTTTTTATTTCCGAAAGCTATTAGAGATATAAAATGAACCACGGAAAATAATAAGTATAACATAACAAAGGATAGGCAAATAGGTGCCCAAAATATGTCATTTTTTTAGTTAGGTGCCTAAACTATTTTTTGGGTCAAATAAGTGCCTAACGTTTTATTTTGTGACCTATTTAAGGTTTTCTGTTAATTCTCACTGTTAAATGACATATATCATCTCCTGAAAATTCCAAAATTATATTAAAAATAAATAAAATTAATAAAACAAAATAAAATATATCCTAAAATTTTCCAATATTCCCAAAATAGTCTCCAAATCCTTAAACCACTAAATCTGACCACTCCCGCCGGCGTTGGCCGCATTGTCAGCGACGGAATGAAGTGCCCTCCCCTCACCAAACAACCCACACGCCATTCGCCACGAATCGTTCAAAGGAACCATTCGATAATTTTGGCGTTTTGCACGGCGTCGGTCGATTTTCGGCGATGAGGTGGTGGGAGAAATGATCGTGATGGTCCGGCGACCGATGTAGTAGGCGGCGGCATAGCAACCGGTGGCGGAATTGGCCCAAATCGAGATTTAGGTTTTGGGGAGTTAGAGATTTTAGAATTTGGGGAGTGCTTTGTGAAATCTAGAAAACTTAGAGATTTTTTGAAAATTAAGTAATTTTATTTATTTCTAATATAATTTTAGGATTTTCAAGAGATGACACGTGTCCTTTAACGGTGAGAATTAACGAAGAACTTTGAATGGATCACGAAAAGAAATGTTAGGCACCTATTTGGCCTAAAAAATAATTTGAGCACCTAACTCGAAAAAAGGCATAATTTTAACACTTATTTCACGGTTAAGCCTATAATAAATTTGGATACATTGAACCCAATTTTCTTTTAAGTACAGGCGAGGACAAACTTGCTACCCATTTCTATCTTTCAATGTTAACAAAACATTACTAATTACAGACGAGGACAAATTTGGATTATTATTTAATAATTAATTTTTTTTTAATTCGAGTGCCATAAATAAGCTGTTTGGAGTTTATAAGATGATTAAAGTTAAAACTAACTGAATTAAATTGTGGTCGAAACAACTATGATAATTATCAAGTTTGCCAAATGGAGGAGTATTTATCCATCAAGTCATGTATCATTTTTGGTAATATTTATGAAGACGTTTAAAGGTAGATAAGATTCTAAATTATATTTATAGGATAGGATTTGTTTACATAATGTAAGTTTTTTTTTTTAAGTTTTACATATTTTTTAGATCGTTGGATTGATGAATCGGATGACTCACATTAACAGTAGGATATGCAGAAATTATTTAGAAAAAAGTAAAGAGTTAATCTCAATCATCCGTTTCACCCATCCAACGATTCAAAAAGCGTGTAAAACTATGAGTTTTATATATATATATATATATATATATATATATATATATATAGAGAGAGAGAGAGAGAGAGAGAGAGAGGTATGATATGCGGCGATGTTACAATCAAATATTGGGAGGGATAAATTACATAAGTTCAAATAATATGGGTCAGGAACCTCTAAAGCAAGTGATTAAAGCTCTCAGTTAACACCCTCCCCTATATCGTGTGTTCAATACCCATTAGGAGCATAATTCTCTTCCCCACGTAGAAATTGTTCAAAAAAATAATAGGGACTCGCTAAGTATTTAATCTCAAAATTAAAAGAACAAAGTATACTTTGACTTAAGTTGAAACTGATAGGGAACTAAAATGCTATTAGATTAAAAAAATTAGTTTTATACTTACTATAAAACTATTTAGTTTTGCATGGGTTATATATATAGAGAGAGTGAGAGGTATGATATGTGGCGATGTTACAATCAAATATTGGGAGGGATAAATTACATAAGTTCAAATAATATGGGTAAGCAACTTCTAAAGCAAGTGGTAAAAGATCTCAGTTGACACCCTCCCCAAGATCTCAGTTGACACCCTCTCTAGATCGTGTGTTCAATACCCATTAGGAGCATAATTCGCCTTCCCCTCGTAGAAATTGTCAAAAAAAATAATAGGGACTCATTAAGTATTTAATCTCAAAATTAAAGAGGGCAAAATATACTTTGGCTTAAGTTTAAACTGATTGGGAACTAAAATGCTATTAGATAAAAAATAGTTTTATACTTACTATAAAACTATTTAGTTTTGCATGGGTTTAGGATCGTTGGATTAACTAAGTTTAATGGTTGAGATTAAAACTTTTAAATTTAAGATCCGTTGATGTAACTTTTAAGTTTTACACTTTTTGGGTTGTTGGATGAGTGAAAATAGATGGATAAGATCTCAGTTGACACCCTCCCTAGATCGTGTGTTCAATACCCATTAGGAGCATAATTCGCCTTTCCCTCGTAGAAATTGTTCAAAAAAATAATAGGGACTCATTAAGTATTTAATCTCAAAATTAAAGAGGGCAAAGTATACTTTGACTTAACTTTAAACTGATAGGGAACTAAAATGCTATTAGATCAAAAAAATAGTTTTATACTTACTATAAAACTATTTAGTTTTGCATGGGTTTAGGATCGTTGGATTAACTAAGTTTAATGATTGAGATTAAAACTTTTAAATTTAAGATCCGTTGATGTAACTTTTAAGTTTTACACTTTTTGGGTCGTTGGATGAGTGAAAATAGATGGCTAAGATTAACACTAAGAAAATGAAAATTTTTTTACAGGAAAAAAGTAATAAAGTATCCACTTACACATTGTAAAACTATTTAATTTTACACACTAAATTTAATAATTGAAATTAAAACTTTTAAAAAAGGATAATCTACTTCTTTTTTTCTCATAAAAATCTTTTAATTTTCTATCGTTTCTCATACATCCTTTTTCATTCCTCTAATTATCCAAAAAACGATGTAAAAAATTTTAAATTTTATGTTGTGTCAACAAATTTATCTCTATATAAAATATTATACTCATTGACACAACGTTAAACAAAAAATTGTTATACCTCAATATCAATTAATTAATTTTTAATTGCTATCAACATGATATTTAAAAAAACAAATTATCTATCATAGTCAAGGAACAGATTTAATTTTTTGGCAAGATGGACACATGACTTTATTAGAGACGAACCTAAAAAAATTTAGGTGGAGCGAATTTAAATTTTTTTAAGAGAATAAAAATAAATTTTTAGAAATAAAATTTAATTTTTTTTAAATTATATACAAATTTTAATATGACAACCGTCCTTTCCCGCCCTTCGTCCATCCTGCTTTTTAGCCTACTTTTATTATCACTGAAGGTGGAGTCATTAGAGGTAGTTATGCAATGATACACCCTATTCTATTCTTAGCTTTTCCAATGGTTAGCAATGGATTTTTTTATGTACTTTTATTAAAAAAAAAATTTCTAGTGGTTTTGTTGTGGGTGATGTATCTATCCAAAATCTTTGTTCTGACTTTGAAGTTTGAAGTGTTTATCCCACCTACTTTTGACGTTTAAGAAAAATCCCATGAAGATTATATATATTTTCTCACAAGAATTCAAAAGGAAAAGACCAATAAGATTTTTTAATTAATTAATTCTTGAATATTATCGAATAAGGTGAGCAACACTCAACTAAAAAATCAAATTTATTCAACTTTACTCGATCTGAAAAAAAAAATCGACTTGACATGATTAATAAGATTTTTTTAATTAATTTACAATTGAATATCATCATATAAGAGTGAGCAAAACTTAATTTAAAAAATCAAAACTTTCAACTCGGCTCGACGTGAAAAACTCGATTTGATTTGACTCAAATCGTAATTTCATAAACTTGACACAAACAAATTTTAAATAAAATTTGAGTTATAAAATAAATTCAAATAACTCGAAATTTTAGTAATTAGTGGATCGATTTTCGAGTTTAAGTCGAGTCCTTCAATTCTACATGATGCATGTATATCACATATGAAAAAATATGAATATATATATTGTATATGGCTATAAAAAGCCGTTTAAATCGGAACCAATTAGTTCTATAAACGTTATAAATACTTACAATTAAATTGAACAGAAACTCTACTACAATCGACTCGAAAAATATTTCAAATAAAGTTTGAGATAAAATAAGAATATTAACTTAACTAACTCAAAATTTTTTAACTCGACTCGATCGGATATTCACTCATATAATCAAATACACACATAAATTAAAATGGTGACAAGAATTCTATTATTTACTCATTTTAATTATTTAATATACTCAAAGACGCTTATTACCATTCTATTCTATTTATGAAAATGATCTTTCTACAGGCCATGTATCAAATATTTATCTTTTGTTATTAATGAGAGTCGGTTCAAGTAGTAAGCAATTTGATATTACTGAAGCATGTCTTGAGTCCGATTCTTTGCGTATATAAAAATTTTTTGATGAGAAACTCACTCACCAAAATCATCCATAAAAATTGAATGAGCAACCAAAATATATTTATTTTTTATTAAAATGATAAAAATATATGTAAAAGTGCTTTATAGGTTGGACTATGTAATATACGTAAAAGTGCTTTATTGGTTCCAGTAGACTTGATTTGACTGAATTATTGTATAATAATTAAAAGGGTAAATTCTCTAGTTGGGGTTGATTCGTTTATACTATCAATTTTTTAATTAGTCTAAATTTATCATTAAATTTTATTTTTTGACTCGTTTATATCATCGAGCCGTTAACTTTTTTAATGACGTGATGACTTGGGTGCTAGACTAAAACGACGTCATTTTCATGCCGTTATTTTGATAATAAATTATCTAAAACGGCGTCGTTTTACTCGAGGAAAATATGAAAAATTATACACTCAATGGGGATTAAACCTGAAACCTTTAAAATTAAAAGCAACATCCTAACCATTAAATCAACTTAACATTTTAGTTTTGTTTCCAACACAAATAATATATATTTTGCATTTGAGATTAATTCAATTTATTTTATTATATAAATAATATTACTCTATATAAATAATATAAATATATTATAATTAATATTAATAAACATGATATATTAATATATATATAACTAATAAATAAAATATTTATATTAAATAAAAATTATATTATCAATTTATTAAATATATAAATAAATAACATATTATTATAAAAACTAAAAAGCTAATTTTCAAAAAACCAAAAAACAACAAAAATTTACAAAAAACCCAAAAATCCACCAAAACATTAAATTCTAACCTATAAACCCTAAAACCCAAAATCATAAATCTTAAACCTTAAAACCATAAACCCATTAGCAGCCAAAATGGATGAATTTGGGGTTTAAGCTTTAGGGTTTAGTGAATTTTTGAATTTTTTTGTAAATTTTGAAAATTTCAAATTTTTTAAAATCAGTGTTTTAGTTTTTATAATGATATATTATTTATTTATATATTTAATATTATTTGTTTATAATAAAATTTTAGGGTTTAAGATTTATAGTTTAGGGTTAGGGTTTATGGGTTTAAGGTTTTGTTGGATTTTGGGATTTTTGAAAATTTTGGGATTTTGAAAATTAGTCTTTTAGTTTTTATAATAATATATTTATCTATTTAATATTATTTATAATATAAAAAATGTTTATATATTTTTTATTTTATTTATTATTTATATATTAATATATGTATACTAATATATTTCTAATATATTTATAATAAAAATAATATATTTATATTATTTATACAGAGTAATATTATTTATATAATAAACTTCAGTTTAGAATATATATTATTAAGTTGGCTTAGTGGTTAGGAGGTTGTCTTTAATTTTAAAGGTTTTAGGTTGAAATCCTATTGAGTGCATAATTTTTCAAATTTTCCTCCAGCAAAATGACGTCGTTTTGATCTAACATCCAAGTTATCACGCCGTTAAGGAGTTAACGACGTGATGGTATAAACGAGTCGAAAAATAAAATTTAGTGGTAAATTTGGACCAATTAAAAATGTTGGTGGTATAAACGGGTCACCCCAATAGTTCGGTGGTACCTGACATAGTTTACTTTAATTAAAATAATTTTAATTAAATTTAACTATAAAATAATTCATAAAGTAATGTAAAATATTATCATTCACATTATATATAGGTCAGATTTGAAGAAAAACAAATGTTTTGTACATAAAATATTTTTAAAGAGGAAAAGATCTTAACAAGAATATTTAATATCTTTGTCCATTTTTTTATCACTAATATCTAATTTACCGGTAGATTAACCCAATTTATTTTATTTATAATGTTGAAATTCGAACCATCGCGAGATCTATTTCTTAATTTCATTCTCCATCTCCGTTTTCCATACCTTTCATGTTTGAAAACTAGTGTCCATATGTCAATCAATTTAATGCCAACAACATAATGGGGTTCCAATCTCAAATGTTCAATGTTCAAACCTTGCGGACGTAGGGACAATGATTTTTACCCTTTAACTTTATCATTTTAGTTATTTTGGTTCTTAAATTTTCAATATGTTCTTTTTGGTCCTAAAATTTTTATTTGTTGCCAAATTGACTCAAACGTGATAAAACAGTAACACTATTTTACTCTTATTGAAATGCTAATGTTAGCTATCTTGTCTTTTCTGTCACGCCATCTAAAAATTCAAACAAATGTTAAATTTTTAGAAAGAAAAAAATGATATATATCAACATTTCAATTTGACAAATTAGATACATTTTCAAATTTGTCAATGACATGGTAGAAAATGACAAAATAGTTTATGTCAGCTTAAAGGCTCCATTGTTGTCCCCTCACATTTGGATCAATTAAATAAAAGAACAAAAGTTCAAGGGCCGAAATGAGCACAATGAAAGTTTAAGGACTAAATTGATAATGTTGAGAGACAAAAAATATCATTCCACCATGAGTGTAATCCAAATTTAGAACCACCTTTAATATTCAATGAAAACCCCCAATATTTTAGAAAATCATAATTTTTTTCACATTTGGGTTTTTGTATAAACATTGTATTTGAATCATTAGCCAATTAATCTATATCGAGTATTGTCGAGGCTAATTATGGCAACGACCCTCTCAACACAGTTTATTTCAATCACAATATCAAAATTCAACCTCTAAACGTTGTTTTAAGAGATCTAACACTCAATCTTCCTAGTTTGACATGGTCAGTTGGTGAACATGAAAAAAGAAAGAAAGCAGTGAGTTAAACAATGGAAAGGTGGAAAAAAGAAAAATAAGACAAAAGAAAAATAAAGGAAGAAGAGGGTAAGAATAAGGGGTGTTGCACTCGCAAATGATAATATGTATTTAATTTGTCACGGGTCATTACCCTCTTTCCAAGAAAGATATTAGATAAAACGTGCAGACCCACTACTTTCATATATTAAATTTTCTTCTTTTTTTTCCTTTCAGATAGAACAGGTCATAACCCTTTTCCCAAAAAGCATGTCTGATAGGATATGCAGTGTCACTACTTTTATATCTCAAGACATCTCTTTTCCTTTTCGATGTGGAATTAATCTCCAATAACTATTTATTCTACATCAACAACACCTAGGCTCAGCACTAAATCAGCTCCCAGTTTGTTGACCGTGTTAATGCTAGTGATCATTGCCCGGAGCTAACTTAATGGCAACCTTCCTCCCCAAGTTAGGTCATTTCTTAACACTGATGGGGCTATCAACATCCATTCTTCTTATGGGTCCACAAGTGGAGTCATACGGGAAAATGGATTGTCGATTTCAACCGTGGTCTCGAAATCACTGCTCCACTCGATGTTGAGCTTTGGGGATCTTAGAAGGCCTGAAACTTGCTTGGTTGAATGGATTCGAATGCGTTCAATGCCAAACTGATAGCGTTAAAGCTCATAGCCTGATTTCTTCCTTGACGGCCCTTTCGAGCCTTCTCGCTCTTGTTCGTGCAATAGCTCGTTTGTCTTTACGCCCTTGGATGCTGGACTTTTTCCTAATTCTTCGTGAATCAAACATGACTACAGATAGCTTATCCAAACGTCCGAACAACCTTGATTGTTCTCTTTCCCATTTTTCTAGTCCTCCGGTCTCGCTTAGTGATGTTTTAGTCCGGAACATTCATGATCCTCCTTATCTGAGGACGAGCTCTACCATGATGTAATGGTCTTCTAGCCTCAGTATTATTATTATATTAAAAAAAAGGCTATTTTAGGTCTGACACTTTTATAGTATCTCTTTTTGTCCTCAAACATTTATTTTTATTAAATATACTCAATATGACGAAAATAGTAACAAATTATTAATCTAACTTTAGTTATTTTGTCCTTGTTGATGTCAATTGTTTCTTCCTTATTAAAAATATTGATGTCAATTATTTTGTTATTTTTTGTCACGTCATTAAAAATTTTAAAATTATAAAATGGTTAAAGTCAATATTAAAATAAGAACAAAATATCTATTTTTGAATTTTTCCGACAATTCAATAAAATGACAAAATAGCTTACATGAGCTTATTGGTGTGGTTATTGTTCTGTCACATTTGGATCAATTTGACAAAAAAAAGTTTGAGGGTCAAAAGAGATAAAATAGAGGCTTTATGGCTAAAATGACTAAACAAATAAAATTTGAGGAACAAAAAGGTTATTCTTCCATTTTATTTTCCTAACTCTTTCATTCTCTCAAATTTTAAACATGGAAAATATATTAACCATTAATTAAAAATAGGAAGAAGAATTTTTAGCCCCTCAACTTTAACAATTTTGTCATTTTAGATTTAAGCTTTTATTGTATTCCTTTCGAATCACGAACTTTTAGTTTTTATCAAACTTGGTCAAATATGACAAAACAATAACAATGTTATTAAGCTTACATAAGTTATTTTGTCATTCTCTAGTACATCAATGTAAAATTTGAAAAAGATAACTATTTTGTCTTTACTGAAATTTGTTATCTTTTTTTACGTAATTTTTTATTTTTTTTGACGACCTGACGAAAAATAACAAAAATGATTTGATATTTCAATAAGGACAAAAATGTTGACATCAATTCAACAACTTTTGAAAAAGGTATGGTCGTTTTCTGCAGGTTGATTCTTGATGTTTTATCCTTTCGGTTGAGACTTGTCCTTTGAATTTCTAGTAAAAAATTTCTCTGCTGAGCAAAAAAAAAGTTTAACAATTGTTATTGTTCCATCATGTTTAAATCAATTTTAAAAGACGAAAATTCAAGGGTCAAAAAGAAATGCAAATAAATTCAAGGGTTAAAATGACTAAAGTGATCGAATTGGGAGCCCAAAAAGTCTTTGTGCCTTTAAATATAAAATATAATATCAAACCTCCCGAAATTCTCAACAAAGAATATTGCACAAAAATCAATGATTTTATAATATGCGAATCAAATAATAGAAATTCATATTTTCACTATTCCGGATTACCATATTATAACTCCGTATCTACAAATTCAATGAACTAATTAAAAAGTTTAGATTCAGATTTGCATCAGAAAGAGAGTAAAAAGGAGACCTTGGCAAACAGTTTTTTGAGTTACAATTAGAGGTTTTAAATATTTTTAAAGGTTTAACCAATCAAATCCGTTAGTTTGAATGTTTGATAAATAGAGGATTGTAATAAAGGATTGATGTGAAACTTCTCATTTTGAAAAAACTCCTAAAATGAGCTTTTTGAATTAATGGTTATGTTTGGTAAGCTGTTTTTTGAGTTAAAATTAGAGGTTTGAAGCATTTTTAGAGGTTTGACCAGTCAAATTTGCTAATTTAGATGTTTGGTAAATAGATAATTGTAATAGCGGGTTAAGGTGAAACTTCTCATTTTTAAAAAAAATGAGCTTTTTGAGTTAGGAGTTTAGATAAAATATTTGTAAAGACTATTTTATCCTTGATAATTATAAAATTTCTCTAAATAACATAAATTTGATTAATTAATAAAAATTAAAAAATAATTTCATAAATAAGAAATTAATATATAAATTAATAAATACATATAATTTTAATAATTAATAAAATTATATTAAAAAATATAATCTCATAAATAAGAAATTAAAATATACATCTAAATTTAATAATTATTAAAATTATATTAAAATATAATTTCATAAATAAAAAATTAATATGTACATCCTCGTATATACTCAATAATGATTTAAAAAAATAATTTTCGTAATCTAATTAATATTAATAAGTACAAAATGTTAATAACTAATAAATTATTCAAACAAGTATCAAATATAATCATGTCCTTATACGTCATTTTGTTTGTTCAACTAATCAAACAGCTATCAGTAAATTTTACCACACACTTTAACACAATCAACTAATGTAATTCGCTAGTCAAAACAGCTAATGTTATCCGCTATCAGCTATCCGCTCATTTTCAAATATGGCCAAACTCTATTTTTTCCTTGATAATTATAAAAATTTCTCTAAATAACATAAATGTAATTAACTAATAAAATTAAAAAATAATTTCATAAAAAAGAAATTAATATATAAATTAATACATACATATAAATTTAATAATTAATATAATTATATTCAAAGTATAATTTCATAGATAAGAAATTAATATATACATCTAAATTTAATACTTATTAAAATTATATTAAAAAGATAATTTCACAAATAAAAAATTAATATGTACATCCTCGTATATGCTCAGTAATGATATTAAAAAATTAATTTTCATAATCTAAATAATATTAATAGATACAAAATGTTAATAACTAATAAATTATTCAAATAAATATTAAATATGATCATGTCCTTATATGTCATTTTGCTGCTTGTTCAAATAATCAAACAGATATCAGCTATCAGTTAATTTTACCAAACACTTTTATACAATCAGCTATGTAATTCGCTAGTCAAATCAACTAATGCTATCAGCTATCCGCTATTAGCTAATGTAATCTGCTATCTACTATCAGCTATCCGCAATTAGCTAATGTAATATGCTATCTGCTAAAAGTTATCCGTTAATTGTCAAACAGGGCATATTAAGAAAGATAAAGGGCATATTTATGGATTTGTTTTAAAGAATTAATGTAAAATAATATTATTCAAATTACTGGGCATAATTAAAATATATAAATTATTTTAATAATTCAAATCTCATAATAATAAAGGAATCTCAAATCATTTGTACCATATATTAAAAATGGATGTATTGTAGATCAATACCTTTTTACTGAATTTTAATATTTTAAAAAGTAAAAACTATTATTTTTTAACTTTTGCGTTTAAGTTAAAAATATTGTTCACCTTAAACTATGATATAAGTTCAAATCTTAAAATGTTTGTCTCGAGATTGAATGTCACATATATTTAAAATTTAATAAAAATATTAATCTAATTTCAATTTAATAATATAATAAATAATGATAGACATTCTTAACCGTTAATTTCGTTCCATATTCATGTTTTTATATATTTTAGATTGGAAAATTCAATAGTAAATGACAAGCATCGTATTTGTCAAATAAATTATCTTTAATCTCAAATAAAATAGATAAATAAGGTAGTAATAGAGAAGAAGGGTCGATCCACGGGGACTAAGGAGCTTCTGATGTAGAGAGGTTTTGATTCTGACTTTACTGAGAAAATAAAAAAATGGGAGGTTTGATTAAGAGAACTAAGTAGAAAATATAAATAAAGTGAATTTAAAAATAAATTTAGAAAAATAACGAAAGTGAATTTTGAGAAGAAAATCAATAAAATAGAATAGCCTCAAGCTTCGCTTTGCCTCAATTCCAACTGATCATCGAAGAAGAATTTACTCTGGATACATGCCGGTTACAGTCTACAAGGCCCAACCCTTGTACCTTACTTTTCTCTCCGGTAAACCGATATTCTCAAGTCTATCTCCAGAATTCAGTCCTTATTTGGACTAACCACGACTATCGTCACTAGCACCAATACAATTTAAGTGTTAGAAAAGCCCGACTCGGGTTATGTTGTCTCAATGAGAATCAAACTCGATCTCAATTTCCCTTAGCGGACCACCGCTAAGTGTGTTCAAAGGAAGTCGAATATGCTACAAGCTGATCCTTCCTCCCAACTTTAAATCGGAACAAAATTCAAACAACGAGCTCTTTTTGAATTGAAAGTGTAAATATTTTTAAGGAAAGGCCAATTTCCAATCCAAGTTTGCAAAAAATTGAGAAAGATATTTGAAGATATTAGGTGCTTTTCAATTCTCACAATTGGAATTGAGTCATCGCTTAAGCCTTTGGCTAATTGGAAAATTAGCTAAGCACGATTAAAATCATATTTAGCATATTTAAAAAAAGTAAAATAAAAACTTAAAATAAAAATGAAGTTAAAAAAGAAAAACTTTTATAAAAGTAAAAACCCCAAGAACAAATAAAAGTCAAGTACATCTTTCAAGCTTCACTCTAAGGGGATATTTATAGTTTGAGATAACCTAAAGATAAAGAAATATTTAAAATAAAATACTTAAAGATAATCCTAAAAATATTCAAATAAAATCCTAAATAATAGAAATATTAAATCCTAAATAATAAAGTGATAATTCCAAAATATTTAAATTCAAACTTATTCTTAATTCCTAAGTAATTGTCGTCCACCCGTTCTTCTAGAAAATGCTGATTGGATCACCTTTTGGAAGCTACCACTGACTAGACTTTCAAAATCTGCCACGTCGGACATCGTCATACCCCAAGTCATGCCCATGTGTCAAAAAACTGCAAAACATGCTCTTTTAATGTTGTTTTCTGGAAATTGAAGTCCTACGCAAAAACGAATAAAAAAAACCCAAATCAGCAATATCAAATAATCAACAATGAGTAATTAATGATAAAATAATAACAAAATAAAACACTCATCGAATTCCCCCTCACTTATTCAATGCTTGTCATCAAGCATGCCTTAATCAAATATCAAAATCTCAAGTTACCATCCTTCATCTTACAATATATCAAAGAAAACCAAACGAGTTAAGATCACAAGTATCAGAAGCAAAGTAATAATCAATTAAAAGGCTTAACTAAGTACAAATTCAAGCAAAACCAAGATATCCCAATAGTCTATCAATTTCAATGTAACAAAACTCAATACCTCACAAGGATTCATTCAATGTCGCTCAAAGTGTTTTAGGTAAAAGAAGTCGCTCAATTCGGAATCAAATATGACATTACCATATGCTTGTAAGAAAATCAATTCTCCACCACTAAAATGAGAAAAATGCATTTAATCAAAGGGTCTTGAAAATGGGTGTAATGGGGCTTAGATTAAGGTAGAGAAGAAGGCCAAGAATATGGTGAAATATCAAGACAAGAGATGCAAAAATACATAAGTTCAAGCCACGAAACAAACAAAGTAAACAAATGCAAAGAAGTGTAACAAAAATTAAACAACCAATTTTTTTTCTTTTCTCTTTTTTTTGAATCTTTTTCTTCTGCTGTTCTTGTTCGAGCATAATTCGAACAAGATTTTTTTGAAACATTTCTTCTTTGTTGTGTTTTTTTCGTTCATAGAACAAATCAATATCTGTCTTGACAAAGGTAACAAAATAGGGTAAAAATAAAAGGTTTCATGTTTTAAAATGTGGTGAAAGAAAAGAAAAAGATAAAGGTACAAAAATGGTTCACTAATGGATACAAACGGGTAGACAATTTTGGGTAGAGAAATGAGTTAACCCTAAGTGCCCCTATCTTATTAAAACATTAAGTTCAAAACATGAAGTCTCGATATGCATTTACTTACAAGTTCTAGAATATCGATATTAGTCTGGCACACTCAATCAAACAAATGAGCAAGAATAGAAAGATGCTCATTTAAGCTCAAATAGCGCAGAAAAGTGTATTAAGTATTGAGTCAAGAAACATGTCAATCAAAAAACGCATGAGATATCAAGCAAAATTTAAAGAAAATACTAATCATGCCATTTCACTATCATGCACCCTAATTCCGATAAAAGTGGGATCACAAACTCATAAGGTAATCAATGAAGTAAGGCAAAAGTCAGGATCAGCAACAAAACATCTCAAAATATCAACCAAGGCAACTTAAATCAAAACATATAAAAAGCGAGAGAAAAAGTGATGCAAATCTCTACCCCTCACTTAAAGCATATTGTCCTAACATATAAATTGAAAGCGTAAGAAAAGGAACATATATACTCCTCATGTCTGGCGGTTGTGGGCATTGGGTCTGGTTCAGAGGCATCACGCGACTGAAGAAAAATAGGGGGCTTCGGGTGGTGGCTGCTCAGTTTGAAGGGCAGATGCAAGGTGGTTGTGATGCGAATGACTATGGTGGCTTTGCTTGTTGACTTGGGGCAAGGTTGCAACGGTGGTGATGATGGGGAAGGCTTGGGGGCTGTGTGCTTGAGGTGTAGAAACCGTGGGAATTTGAAGGTGCGATGGTGTGGGGGAAAGATGATTGGTGATGAGGGAATGGCTGCGTGTGATAGAAAAAAGGGAAAGACAAACCTAATTGAAAACTTTGGGTGCACAAGGTCAAAAATGCCTTCCCTTTAATTTCCCCTTCATTTCTTGTTTACTCTTTGCAATCCACCTTTCACGAACTTGCAAACATGTTTATTTTTCATTTTCTTCAAGAATAATAAAAGAAATAAAATAACAATACAAAAAAGTAAAAATAAAACAAATCAAAAGGAAATGAAACGAAATAGTAATTAAATAAAAGGGAGAATGAAAAATAGGTTGCCTATCATTTAGCCCTTTATTTAACGTCGTTAGCTCGACAACTTGATTCAGACTATAGGCTCTACGAGAAATACTTTCTCCACTTTTTATGCTTTGTCCAAATAATAACTTCCTTAAGAGGAATTCTACGATCATGGAGTTTCTTTATTTTTTCCTTTTTGATTTGGCCATTCACGTAAGCATTTTCTCAGATTTCTTCCAACTTTGAAAGCTTGTATGACATAATCACCGACAAGGTATCTGTTTCGCCCAAAAATGTGTACTTGAAATGTTCCGCCACTGGTTTCAACTCAACATCCAGTGCCTGCAAAATGGAAGGTAACATTTTAGTTTTTGAAGGAGTTAGGCGCAAGTCATAATAAATAGAATAAATATTTTCCAACTCTCTGATTTATTTGCCGTGATCCTCCAATTCCTTGCACAAATCATCAAATAAGTTAGTTTCCACAAATTCATCTACCAAAGGCTCATAAACGTCAATGAAACTAATATTTGCAACATTATCTAGGTACTTCATTGCCTTGTAAACATCAAATTTAACAACCTTACCGTCAAATTCCATGGTAAGAATGCCACTCCTAATGTAAATTTTGGTATATGTCGTGCTTAGGAAGGGGCGGCCAAGAAGGATGTCAGAGGAATAATTGGTTCGTTCATTTTCCATGTCGATGACATAGAAATCCACCAGAAAATTAAGTCTTTACCTTAACCAATACGTTCTTAAGGAGTCTTTCAGGATAAATGACGGATCTATCGGCGAGCTAGATTGTCACTCTTGTTTCCTTCAAAGGCTCTGCACTAAGTGAATTGTAAATGAAAAGCGACATAACATTTATAGAAGCACCCAAATCACACATAACACGTTTAATTCCTACCTTACCAATTTTACAAGGTATAACAAACATACCTTGATCCTTTAGCTTAGGTAGAAGCCTACGTTGAAAAATAGCTGATGCGTTTTCACCCAAGTTTACCTTCTCATTGCCGGTAAGTCTTCTTTTGGTTGTGCAAAGGTCTTTCAAGAATCTGGTGCATCTTGATTCTTTTCGGATTACCTCAAAAATAGGTATGTTTATCTCTACCTTCCGAAAAACTTCAAGTATCTCTTTTCCTCGGCTTATTTATCACGTTACCAACCTCGAAGGAAAGGGAGGGGACGACATAGAGAGATGGCGTGGGAGGAGTTTGTGATTCATCTTTTTTTCTTCTGGGATTTTGCGCCAACTTCTTCTTCCTCTCTCTTCGATTCATCTTTTTTTGGGATTCTGCGGCAATATCCTCTAGGACCGGTGGTGCGATAATAGTGCCACTCCTAAGGTTGATTGCACTAACATTTTCTCGTGGGTTCACCTCAATTTGAGAAGGTGGCTTTCCTTACGACTCCATTCGTCCCACGGTTTGAGCCAGTTGACTCATTTACTTATCTAACTCTTTTAGATGAGCTTCGGTACGATTCTAAAACTTTTCTTGAGACAGTGTTAACCGTTCGATAATGGACTCATAGGACGGTTTTTGCGGTTGATAAGCTTGATTATATCTAGGATTTAGTCCATAGTTGAGTTTCGGTGGTCTTTCTACCCTGAATTATAGGTATTGGTGTAAGGGTTATATGGCCTTTAGGGAGGTCCAAGAAAATTTTCCACAACATTTACTTGTGTGACAACATCTTCTTGTAACATTGGACAGCAATCCGTAAGGTGGTCCGACATTGTGCATATACCGCATAGTCTAGTTGTACCCATTTTGCCTGCAACAAGAGATTAAACTATATTAGCTAACTAATCAATTTTATTTTCTAAAGAAACTATATTTACCTCGTGAACTTGTCGAGAGGGTTCACTGGAAGGGTGAAACTGTTGAGAGTTAGTGGCCATAGTAGAAATTAAATTTCTAGCCGCAGTGGAAGTCATGTTTACAAATGCCCCTTCACTTGCTACGTCGATCATCTTCATCTCCACAGGGAGTAAGCCTTCATAAAAGTACTGGAGAAGTGTTTGTTCCGACAGTCCGTGTTGTGGACAATTTGCGCATAATTTCTTAAACCTCTCCCAATAGTCATATAATGATTCAGTATCTTTTTGTCGGATTCCTAAGATGCTTCACCTTAGTTCACTCTCCTTGGCTGCAGGGAAAACATGTCAAGAAAAAGTCGAGCCATATCAGTCCATGTATTAACCAAATTAGACAGTAAACCAAATAACCAACCTTTAGCCAAATCAGCTAAGGGAAAAGGGAAAGAATGGAGTTTAATTTGATCTTCGGATACTCCTTGTGGTTTCGTGCTTAAACAAACCTTATGAAATTCCTTGAAACGTTTGTATTTTTCAAGCGTGTATTTTTCAAATAAATTATTCTTAATCTCAAATAAAATAGATAAATAAGGTGGTAATAGAAAAGAATGGTCGATCCACAAGGACTAAGGAGCTTTTGATGTAGAGAGGTTTTGATTAAGACTTTGCTAAGAAAATAAAGAAAATGAGGGGTTTGATTAAGAGAACTAAGTAGAAAATATAAATAAAGTGAATTTGAAAATAAATTTAGAAAAATAACAAAAGTGAATTTTGAGAAAAAAAATAAAATAGAATAGCCTCAAGCTTCGCTTTCCCGCAATTCCAACTAATCATCGAAGAAGATTTTACTCCGGATACATGCCGGTTACAGTCTATAAGGCCCAACCCTTGTAACTTACTTTTCTCTCCGGTAAACTGATATTCTCAAGTCTATCTCCAGAATTCATTCCTTATTTGGACTAACCACGACTATCGTCACTAGCACCAATACAATTTAAGTGTTAGAAAAGTCAGACTCGGGTTATGTTGTCTCAGTGAGAATCGAACCCGATCTCAATTTCTCTTAGCGGACCGCCGCTAAGTGTGTTCACAGGAAGTCGAATATGCTACAAGTCGGTTCTTCCTCACAAATTTAAATCAGAACAACATTCAAACCAACGAGCTCTTTTTGAATTGAAAGTGTAAAGATTTTAAAGGAAAGGCCGATTTTCAATCCAAGTTTGCAGAAAATTGAGAAAGATATTTGAAGATATTAGGTGCTTTTCAATTCTCACAATCAGAATTGAGTCATCGCTTAAGCCTTTGGCTAATTGAAAAATTAGCTAAGCATGATTGAGTTGGTACCATCAGTCATATGTATTGATATGCACCATTAATTATTTTAATAAACTTTGAAATCATGTGGACCTAAAGCGTGATTATTCCTCTTTTATAATAAAAATATGTTGAAATATTTTTGTCTTTTTTTAATTTACAAATAATAAAATTTTATTAAAACATTAAGACCATAAACTAAAAAACAATGAAAAGTGGCACAAAATTGTTTCAACATATTTTATTATAAAAATGAATAATCACATTTTAGGTCCTCATGATTTCAAAAATTATTAAAATAATTAATGATACATATAAGTACATATGATTAATGATACATATCAGTATATGACGTTTACTTTAGACTTATCCTTCTAGAATAATAAAACACACCTCTAAATTTTAAAATCCATCCTTATAATATACATTTTAATCACCTATTCACTCAATAATAGATGCATATCCAACTATTTAAATAATCCGATATGAATCACCTTTTTTGAAATA